>CM030362.1:253928172-254528172 GCA_017893485.1 Hemerocallis citrina | reverse complement strand
GGGGAGCTCGGGTTGCTACATCCAAGGAGGATGAGGCATATTTTGAGGCACAACTTAGGAGGAGAAGTGTCCATTCGTGCATTCTAGGAGATTTCTAGGAGTTTTCTATTCGTTTTTCTCCAACTAGTTGGGTGTTTCTCATACTTCTAATTCTAGTTACCATGCTGGGAATGTTTTGATAGAATTATCAATGAAAACTTAAGTGAAATTGATTCCATGTTTGCTCATGTAAAGATGAATTGATAATTTAGAAGATGTCTGTTGAAATGATTACTAGTTGATAAATTACGAATTAAATTGCTAGAAGAGGTCATATTTTTGCCATGCTAGATAGTTGAGAACAATTTTGTGTTAAGAAAATCCATACATTTGAGACAAATTGAATGCATCTTGTTGAAGTGATTGTTTTAATTAAAATAACTCTATTGTAGTAAAAGGAGAAAGTTGTGTTTTAAAAAGATTGTAAATTGCTAGTAAATAAAGGGATGAATGAATGAAGTATTTTATAGAAAATTATATTCAATTGTGTGCAACTATGATTTGTTCTCAATGTCGACACTATGGACCTAAAACATAAAATAAGACCAAAAATGCATGTTTTATAGGCAAATAATGAGTTTAAAATTACTGGTTTACTATATTTATATATGTTTCAAAATTTGAATAGTTATGTTTCAAAAAGAGAAGAAAAAGAACAAAAATTGTTTTGGGAATTTTTAATAATTAGTAGAGGACAAGAATCGAATTAAAACGATCCCAATCTTTCTGTGACAACCTGGTCACTTAGACCAAGTGGTTGTGGGGTGCCTGGGCACTACAGTAACGGGTCGGCTACCCTGTGGTCTCGAGTTCGAAACCTAGGCTCTGCCTTTTATTTTTCGTTTTGGACAAAAAAAATTCAAAACCCGAAACCCAAAGCACTTAACCCTATTATTCCCTTCTCTTAGCTTTGTTGCACCCTAGCCTAGTTGGCTTGCGGTTGCGGTTGGTTTCTCTCAGGTCTCGGTTTCGAAGCCTGTGTTCGGTAGTTTTGAGAAAATTTGATTTTTTGAGGTTTTTAATTAAATTTTTTGACTTTAAAAATCTGAAAAAATATGTAAATTATTCTAAAAAATTGTAGATGTTATGAAAAATATTTGGGTACTATTTTGACTAAATAAAAGTGATTTAGAAGTGAAAATTTGGGTAGAATCCTATGGAATTTTACTTTGGGAAAATTATAAAAACTATTTATTTGCATAAGAAAAATCATGTCGTGAAAAAAGGGAAGTTTTGAATAAAAGAAAAATTAAATGTGGCATCTATGGGCTTTCATAGTTAAATTGAGTGTTGGTTGTGAATGAAAATACGACTTGTGACCTTTTAAGTAGAATAAAGGAAATGAGCGATAGCACGAGGATTAAATGAGATTGTTGAAACTCATGTATTTGAATAAATTGAGATTGACATGGTATATGAAATTAAAGACATGATGACTTATGATGAATTATGAATATGATTGCATGAATGTTGTGAACATGAAATGTGAATTGTGATTAATCATGGAAAAGAAATTATGAGTATGAAAACTCGATGTTGCAATTATGAGTTGAAATTGAGAATTAGGATATACCCAAGCCTTATACCGGTAATGAAAGAATTGTGAAATGATATTTGAAATGAGAAGACCAAGGTTGGGTCATGTGAATTAAATGAATAAGACCGGTATAGTGGAAGTGCTACATTCTAAGAGTTGATTTTATTGATGATTCAATTAAACTAAGGATTAGATACATAATGAAGATGTGATGAAAGTAAGAGAAAAATATTGAGTATGAGGGCCATTGGATTGGCGGCGTGAGAGTATTCATAGGATGTCCCACAATGAGTCATGATAGGGCGTGGATACTGCTCCAGAGTACCGTCCCGGTGGCGACGCTCGTGGGGAGTTTGACGACCGCGGGTGGTGTCGTGTCTATGGTAGGAGCTGAATTACCATAGGATGCTTGCATGATGAGTCATGTATCAGTGCGTTGGGATTCCCTCCAGGGCGCCTAGACATGAGTTCGTAGGTCAGAAAACATCTAGGATACTTACTGTAGTTACAGTAGTAGATTAAGTCATGAAGAGGGATTGAACCCTACAAGATGAAGAACGATTAAGGTCTTGCCCTCAGACCTATGTAGTATGGGCTGTAGAGACTCTGAACAACTACGCATTAGTATCATATAATATAAATAATTGCATTAAGGACTAAGTGCACATTCACAACACGACATCAATAGGATAGTCCCTTTAGCTTTGTTTGTGACAAGTTTGTGGTTTGCTAAGTAATGAGAATCGTTATACTGTTTCCAGCATAGAGAGGATGGCCATGTATAATATTTTGTCAGTTGAATGAACTGACGCGCCCACAGATTTTATGCAGGGTAAAGTGGTTAACAAGATTAAAGAATGCATGCTGATTAAAGATTGATTCAAGAGTTGTATATTTCAATTCATGTAAATTGTTGTAATTTGCTTCCGCTGTAAATATGTAATGGAATTGTAAACTCTGATGAAAGAAATGTTTTTATTTCCTTGTAAAATTATACGAAAGAAGTGTAAAGATCCTGTGGAACTTCGAATTCAATTGTATTTTGGAATTTGGGGTGTTACAATTACTATTGTACTATTCCTGGTATTGTACAGCTTATGGATTATATGAGTTGGCATACTTATATCATTCGCTGAGCCTCAGTTACGTGCCTGTGTTCCCGTGAAATGGGAAGCGAGGCGTGACATTACTATTTGATCATTTAATTATTTTGACTCAAACTCCTAATCCAACCTATGGTTTGTTTATTTATTTTATAAATCTCATCTCATTCTTATTTTCTGATTCATATTTATTTGTTATATTGAAGCCCATAATTCATTTGAATTCCCAAGTCCATTCCTTGTTGGATCCTAACCCAAACCCACAAACCCGTTAACCCAAACTCAAACCCATTAACACAATTCCCCTAATTTGCTAATTGCCCAGTCTCCAACTTCCTCTCACGTTCCCCCACAAATCTCACCAGATCTCTCCACAAACCCCCCCACTAATTACCCATATTATCTCAACTATCTTAATCACCCCCACTAATCAAACCCCACTAAATCTGTCTAACCCTAATCATAAAACCTAATTACACTTAATCTCATCAGCCGCACCTGTTCACCCCTATCCTCCTTCGTCCGTCTTCTTCTTCTACTGTACAAACCCAACTAACTGCCACATCCAAACACCCCGTTCACCAGCGTCGCCCTCCTTATCGCCTTGCTGCCACCATCGACGTTCCCTTCCACCGCAGCCCACACCAGCACCACTCACAGTACCCCGACGCTACCTCCTTGTCACTCACTCGCGCCGCATCCTACCTATGTTGCTCCCTGCCGTGCCCCCTCCCTGACTGCACCTCCGTTGTAGTCCCCGATCAGCTTTCACCCATCACCGCAACTACCCATGGTCGCTGCCCTCACCCATGTTGCAGTCATCGCTCTCGCTGTGTTGTTGCTGCCTCTTGCCGCTATTGGTGCGTGCTACCGAACTCACTGTTGTGCTGCCTTGCTACCGCTTGTTGTTGCCAATTGTTTGCACGTGTTGTGTTTGCACATGCTTCCAATGTCGTGTCTTGCACGTACTAGTCCCATCATATGCACGTGCCCTCACTGCTATCCCATCGGTTGTACGTGCCACCATTCCATAGTTTGTAGGTTTTCTCGCCATTCCATGGTTTGCACATGTTGCCGCCATCGCTAGTTTCGCTTTCATTCGTAATCATCACAAAAAAAAAAGTACCTTGTACAATTTATTATTCCGTACATGCATATTGTGTCATCTCCCGCAATGAGTAATTAGATAATTGCATTTGAAATCCATTATTCTTGTAGTATTCATGTTCCATGATGTTCCCATATCTAGATTAGTCATTATATATTGAATCGAATCAATTCTTTTACCTCCATAATTCGGTGCCATCAAAAGACCGTAGTTTTCCATTGTCCCCACATTCATTGCACAAACATGAACTTGAAACTATATGTTTGCAAGTAAGAACCGTTACAATTTGAATTGGTAAGTTGCTGTCTTGTTGCTGCTGTAACTTGTAGCAAGGTTTTGACCTAGCTAATATTCAAATTAGTTAGAACTTTGTACAGGGGAGTCGTAGCCTTGGGAATTTAGTTTTTGGAACATTCAACGAATTCAAATTCTGAGTTGTAGATAATGAGTTATCATGGTTTTTGTGCTGCAATGTCTACACATTCCAGATTGTTACTTACAACACATCGACATGTTTCACAAATTAAAATATCATGTTAATAGGTGAATAAAGACTTGAAATTGACTGCAATATTACTAGACATGATTATGAATCAATTTATAATTTTTATAAGATTTTTAAATGAATTTACAGTCACTTTATATATATAAGAATTTGACCATGGTCTGCTGCCTGAATGGTAGATCAGTAAAAAATTGTATGGTTGACTTAGCTATTCTATTCAAAACGTATTGGGTAAATATTCGTTGGAACCGGCATGAAGTCTATTTTTTGGAACCTCTAACGGTACCTAATTCGCTTTCCTGTAGCAACGGAAAAGTGAATTTTTGTACAACAACGTATTGCTGTCCAAAATTGTAACTTCATGTTCTTGATTGTAAATATATTTATTCTTACATTTATTTAATTGAACTTGCATATAATGCATTGCATAGCCTTGATACTTCTTGATCGTGATAATAACAAGTCGGAGTAATAAGGAAAAGAATCTAGTAGTGGACAACATAGGAGAGTGTACTCGGATGGAGGCCCGTGTTTCTCGTAATAGTGACTCCTGATTACATGATTACCTATTTCCTGTTTACAAGTTATATGGAACTAAATGCCAGGTTTAGAGCCGATGGGGGCCACCTATAGACTCCATTACATGATTACATGATTACATGACAAGATATGATTCTTGGTTACATGATATAATTTCTAGTTACATGATATGATATGATTCCTGTTAGTGTCACTGAAAGATCCGAGTACATGACCCTATAGAATTCACCATTCAAGTCTAAACATTAACTTGTTTGTATGCACCCGAACATGTGGTATGGGACGCAAGATTGCATGCATTAGTTAGGATTTATAAAAGATTGCTAGACTTGAGATTTACACTGAACATGTGCATGACTCATGATTCCAGTTACATGTTACCTGTTATAAGATTACATGATTCCTGTTACAAGATTACATGATTCCTATTACAAGATTTCAAGATTCTTGTTACAAGATTATATGATTCCAGTTTACAAGTAGCATGATTCCTGTTTATAAGTTACCAGTTTCCCATTACATGACACGTTTTCTGTTACATGATTCCTTATTACCGATTGATTATACATTGAAATCCGTTTATATGTTGTCACTTGCATTGAACTTGATCCCCGTTTATATGTTTGCATTTTCATGACTTGTTTCCTGTATACATGATTCTCTTTTCATTGTTATATTCTTGTTCTTGTTCATTTACTTGTACTACTTGCGGCTCGTAACTTGCTCTAACGTGTACCATCAATCTTTCTTTTGAGTTAATGTCATACAGGTACAATGCTGGGATACTAAAGAATCTTAGTGAATTATTATTGCATTGTATATTCTCAAGCTATTTTGTAAGTTCCTGTATCTCAGATATCGATTATAGCATTACATTCTTGTTCTTGTGATTATTATTGTATTGTTGAGCTTACTAGTATTGTATAGCTTGTGGATGATATGAGTTGGCATACTTATATCATTCGCTGGGCCTCACTTGTGTACTCGTGTTTCCATATAATGGAAAGCGAAGCATGACACGGTTTTTAGTGGTTTTAGAGCCAGGTTGGGTTTAGGCCCTAACCGGTTAGACTCTAGCCAGGTTCGAACCATATTTTGCTCAACAATATGTACATCGCATTGATAACATGAAAATGTAATAATCATCTTCAATCTGGATACTCACCTTATTCTCTTCTTCTAATTAGTTCGTCAATCAGCGCCGCTTCATCTTCTACGACATATCAGCAGCTTGGAACATCACCACGAGAGGAAGCATTGTCGTTCGCTCCAAGATGTACATGTAGATTGCTGGAGTTAATGGACACTGATGACAAGTCTACCGATCATAGTGGCGCATCGGAAGCGTGGTGGGCCCATAACCCACAGGTCCAATGATTATCATGTTTCATCTCCTTCTTTGCATTGTTTGCTTCCCTCCATCCCTTGCATTTATCCTCATCCATCAACTAATTAATTGGTTCAATTCTTCCCTATCCATTCTCTCTTCGATTCCAATTCTACCTACTCCTTCATCTTCTTGCTTCGTTATCTAACAAGTCTTGTACTTTTTCTTTCCTTCTGATACCATTTACGTTCTTCCATGCATTCCATTGTCATCATTCATTGAATCTTGATTCAACATCATTCTAGATCACTCCATTCATATCCATGTTCCTTCTTATTCTGGTGTTGCCACCGTTTTGTTTCTCTCCCTCTAATTCACTATTTTGTTATCCCACAAGTTTGCTTTTTCTCTGTCCTACGTTCTGCCTGAATGAATTTTGAGGACAATTTTTTTTTGAGGTGGGTAGGATTGTAACCTTTATTCCCGTTTATACGAATTTGTATATATTTTCTGCTTCGTATTATTGAATTCAATTTTCCATATAAATCTTCATTTTCTCCTAGAGCCAAATTGCTTTTATTTTGGATATCCAATTAATTTGGTTGAACCCATATATTTTAATTCGTACTATTATATTATCACTATTTGATCATTTAATTATTTTGGCCCAAACTCCGAATCCAACCTATGGTTTGTTTATTTATTTTATATATCTTAGCCAATTCTTATTTTCTAAATCATATTTATTTGTTTTATTGAAGCCCATAATTCATTTGAATAACCAAGCTCATTCCTTGTTGGATCCTAACCCAAACCCGTGAACCGGTTAACCCAAACTCAAGCCAACTAACCAAATTCCCCTATTCGGCTAATTGCCCAGTCTCCAACTCCCTCTCATGTTCCCTCACAAATCTCCCCAGATCTCTCCACTAACCCCCCCAATAGTTACCCCCATTATCTCAACTATCTTAATCACCCCCACTATTCAAACCCCACTAAATCCCTCTAACCCCAATCATAAAACCAAATTACCCTTAATCTCATCAGCCGCCCATGTTCAACCCTATCCTCCTTCCTCCTTCATCTTCTTCTATTGTACAAACACAACTGATTGCCACAGCCGAACACCTCGTTCACCAGCGCCACCCTCCCTACCACCTTTCTACCATCATCGACGTCCCTTCTTGCTACCTTCCACCGCAGCCCACACCAGCACCACTCACAGTACAACGACGCCGCCTCCCTGCCACTCCCTTGCGCCGCAACCTACCTCCATTGCTGCCTGCCGTGCCCCCTCCCTGACTGCACCTCCATCGCAGTCCCCGATCAGCTTGCACCCATCACCATAATCACCAACAGTCGCTGCCCTCACCGTTGTTGCAGTCATCGCTCTCGCTGTGTTGCTACTGCCTTTTACCGTTGTTGCTACGTGCGTCCGACCTTGCTATTGTGTCGCCTTGCTGCCGCTTGCTATTGCCAATTGTTTGCACATGCTATGTTTGCATGTGTTGCCGTTGCTGTTTCTTGCACGTGTTAGTTCCAGTGTATGCACGTGCCTCATCGTTGTCCCGTCAGTTGCACGTGCTGCCATTCCATAGTTTGCATGTGTTCTCACTGTTTCATGGTTTGCACGTGTTGCCATCGTCGCTCGTCTCACTTTCGTTCGTAATCATTACAAAAGGCAGGTACCTTGTACATTTTATTGTTCCTTACAAGCATATTGTTTGATTTTCCGCAATTAGTAATTAGATCATCGCATTTGAGATCTGTTATTCTTGTAGTATTCATGTTTCGTGATGTTCCCACATCTTGATTAGTCATTATATATTGAATTGAATCAATTCTTTTGCCTCTATGTTTCCATGCCATCAAAAGACCGTAGTTTTCCATTGTCCCTACATTCATTGCACAAACACGAATGTGAAACTATATATTTGCAAGTTAGAACCGTTACAATTTGACTTAGCAAGTTGCTATCAAGCTACTGCTATAACTTGTTGCTAGATTTTGACCTAGCTGCTATTCAAATTAATTAGAACTTTGTACACGAGAGTCGTAGCTCCGTGAATCTAGTTTCTGGAACATTCAAAAGATTCAAATTCCGATTTTTGATAATGAGTTATCATGTTTTTCGTGTTGCAAGGTCTACCCATTCCAGATTGTTACTTACAACACATCGACATGTTTCACAAATTAAAATGTCATGTTAATAGGTGAATAAAGACTTGATATTGACTGGAATGTTACTAGACATGATTACGAATCGATTTATAATATTTATAAGCTTCTTAAATTTATTTAAAGTCACTTTATATATAAGAATTTTACCCTAGTCTGCTGCCTGAACGGTAGATCAGTAAAGAACTGTATGGTTGACCTACCTATTCTATTTAAAATGTATCGGGTAAATATTTGTTTGAACCAGCATGAAGTTTATTTTCTGTAACCTCTGACATTACCTGATTCGCTTTCCTGTAGCAATGGGAAAGTTGGTTTTTGTACAGCAACGTATTGCTGTCCAGAATTGAAACTTCATGTCCTTAATTGTAAATATGTTTATTCTTACATTTATATAATTGAACTTGTATATCATGCATTGCATAGCGTTGATACTCCTTGATCGTGTCCTGATACTCGTTCTCATTGTGCTTGTTTATGTTTGATTATTGTAAAAGAACAACAAGTCGCGGTAATAAGGAAGAATCTAGTAGTGGACAATATAGGAGAGTGCACTCGAAAGAATCTCGTAATAGTGACTCCTGATTACATGATTACCTGTTTACCTATTTACGAGTTATATGGAACTAAGTGTCACGTCTTGAGCCGACGGGGGCCACTTCTAGACTCCATTACATGATTACATGATTAAATGATTACATGACATGATATGATTTCTGGTTACATGATCTAATTTCTGGTTAGATGATATGATAGGATTTTTATTAGTGTCACTGGAAGTCCCGAGTACATGACCATATAGAATTCACCATTAGAGTAAAAATGTTAACTTGTTTATATGCACCCGAACCTGTGGTATGGGATGCAGGATTGCGTGCATTAGTTAGGATTTATAAAGGATTGCTAGAGTTCAGATTTACACTGAACACATGCATGATTCAAGATTCCAGTTACATGTTACATGCTACAAGATTACATGATTCCTGTGACAAGATCACATGATTCCTGTTACAAGATTATATGATTCCGGTTAACAAGTTGCATGATTCGTGTTTATAACTTACCAGTTCCCTGTTACATGACACGTTCCCCTTTACTTGATTACTTGTTACTGATTGATTATACTTTGAAGTTTGTTTATATGTTGTCACTTGCATTGCACTTGATTCCCATTTATATGTTTGCATTTTTCCGTTACATGACTTGCTTCCTGTATACATGATTCTCTGTTCTTTGCTGTATTTATGTTCTTGTTCATTTTCTTGTACTACTTGTAGCCCGTTACTTTCTCTAACGGATACCATCCATCTTTCTTTTGAGTTAATGTCATACAGGTATAGCGATGAGATTTTGAAGAATCTTAGCGAACTGTTATTGCATTATATATTCTCCAGCTATTCTATAAGTTTTTGTATCTCAGATATCGGTTATTGCATTACATACTTGTTTCTGTGATTATTATTGCATTATTGAGCTTACTAGTATTATGCAGTTTATGCATGATATGATTTGGCACACTTATATCATTCGCTAGACCTCAGTTGTGTGCCCCGTGTTTTTGTATAATGGGAAGCAGGGCGTGACAATCTTCTTCCTCGAGCTACTGTATTGGGCGAGTTTTGTCTTTAGTCGACCTAAGAGTTTGGGCGAGCTCTGTCTTCGAGTGACCTCGTAACTCGGCGAGTCCCCTTCTTCGTCAAGTTGAAATCTTGACAGGCATGCTTTTGGGCGAGCTCCTCTCTTGTCGAGCAGATCATGTCTAGCTAGTTTTGGTCGACCTCATTTTGGTCGAGCTTCTATTCTTCGTCGAGCTCAAACCTCAGGCGAACCTCTCTTTTGTCAAGTTGACCTCGTCGAGCTCATTTTACAGTTGATCATATTATCAAGTGGTGCTCAGGTTTGAGTTTGGTTGAGTTTGCTCTGGCCTTCGAAGCTCTAGTTGTGCTTGGTCTTGGCTTTAAGTAGGGTTTTGAACAAGGGTGGTGTTTGTTTCTTGGTGTATGCACACTATCACGCCCCGCTTTCCAAAAAGGAGATACGGAATACGGATACGTGACTAAGTCCAGCGAATGGCTTGTACCATTCATAAGCTGTCAGGATCTTTACAACAAGCACAAGTATAAACAAGAGAGATACAAGAAGAATAGTCAATCACGCATGTATAATTGAATCAATATAGTCAACCAGATTACTTGCAAAGAAACAAGAATACTGAATTTGAAGTAATCATGTCTGGAACAAAACAAAAGTCTAGGACACCAAGTCCAACACAAATATTCATGTAACCAAGTACAATTATTCAAGAAAGCAACAAGAAATAATAAATGCAGCAAGAACTTCAGCCAACTAGAAGCTTAGATCACCTCTCCATCGGGCAGCTGATCACCATAATCTGCAATTTAACAAATTGCAGGAAAAAGGAAAGAGAAACAAAATGCCCATCAATGCAAGTTACGAGCCGCTTGTAGTGCAGGCAACAAGTACAAGGAAAGATAAACAAGAATAGAGTAACAGCAGAAGCAAGTATAGCATGGAAAGGATGTAATAACAAAATAGAACAACTAACTCTAAGTCAAGAGACAGGAACAACTAGCATAGCAAGATGAACAAGGACAAGTGGCACGTAATGAATGTCAAGTAAACAAGTATCATGCAACGAGTAACGAGTAACAAGTGTCAAGTATCATGTATCATGTACAAGTAGCAAGTAGCAAGTGTCAAGTGATCATGTTCAAGTCTTGTATCTAGTACTATCTAGGTAGCACTTCATGCATCCCAGATTTATACCACATGGTTGCTACATTCAAACAAGTTGCATTTTAGATTTCATAGTGGATCATAGAGGGCACAAGGACAAGCTCCAAGTATCAAGCTCCAAATACCAAATATCAAGCTCCAAGTATCCGGTGTCAAGTGCGCAAGTGTCATGTATCAAGTGTCATGTGTTATGTGTCATGTGTCAAGTGTCAAGCTCCAAGTAACCAGTAGGATCTATTGATCCCCTTCCGAGTACACATTTCTATATTTTCTACTATTAGATCTTTCCCTTTAAACCCCGGCTTAGTTTTTTCTTATTATTATTAAAGCAAGCATGGACGTGCACAAATAAATCAAGAAACATGTCAAGACAACAAGGGAAAAGTACATGTTGAAAGGAGGACAAGAACGGGTGATGAATGACTCAAAGTAGACTAAGACAACAAAAATTCTAGTTCAGGACAGCAAGACAGTACTGCACCAAATCTGGGATTCCCATTGCCACGGACATGTAAATCTGGATCCGTCAGAAAATCTGGAAAGTAGACTCTCAGCCGAATCCAGCAAATATATACAAGTCATATGGTATTTCACAAGAACGGGACTCAAAACAGAATAGTATCCAGAAAACATGTTCAGTCAGAAATCAGAAGTTTGTATTCATAAGCAGGAAAATGGCATAAAAACTTACTAATTAAATCCAAAAAAATCTGAGGTATTTCCTAGTATGTCTAGTATCAAAAAATAAAATTTTATAATTTTCCAACATAGATAGAATAGTCAAGTAAAAATTTATATACTGACCTTAATAGGGTCTAAAATATTGAAAAAAAACGGGGTAACAATATGGACATAATTATTCTTCATGCATAAAATCGACTAGATCATATGAAACACATCTAAATCATAACAAAACGTGAAATATGGTATATTAAATGTCAAAGAAACATGGTATAGGGTATTTAACACGTCTACAACAAGTTATACTACTACTAACACATCAAGAATATAAGATCATACGACACTTCATAAATTACGAACAACATGCATGTATACATCAAGAATTAATTAGATCTAAGTTATTTCATGTCGTGTATGTAACGAGAGGACTACGGATGGATCAACAACTAGAGGCAAGATCAAACAAGGGATTCATGGGGATAGATCTTGAAGCAACTACACTACAGGCGGTATTTAGTACTTGTATTATACACCAAAAGAATACAAGTTACCTGACTTATAGATGACGAAGAAAACGACAAAGCTAGAACAAGAATAAAGGGAACGGATTCTCGGACACAAACTCAACGAACGACGAACGAACAAACCACGAACACAACTAAAGATCAACACACGCACACAATGCCAAGCAACGGTAGTGGGTGTACGCGTCAAGAGAACGACGACGACAAGCGGCGAGACGACGGCAGCGCCGATGCTGCTGTCATTGCTTACTTCAACTTCGGGAGGAGGTAGATAAGGGAAGCGTCAGCCTGGTGTTGTCGTGGCATCGGGAGGAGACACACAGCACTGGGAAGCTGCGTAGCTAGTCCCTAGCTGATGTCGGGGCGGGGAGGCAGGTGCAGGGTGCGCTACAGTTGGACGGGGATCACCGGAAGGGGTGTAGAGCAGTGCTGGGGTCGCTGTTGTTGTGCGACGCTCGGGAAGAGAGTGGCACAGGGATGTAGGGGAGGGGAGGCGTCGGCGGTTGGAGGTCGCGACAGGAGGAGGGAGGCACGAAGGGGGAGGTCTATGGTGAGGGGGATGGGCTTGGAGGTCAGGGTGCACATAGGGGATCGGGATGGGTTTTAGAGGACGGAAATAGGGAGGAGATAGGGTAGCGGCTAAGGTTGGTTGTGAATAGGGTAAAACAGTAGGTAGGATTTATATAGGGTTGGTATTAGGGTTTGGGGGTAAAGGGTTGGGTGTTATTGGGTTATAGGGTATGCAGGTTGGATCCAATAGGAAAATGGTTATTAGATAACAGATGGGTTTGTGGGTTCAAACAGATCCAATAAGAATTGGGTAGGGTTTTGAATAGGATTAATTTAAGAAGATCCACATAGAATTGTAGGGTGATCCAATAAAGAGGTGGAAACAAAATAAATAGATAGAATAGGACGTAAACAATTATAATGAGAATCAAAATAATAGCTCGATCAAATTGGGATGAAATAGTAAATGAACAATTGAATCAAGAAGATCAAATAAACAACGAAAATCAAATAGCCGAATGTGTAGAAAATGAAGATCCAATACACGGTTTAAAAGACTCGAAGCAATACAAGATGAATAAATACCCCAAAGGAAAAAAAATACATCCAAAAATACAGAAAATGGAAAACAGGGATTACAAATCCTATCCACCTAACAAGAAGAATTTCGTCCTCGAAATTCAAACAAGAAGTACATAGGGTAACGCCGAAGAGAAAACAAAGAACAAAACAAAAAGCTACTCAAATAGATGAGGAAACTTTTGCTGAATCTCCTCCTTCGACTCCCAAGTCGACTCACTCGGCGAGTGAGGATTCCAAGAAAAATGAACTAGCTTGATGACCTTGTTCTTAAGCACTTTCTCCTGCCGATCCAAAATAGCAACTAGTAAAATCTCACAAGTCAAATCCGGCCGTACAGATAACTTAGAATAGTCGATCATGTGGCTCTCATCGCGGATATATCTCTTGAGTTATGAGACATGGAAAACAACGTGCACTCCTAATAAAGCTGGCTGCAGTACAAGACGATCGGCCACCTTGCCTACTCGTTCCACAATGTCGAACGGTCCAATAAACCTAGGGCTAAGCTTGCCCCACCACCAAACCTAATGACACCTCGCCATGGCGAAAACTTTAGGAAAACATGGTCATCAACCTCAAACTCCAAAACATTCCGATGGACATCAGCCCATCTCCTCTACCTATCCTGAGCTGCCAGAAGATGCTTCCTGATCTGAGTCACCTCATCAACTGTCCTGGTGATCAACTCCGGACCCACCAACTTTCTCTCACCAATGTCATCCCAGCACACTGGTGACCTGCACTTCCTCCCAAACAGTGCCACGAACGGTGCAGCTTTAAGACTGGCCAGAAAGCTGTTATTGTACGAGAACTCTACGAGATGCAATTGGCCCCCCCATGATCCACCGAACTACAACACAGAGGACCTCAACATGTCCTCAAGAGTAAGGATGTTCCTCTCTGACTATCCATCAGTTTGGGAATGAAAAGCTGTACTGTACTTCAATTTACTCCCCAAATTACTCTGAAGGCTCTCCTAGAACTAAGACCTGAATCTCGTATCCTAGTCGGATACCATACTGACTGGAACCCAATGAAGTCTGTCCGACTCGGAAGACTCCCCAAACTTCTTTGACGACCTCTTGCATGTACTTCTCAGCTAGGCTCTTAGTAGACTGTCCGACTCGGAAGGGAATGAAGTGAGCACTCTTCGTCAATTGGTCGACAATCACCCAAATGGCATTGTGACCCATATGACTTCTCGGCAAAGTGGTCACAAAATCCATAGTGATGTGTTCCCACTTCCACTCCGGAATGGAAAGCGGTTGAAGAAGTCCGGTGGTTCTCTGATGCTCTGCCTCACCTGCTAGCAGGTCAAACACTGAGACACAAACCGAGCCACAACCCTCTTCATACCATGCCACCAGAAATGAAGATTCAAGTCTCGGTACATCTTAGTACCTCCAGGATGAATAGAATATGATGACTGGTGGGCTTCCTCAAGCAACCTCTGACGAACTTCACCCTTCGGGACACACAACCTGGACCCAAAACGAAGCGATCCATCAGCATAAATAACCATATCCGTTCTGGAACTAGCCTCAACCTCTGCTCTGAAACCCTGCAACTGCTCTTCACCAGCCTGAGCCTCTTTGATCTGATCGAAAAGAGACGACTGAAAATGGAGCACCAAACAACTCTGATCAGAACTCGGCAACAATACATCCAACTCCAACCTACGCATCTGCTCCACCAAATCCCTTTGCTGAGTCTGGAACATAGCTATTGGTCTCCTGCTCAAAGCATTTGGCACCAAGTTCAATCTACTAGGATGGTATTGCAAACTAATGTCATAATCGGCCATAACTTCCAACCAACGTCTTTGCCTCAAGTTCAACTCCTTCTGGGTTAAGACGTACTTAAGACTTTTGTGGTCAGTAAAGATCTCCAATCGGTCCCCAAGTAATAGTGTCTCCATAGCTTCAGAGCAAAGATCACTACCACTAACTCTAAGTCATGAGTCAGATAGTTCTTCTCATGCGGCCTCAACTACCTTGATGCATAAGCAACAACTCGGCCCTTCTACATCAGAACTGCTCCAAGACCCTTGCTAGAGGCATCACAGTGAACTACAAATCCGCAACCATCTGGAATAGTCAACACTGGCACTGACATCAACCTGCTTTTCAACTCAGCAAAAGCCTCACTGCAAGCCTCAGACCAACAAAACTTCTGATCCTTCCCAGTCATCTTAGTCAATGGTCCTGCTATCTTCGAAAAATCTTGGATGAATTTCCGATAATAGCCTACTAGACCAAGGAAACTCCTCACCTCTGAAACTAACTTGGGAACTGGCCAATCCTTCATAACTTCAACCTTGGACGGGTACACTGAAATACCATCATCAGAGATAATATGCCCCAAGAAGGTAACTCTGTCGAGCCAAAACTCACACTTGCTGAGTTTCCCATAGAATTGATTCTCTCTCAAAGTCTGCAGAACCAACCTAAGATGCTCAGCATGATCCTCCCGATTTAGAGAATACACCAGAATGTCCTCAATGAAGACCACCACAAATCTATCCAGGAACTGGGAAAAGACCCTGTTCTTAAGGCTTATAAATACAGCTGGCGCATTCGTGACCCCGAACAACATCACAATATACTCGTAGTGCCCATATCTGGTTCTAAATGCAGTCTTCTGTACATCATTCGCCTTCACCTTGACCTGATGATATCCAGAACGAACATCCAACTTCGAGAAAATAGTTGTTCTGCTTAACTGATCAACTAAGTCATCGATCCTGGGCAGCGGATACCGATTCTTCACAGTAACACTATTCAGTTCCCGATAATTGATGCACATTCGACGACTACCATCCTTCTTGGTTACAAAAAGAACTGGAGCACCCCACGGTGAAACACTCGGTGTGATGTACCTCAAATCAGGCAATTCTTGAATCTGCACCTTAAACTTTACTAACTCAATTGGTGCCATCCTGTAGGGGCTCTTCGATATCAGTACCGTACTAGGCTGAACTTCAATACCGAACTCCACATCCCTATCAGAGGGTAAGCCAGGAAACTCCTCTGAAAAAACATCCAGGAATTCCCGCACTACTAAAGGCGCAGCCTCACAGCCTGAGTGCAATTCCATCGCACAATCCTCCTGATCAACTGCAGTCTTAGCTCGGCCGAGGGGCATCTCCCCGGCATGAAACTCAAACTCTGCGCGACCTGGGATTCAAAATACAACTTTCTTGGCATGGCAATCAATGATGGCATGGAACTAACCCAACAAATCCATACCGAGAATAATGTCGAATCATGAATTTCCAATTACAATTAGGTCAGCCTTGAAATCTGCGCTACCAATAACCATTGGACTCTTCCTGCAATCCTGTGAACAAACGACAACACTGCCACCTGTCAAAATGTTCCAAGCCTCCGACATGATGCTGCACTCCAACTGATGGCGAGCCACAAAACGGGAAGAGACGAAGGAATGGGTTGCCCCGGAATAAAAAGAACATGAGTAGGGAAAGCGCAAACAAGAACATTACCTAAAATAGAATCAAAAAGACAATGGGAAAAAGAATTGATAATTAAGGTGAGGAAAACACAATGCAAAAAGATAATATGAAAGAATAATGCAAGATAAATGAAGGAAGCAAGGAGAAACAACAAACAACAAAAATACAAAATATACCTGAAAAAACTCCTTCAGCTGACTCAGCTTCTGCAACAATCAGGTTATAAGCCTGACCGCTCCTAGAGACCACGGCTCTCTGTCCGACAATCTGGCACTGAGGGGGAAGCGGTGGTCTGACTGGACCACGAGCTAGGGCTACCTGCTGAACTGGACCCCTAGCTGGAAGAGTCGTTCTCTGCTGTGGACAATCCCGCAATGTATCATCAGGAGCACCACAACCGAAACAACGGCAATTGGCACGCCTACAGTCCTTGTGCTCATGCCCAACAAGTCGGAAAAAAGTCGGAAAAACTAACCCTCTAAGGACCCGCAGAAGAGTAAGGAGCTGTTCTGACCGGATGGGCTGGGACAGACCCCCGAATAGGCCTACCAGAAGGCCTAGCAACAACAGAGTGCGGAACAATATACTGGGAAGGAGTCAACCTGCCATGAGCCTACTCCTAAGCTCGGGCTACCTCAAGAGCCTCAGCATAAGTACGCAAGCGAAGGGAGATGAGCTGCACCCGGATATCTCGCTCAAGTCCCAGCATGAATCTACGAGCCCTGTCCTCTTCGTTCGCCACAAGAACGGCTGCAAAGCGGTCAAGTCTTGTAAATTCCACTGCATACTCATCCACAGACCTGAAGCCCTGTTTCAAGAAAGTCTCATGTTACAACATTGCATGGACAATATTTAACAAAATTCCAATAATAGGACAACGACCAATCTGTTTCAGGGCCAAAAACCATTGCTCCAATTCAACTCGAGTGCTGCTAGGGAAGAACATCTCCAAGAAGCTCCTAGTGAGCATGGCCCAAGCAATAGGTCGCATAAGCCTTTCGGACTCAGACCTCCACTAAATATGGGCCAGGTCCACGAGCTGGATGGTTACCACATCCACTCTATCAGCCTCAGAAACTCTTGCTGCCAAAAGCAACTGCTCAGTCTGGATCGGCCACTATTCTTTCTCTGAAGGCATCTCAATGCCCGAGAATCTGTCAGGATGCAGCCTCATGAACTATGTGATTGTACTCGGATGAGGAGGGAGAGCTTCCTGCATAGGCACAGCGGGAGGCAGAACCCGTGCAGCTTCCAAAGTAGCCATCACAAGGTCACTGTGGTTTTGCTGCATATTGATCAACAGTTTCAACACATTGGTAACGGCCTCAAGCCCGGGCTGATCATCCTGAGAATGAGAAGTGGGACCTCTGCGAGCCAAAGTCTGCACAAAATAAAAAATAGTTAGCATCCAGATCAAAGTTGATTAGAATTCATTCATGTTATTACGTGGTCTGTACATTGTTGAGCCAATCCTTGTTCGAGCCCAAATTTGTCTAATATATTAGTCTAACTAATACATTAGCCAAACCTGGTGCTCTGATACCACTTAAAACCCTGTCACGCTCCACATCCCAAAAAGGAGATACAGAATACGGATACGTGACTAAGTCCAGCGAATGACTTATACCATTCATAAGCTGTCAGGATCTTTAAAACAAGCACAAGTATAAATAAGAGAGATACAAGAAGTCAACCACGATGCATAACTGAATCAATATAGTCAACCAGATTACTTGAAAATAAATAAGAATACTGAATTTCAAGTAATCATGTCTAGAAGAAAACACAAGTCTGGGACACCAAGCCCAATACAAATATCCATGTAACCAAGTACAATTATTTAAGATAAGCAACAAGAAATAATAAATGCAGCAAGAACTCTAGCCAACTAGAAGCTTAGATCACCTAATCTATCGGGCAGCTGATCACCATAATCTACAATTTAACAAATTACAGGAAAAAGGATAGAGAAAAAAAATGTCCGTCAATACAAGTTATGGGCCACTTGTTGTGCAGGCAACAAGTACAAGGAAAGATAAACAAGAATAGAGTAACAGCAGAAGCAAGTATAGCATGGAAAGGATGTAACAACAAAATAGAACAACTAACTCTAAGTCAAGAGACAGGAACAATTAGCATGGCAAGATGAACGAGTGCAAGTGGCACATAACGAATGTCAAGTAAACAAGTGTCATGCAACGAGTAACGAGTAACAAGTGTCAAGTATCATGTATCATGTACAAGTAGTAAGTAGCAAGTGTCAAGTGATCATGTTCAAGTCTTATATCTAGTCCTATCTAGGTAGCATTTCATGCGTCCCAGATTTTTACCACATGGTTGCAACATTCGAACAAGTTGCGTTTTAGATTTTCTAGTGGATCATAGAAGGCATTGTACTCATGGACAAGCTCCAAGTATCAAACTCCAAATACAAAATATCAAGCTCCAAATACCAAATATATAACTCCAAGTATCCAGTGTCAAGTGCGCAAGTGTCATGTATCGTGTATCAAGTGTCATGTGTCATGCGTCATGTGTCAAGTGTCCAGCTCCAAGTAACCAGAAGGATCTATTGATCCCCTTCCGAGTACACATTTCTATATTTTCTACTATTAGATCTTTCCCTTTAAATCCTTGCTTAGTTTCGTATTATTATTATTAAATCAAGCATGGACGTGCACAAACAAGTCAAGAAATATGGCAAGACAACAAGGGACAAGTACAAGTTGAAAGAAGGACATGAACGGGTGATGAATGACTCAAAGTAGACTAAGACAACGAAAATTCTAGTTCAGGACAGCAAGACAGTACTGCACCATATTTGGGATTCCCATTGCCACGGACATGCAAAATTGGATCCGTCAGAAAATTTGGACAATAGACTCTCGGCCGAATCCAGCAAAAATATACAAGTCATATGGTATTTCACAAAAATAGGACTCAAAACAGAATTGTATCCAGAAAACATATTTAGCCAAAAATTAGAAGTTTGTATTCATAAGCAGGAAAACGTCATAAAAACCTACTAATTAAATCCAAAAAAAAAATCTGAGATATTACTTAGCATGTCTAGTATCAGCAAATAAATTTTCATAATGTTCCAACATAGATAGAATAGTCAAGTAAAATCAGAGAGCAGTCAGATGTAGCAGATTTGTAAATCTGAAATCATAAACACAGCAGTACTAAAACAGCAATAGATTACAAAGTATAGATCGAAATCCAGATCTGTCAAAAGGGTCATAAAATAGATACAGTAGGATACAATTCATATTCACAATGTTTTTATAAACAGCAAATAGAATCAGGTTGAAATTAAGGTTCTTTACTAAACAGCATGAAAATTCTGCAAGTATAATAGTTGTTTGGAAGTATACAATAGTTTATAAAAGTCATCAATTAAATTCACAAAAATTAGGGGTTAATCCCAATCAAGCCTAGTTGTACTCAGAAAAATATTGGATCAAAATATTATCTCTGACATCAGTATCAAAATGAATTACCATACAGAATTCATATAAAACAGAATCTATAATTTTTCTACACATTTGTAGTAAAATAGCCATAACTTGCAACTCATAAATCGAAACTGAGATATGTCAGAAATTCTGGAAAGTAAACATAATTCTTTATAATTCATATTCACAAAAAAACATTCATATACTGACCTTAATATGGTCTAAAATACTGAACATAAACGGGGTAACAATAAAGACATAATTATTCTTCATGCATAAAATCGATTAGATCATATGAAACACATCCAAATCATAAAAAACATGAAATATGGTATATTAGATGTCCAAACAACATGGTATAGGATATTTAACACGTCTACAACAAGTTATACTACTACCAACACATCAAGCATACAAGATCATACGACACTTCATAAATCACAAACAACATGCATGTATACATCAAGAATTAATTAGATCAAAGTTATTTCATGTCGTGTGTGTAATGAGACGACTACGGATGGATCAACAACTAGAGGCGAGATCAAACAAGGAATTCATGTTGATTGATCTTCAAGCAACTACACTTCAGGCGGTATTTAGTACTTGTATTATACAACAACACTACTAATCGTAATAGATATAACGGTATATCTATCCCGACGTGTACTCCCAAACGCCGGGATAGATCTTCTTTATATATTTTTTTCCCAATATCGAATGTCTATGACGGCATTGTTGTAACACGCCATTATATATATACTATATAACAGCGTTTATGAATATAAAACGCCGTTATAGACTGTCGTATTGGTACGCCCATTCCTGGGATGTATGCCACGGCATTTGTTTATTGGGAACGCCGTGATAGCTGTCGAATTTTATTCACATCCTGCTCCAACTATTCATTTCCCACCCAAAAATGCTCTAACCCTAAATGCACCTCTTCTCTGTCCCGAGATCTCCCTCTTTCTCTCTCTCTCTCTCTCTCTCTCTGACCACTCGCCGCTCTCCTCCTCCTCAATCTCGCCCCTCTCCTACTCAATCTCGCCGCTCGTCCCCTCTCCCCCTCAATCTGACCAGTTGCCATTCGCCATTCGCTGCCGCCACTTCGTCCATCGCCGCGCCCCCTCCTTCGTTGTCGTGCCTCCCTTGCCGTCGCCTCCGTCATCGCCGCCGCCCCTCCCTCTGCTGGTATAGACTCAAAATTTGACAGATTTTAGGGCATTTGATTTTTTTCAAATTTTCCACGCACCTTTTTCGTCCACGCCCCTTAGTCGATTTGGTTTGATAAATGATTTAGGGCATTTGAAAATTTTACAGATTTTGGTATAAACTCAATTGATTTATCCTAAATTTTTTATACTCATTGATTTATACTGGAAGAAATAGAAAGACTAGTTGGCATGGGGAATAAAATTTTCTGATATTGATCTAAGTTTCTTTAGAAATTGGACAGACTTGTTGGCATGGGTTCCAAGCTTGTTAGTTGTGGTTCAGCTGTGCCAAAGCTCCAGATTTCTAATGATGACCTTGCAAAGATAGTAGAGACTAACGATGAATGGATTTCTGTTTGCACAGGAATTCGTAATCGATGAGTTCTTACAGTACATCTATGATCAGTTTCACAATAGATTTCTCAGTTGGTATATGATTTGTTTCTTTTGTATAATTGTACTCCATAATTATGTTTTTTTGGGAATAAAATTATCGATAAGATCTATCTATCAGATCCATCAATGAGAGAAATGTGTAATATTGCAGCCATTTGTATCTAAATAGCTAATACCTTCACAGGAAATGAAACATTAAGTGGGTTGTCTGTTGAGGCAGCAAAGCGGGCTCTTCAGATGGCTGAAGTTGAGGCTGAAGATGTTGACCTTGTCATATTGTGCACATCCACTACTGATGATCTTTTTGGAGGTGCTGGTAAGGTAAGCATTATATGGAAACTTTTAAGAAAAGCAGTCTTGGGTTATACCTGATTAAATTAGTGGATGTGAACATACTTCGGGTATGTTTTGTATTGGGAAGCCTTCGAAATCACTCTCTCAATTCATGATGTTCTTTTAGACCTAAAATAGTTGTTTGGTAACATCGACGAAGGTGCATTGAATAAAAAAATGTTTTCTCAGGAATTAAGGAAAATTATCTATTTAAATCACTTACCTGATCGAATTTTTTCTTGCAAAAATTAGTTACTCACACCACTTTTTGGTTTACAACAGTACCAGATATAACCTTATCTGATTGTCTTTGATCATTCAGGTCAAGGGTGCAAGGATCTAGTTATTAGGCACTAATCATCTATTGAGGTACATTTAATCGCTATGGATTTTAGATTTGGAAAGTGTTATTTCTAGCTTACTTTTACTTTTATTAATCCAGCTCAATGAATTGCTGACTTTCTTAACATTAATTATGGATTTTACAACAACAACAACAAAGTCTTTTTCCCAACTAATTGTGGATTCTAGTTGATAAATAATATCTTGGTCATGCAAATTCATACATACTGAGGTTCCATATTTACGAGTCTTGGTCAATTGTATTGATGCAAAGTGCAACTAAAGAGAGTAAACATCTTTCATTGTTTCCCTCGTTGAAATATATTTCAGAACTAAAAGATCATGTAATATTACTGCATTGCATAGATGATACTGAACTATATAATCCACACTTGATTTCAATGATTTGCAGATTTCAAATGATTTTTATCGTATTCCCTCCCCCCCCCCCCCCCCCCGGCTTTGGTGCGGAACTAAAATTTTACCACTTTTTCTTCTTCGATTTTATATTGTTCAGATTCAGAAAGATCTAGGATGCAAAAATGCTTGGGCCTTTGATGTTAAAGCTGCATGTAGTGGGTTCATTGTTGGTCTAATCATAGCCACTCGCTTTATTAAAGGTGAAATACTTTCACTTTCTCCAAATAGGAAAATGGGAATCTATGGCAGTTTGAAATGTGACTGTATTTCTACTTCAATTCCAGGTGGTGGCTATAAAAATGTCGTAGTTATTGGAGCATATGCTCTATCACGTTTTGTGGATTGGACTGATAGAGGAACATGCATTATCTTTGGCGATGGTTCTGGTGCTGTATTAGTCCAGGTATTAAAGGCTTTATGTAGCTTCTGTGTCAAAGCTCAAATGTTGTGCCTATAATTATCTGCATATTCATCTTCACTTATATATTCGTATTACCTGAAGGATTTAATACTCCTTCTAACCGTTAGCATTTTGGTTAGTAATGGGGGTCAAAGTGAACCTTTTAGAATAGGTCATGCAGTGATGATTTAACTGTCTCAGGAATCAGCAGGGTAGAAAACGATAGTTGGGGCTGCGTACTGTAATGAAATAGACTCAATTGATTTATACTGGAAGAAAATAAAAATCTCCATCCAAACTTTCCTTAAAATGCATGACTATTACATGAAATTGCAAAGTTTAATTTCAAAGCTAGTTTGGCTACATATTCAACCTTAGGTAAACAAAGTTCAATTAATACTCTTTTCTCCCCTTTACAGCATCAATAGTAGGAATCCACATGATCTCTTAGCAATCTTGAAAATTATAGGAAACATCAAGTAGTTTTTTTATGTTAACTAATGTTGAGTAAGTATACTGTCCTTAATTGTCATAAAGTTTTTCTCTTAACTTCTTGAATGCACAAATTGGTTTTTATGTTTATCTTTATTTTTTGTGGTTGGATATCATCAGCCAAACACATTTTCTATGATGATCGACTATGAGAATTATGTTCTAGTTTTGAATTTTTTTAACAAAGGATATCATATTGCAGAGGTCCTCAGTTACATCAATTGTGTGAGCTGAGAAACTCTGGAACAAAAGTTAAAATGGCAATTTTTTGATAGTGGGGTTAAAGCAAATCTTCCTCATTTCCGAAATATCAACGTATAATTAATTGAAAGTGGATGAAATTGATATCTTGAGTTGAAAGTTCTATTGATGGTTCTATTTGTAAAGTTTTTAAAACATAAATTTTTTACTTCTGAGGTGTGATAGAATGTTCAGAAGAAAAAAATAACCGTACAGTCTAAATTCTTATTCTTGAATAATTCAACACCACTCATCAACTCATTATGATAGTCCATTTCATACGCAGGAGCAAACTAATTGGACCAATGAGGATACACTACATGATAATCTTGGGCATGAGACCTTTGTAGATTTAGTTACTGCTGGTGAAGATGAAGAGTGCCTGGGTTTTGCTCCTGACACAGAGATATATGCATTTAGAGTATTTACTGATGCTCAGGTAATGCATTATTTTCTATACTTATAAACATCAGTATATGCAGGATTGCCAATTATGTTACTTATGTCTAAATTGTATACACTAGTTGAACATAGTTACATAGAATAACCTTATGCCCAAAAGGGCTATAATGGCAACCAAGACAACATCCAGAGCAGTTTTGTTTCTCCCAGCTGCAGTACAAGATTGTGAGCACAAGCGAGTGAGTTAACATTCCCTTCTTGAATTAATTTTATCGAGTAAAATGGATGGTTGATGTGCCAAAAAATGGAAATTAAAGCTGTGATCTTTCATTAGTCAGCAGCAAAAAGACTAGGATCACAAATATATATCGGTATGCTTACCACTACGTTTGCTCGACGCAAGACCAAACCACGAATATATGTGTTAGAGGGGGCTAATTAATGAAGCTGATAATAATGTGTTGAATATATCTGTATGTATAATTTGTTCTCATGTTATCATTCTCCCATTCCTAACTTCTATCTTGTATGAATTGTCATGTACCATGTTTGTGTCCATACTTGATAACCGTACAATTAGAGTCTGAGGCAGTTGATAAAACCCAACCTGTTGCTCCCCAGTCACCTGATGAGTATAAACCATTGAGATAGGTCTTAACTCATTTCCTGGTCTACATTTTCACTTTTCAGAGTTAGAATTTGATGATAGTTCAAATGAAACAACATTTATAAATGCAATATAATCTCACTTCAGTAGAATTTACCTCCCCATCTAATCTCACTTTAGTAGAATAAGTATAGTCATCCTGAAGCAATTCAAATACATATGAAACTAAGAAAGACTAAGAACAACAAAGCTAAGCACAGTTGATGAATCTTGAAGTATTTATTTCTTCGTAAGTAGTAGACAGCGGCACCATATCAGCATAAAAATTAGCCTTAAGATTGCAAATTGCAGATTGCAGATTGGAGTGTGTTACTGTCTGCTATCTAGTGAATTTGAATTCGTCCTTTCTTATGTTGTTATGTTCATTTCCCTTCTTGTAGGTTATGGAGATTACAAAGGGAAGCAAAGTTAAGTACGAACTTGACAAGAAAACAAGACTAATTAAGGTATTGATCATTTTATTCTGGTCCTGTTTATTCTTATTGATCATTTGCTCTATAAGGTTATGAAATAATTCACGTAATTACTTTTGAAAATTCATTTATAAATTATATTAAGTCTTATTTTTTATACTGTATGCAGGCTGATCGAGTTTTATATTCATCTCTCGTATACCCTCATAATTATGGTTTCATTCCTCGTACACTCTGTGAGGACAATGACCCTATTGATGTTTTTTTAGACTGGAAGCAAACATTGGACCACACGAGGAGACTCCCCTGCTGTAGTTTGTTGGATTCGGACTTTTTTAAAAATGTTTTGTAGGAATTATATCTATGTTTTGTAATAACTAAGTGTTGTACAACATATACATTTGACACTCGTTGTATGACAGTTTATATGTGTTATATATTTTGTTTTCTATTGAGTTGTTTTTTGTACGATGTGTCTTTTGGTTGTTGAAATTGATGTTATTATTGATTTTAAGATTTAAGCATTTAAAATTTAAATGATTACATGTATTTGTAATATGAGATTAATTACTGGCAAAATTATAAAATGAAATGCCAAAAAAAAAAATGACCTATCGCGGCGCTTTGCGGTAAACACCGCAATAGATACTACTCTTATAAAAAGTAGTATCCTCTATTACGGCGCTTGCCAAACGCCGCTGTAGGGTACTAATTTAAAGCGGTAAAAGCTATCCCGGCACTTGCCAAACGCCGCTATAGCTAAACAATTTTTTTAACATGGAAACAGAAACGTACCTATAACGGCGATTTGGCAACGCTGTTATAGGTGGTCCCCCTATAGCGGCGGCTTCGGTAAACGCTGCGATAGCCCATAGAGCTATAACGACGTGCACTGCAACGAGATTTCAGAAGTGCCGTTATGGCTATAACGGCGCTAAAAAACGCTGCTATAGCCTTGTAAAAGCGCCGCTATAGCCTGTGCGTTTTGTAGTGCAAAAAGAATACAAGTTACTTGCCTTATACAAGACGAAGAAAACGACGAAGTAAGAACAAGAATAACGAGAACGGATTCCCGGGCACAAACTCAACGAACGATGAACGAACAAACCACGAACACAACTTGAGATCAACACATGCACACAATGCCAAGCAACGGCAGTAAGTGCACGCATTGAGAGAACGCCGATGCTGCTGTCGTTGCTGACTGTGACTTCGGGAGGAGGGAGACAGGGGAAGCGTCATCTTGGTGTTGTCACGGCGTCGGGAGGAGACACACAGCACAGGGAAGCTACAATGCTAGTCGCTGGCTGATGTCGGGGTGGGGAGGCTGCTACCGTGCGATGCTTGGGAGGAAAGCGACACAGGGATGGGGGGTGGGGGGCGTCAGCGGTTGGAGGTCGCGACAGGAGGAGGGAGGAACGAAGGGGGAGGTCTGCGGTGAAGGGGATGGGCTTAGTAGTCAGGGTGCACACAGGGGATCGGGATGGGTTTTAGAGGAAGACGGGACTAGGGAGGAGATAGGGTAGCGGCTAGGGTTGGTTGTGAATAGGGTAAAACAGTAGGTAGGATTTATATAGGGTTGGTTTTAGTGTTTGGGGGTAACACGTTGGGTGTTATTGGGTTATAAGGTATGCGGGTAGGATCCAATAGGAAAATGGGTATTAGATAACAAATGGGTTTGTGGGTACAAACAGATCCAATAAGAATTGGGTAGGGTTTTGAATAGGGTGATCCACATAAAGAGGTGGAAACAAAATAAATAGATAGAATAGGACGTGAACAATTATAATGAGAATCAAAATAATAGCTCGATCAAACAGGGATTAAATAGTACATGAACAATTGAATCAAGAAGATCAAATAAAAGATGACAATCAAATACGCGAATATGTTGAAAATGAAAATCAAGTACATGGTTCAAAAGAGTCGAAGTAATAAAAGATGAATAAATACCCCAAAGGAAAAAAAAATACATTCAAAAATACAGAAAATGGAAAACAGGGGTTACACAAACAATCATATATGTATGTATGTACATGAGTTTATATGTATACATACACCCAAAGCTCACTTTACAACCCTAGGCTTTAAACCAATCAATAGGATCTTTTTTTGTGAACATATCTTCTTGTTCTTGTGAACTTGTTCTGTTCAATCAAGCACTTTGTTTGACCACTGAATTTTTTGATCAGCCATCTCATCACTCATTCCTTCGAACCACTCTTTCGTCGGCCAAGCATTATGTTGTTCCATTGTTTTGTCGATCGAGTGTTTCGTTGTTGGATGAGTGTTCTTTTTGTCTGGGAGCTGAGTGCTTTGATCGTTGGATCTTGTGTATGTAGATGACCAAGAAGAGCTATTACAGAAATAAACTTCAGAAAGTGGTCGGACTGTAGACTTGTTGTTTGCGCCCAGCAAGTTTGAATGTAGAGCTTGCTGCCTGAGCCCAGCAAGTTTGTTGAGGCAACTCTGAGACGGAGTTGATGTAAAACTTGTTGTTTGATCTCAAAAAATTTGGAGAGGCAACTCTGAGATGGAGTTGGTCGTAGAGCTTTTCGTTTGATCTCGGCAAGTTCGGAGAGGCAACTCGAAGACGGAATTGGTCGTAGAGCTTGTCGTTTGATCCCAGCAAGTTTGGAGAGACAACTCTGAGAAGGAGTTGAATGTAAAGCTTGTTTTTTATCCCAGAAAGTGTGGAAAGGCAACTCGAAGACAAAGTTGGTCATACTGCTTGTTGTTTGATCCCAACATGTTTAGAGTAGTAACTCTATGACAGAGTTGAAGGTAGAGTTGCTGTTTGATCAGAGCAAGTTTGTTGAAGTAACCCTGAGAAGGAGGTTGATGTAAGGCTGGTTGTTTGCACCCCGCAAGTTTGTAATGATAACTCTCTGGCGGAGTTAGTTGTTGAGTCTACTGTTTGCGCCCAACAAGTTTGGAGAGCCAACTGTAACCCCCATTTCCGTAAATATGCATTTCCCGAATATTTTCTATATTTTGACTATTATTTGTTAAATTCATTTTGGTTCTTCTTTTAAAATCTTTTCTACACGAAAATTATGTTATTTCGAATAATGGTGTGTTCGGATTATTTTAGTATAAAGTTTATAAACCAAATTCTTATTTTGTTGTATAATGTTATTATTACTACTACTATTACTATTATTATTATTATTATTATTATTATTATTATTATTATTATAAATTTATTTTTATGAATGTGTTGAATCCAATTCTGTCATGTATTATCATTATTATAGTGTTGTTAATATCTTTATTATTATTATTATTATTATTATTATTATTATTATTATTATTATTATTATTATCAGTATGATTATTATTATTATTATTATTATTATTATTATTATTATTATTATTATTATTATTATTATTATTATTATTATTTTATTTTTTTGAAAAGCCCATTGATTTTAATATATCTTGTATTAGTGTTTATTAATATGAAGCCCATTACCTAAAGCAAAATTCTATATTCGTTTGATTTGCTTTATTTATATATAACCAGAGCCCAACCCAAGCCCATCTCCTATTGAATTCTAACCCAAACCCCTTTAACCTAATTCTCCTCCTATCTATTATTGACCAGATCAACTTCACGTTCCCTCAATCTCTCTCTCTCTCACGCTTTCTCCTCCCACTAAACCCAACTACCCGCTATTCCCTGATTTTCTCCATCTCTCTTCTTAAACACAGCCAAAACCCCTTCACATTCTCCTGGACTCTTCATCTTCCCTACTGTGTAAACCCTTCACCTTCTCTCTCCTACCCCCAACCTCTACTCGCCCCAGTCGCTCGACCCTTCGCCTCCCTGCCGTTCGCCCTGCACCTCACCAGAGTTGCCGCTCCATCCAATCGCTGCAATTAGAGTCGCCGCCCGAACTGCATGCACTACTTCGACATCATCGCGACCGCCCTCAACCTTCGTTCGTCCTTACCCTGCTGCATCCCGATCGCCACTCGACTATCGCAACCTCATTGCTGACCACTCTCTTTCATCTCCCCGATGCAGCCAGTCCACCGTCCGATTGCAACCATTGGTCGCAGCCCGTCAACCGTCAACAGCCAGTTCTGCTGCCATCGGAGTCGAGCCACAGTCGCCGCGATCTTGTGCCTGCCTTGCTGTTGGAGTTGCTGAGTGAATCTTTGCACGTGTTTGCACGTGCGTGCCACCCGGGATTTCGATCCCGTTATTTCTTTTATTTCGGATTAATCTAATCATCATCTGAAGGCAAGTCTACTTGAACTCGTTTGTTATTCTAGTTCAAGATTATTGATCTCCGCAAGTAGTTCACTTTTGATTTTCATATTGTTATATTGTATACCTTCCGTTGAGGGTATTTGAGGGTTTACACGAGCTACCTCGAAGTATCCTCGACTTCGTGCCAATATCTGTTGATTCAAACCCAAGCTTGCATGTACACACGACATGAATAATTTGACTAGAAACTTGAATATAAGAAATGTATGGTGATTTGAATGCGTGATGATCGATTGTGATCTTAAGACTTGAATCGTAACATGATAATTTGGCTTTGTGTACTGCAAAAATTCATCCTAATTGCTGCATATTAATGTTAGTGCATACCATGATAGAGGGGCAAGTAGATTGTTTATTTTGATGAATGTATATGATTGCCTTTCATCTTATCCTACTGCCTGTCCTGTTTTGTACTGAGATTTCAACCCTGTTACTATTAAAATCAGCTAGAACTATGTAAAAAGAAATTGTAGCTTGATGAATCTAGTTTCTTTAACATTTTACGGATCTAGATTTCGATATGTGAGCGGTTAGATATTACACTTTTTGTCACTGCTGTTCTGTATTTCCAGATTTGTAGTTTAGTGGAACACCGACACAACTTCTAGTTGAAACACAGTAGTAACAGTAGAATAATGACATGAAATTTTCCAGGAACTTAATAGATAGGCTTAGGGTTCATTTTCTAATTTTTATAGATTTTTGTATTGAATTTATGCCCTGATTCTAGGTGTAGAAATTTAACTCTAGACTGCTGCCAGAACCTTTAATCTGTAAAGATTAGGGTAATCAACCTAGCTATAATCAGAATCAATTGAAACTTGTTGAATATGAATTGTATCCCCGTGTGTCTAGTTTCCATAACATCTTACGGAATCAAATTCCGAGTTATAACTTATGAGTTGTTGTTGTTTTAGTACTGCTGGGTCTAGGATTTCCAGATTCACAATCTCATGCGTATCTTTCTGATTTATAAATAAATAGAACATGATAACAATAAAATAAAAATATGAAATTATATTGAATGATACTAGACATTCTAGGGAATCACCTTTAAATATACTGGATTTGTTTGATGAACTTTCATACCCGAAACATGCATACAAATATAACTTTAAGATTCTCCTGCACATGAAAATATGTAAAGAAAGAGTAATTGAACCTAGTTGCTGTAGTTTCTATATATTGTATGTATATGCGTGGGAACCGACAGGGAGTCTAGTTTCTAGAATTTCTGACGCAACCTAATTTACTTCTCTGTAGCAACGGGAAAGTTCACTTTTGTACAACAATGTCTTGTTGTCCAGAACGTGCGCTTTCGTAGTATTGCAAGTAAATGTGTTAATCTTCCATGCATCGCATCATTTTGTTGCATCCTTATCATCACCTTACACTCTTATACACATTTGCATGATCATGAATGATTTAAATAAATATTAAACAAGTCGGGGTAATGAGGGTTGACTTAGTAGTGGATAATATCGGAAACTGTACTCGGTAGTGCCTTTCCTGTTTACCTGGACTATTGACATGGAAGGTGGAGAAATACTTGTGACCTTTTTATCATGTTATTACGTTATCTTGTTATCCTGTTATCACGTTATCTTGTTATCATGTTATCTTGTTATGCCGAGTACACACTCTGTAGATCCCTCCACTATGGTCTAAAATGAACACTGGTTGCATGAACCAAACCTGTCGTATGGGACTTAGTAGTACGTGCATTAGATAGGACAATAAAATGCTAATAAAGCTAAGTTGACACTTGTACACTTGATCATGACTATTGACACGGACATTATTTATCAACATTGTTGTTTCTTTTAATTTTGTTCTTGACTCATATTCCTTGATATACCATGTTCATTTACTCTTTGTTTTCACTACTTGTTGTCCGTGGTTGCTCTAACGGACATTTTTCCCCCAACTTTAGTTGATCAAACTACATGTGCACAAGGAGAATTGTCAGAAGGTATTGGTGAGAAGTTATTCTAGGATTGGAGTAGGAGCTTGCCTTGCAATAAACTATTTCTTCCATGATTATTTTCATATTCGTATTGTTACCTTATTGAACCTTGTATTCCAGGCTTTGTTGACCCAAAGTCATTTTCCAGTTGTTGGTTATTATTTTGGACTACTGCATGTTTTATATTAGTATCTTTATTTATGTGATTATATTTTTTCTGCGTGGTTGTGATTATTCTTTCCAGGTTGTTGAGTTAAGACTGGTATAACTTATGGATGATGTTAATATCATTCGTTGGACCTTCGTCACGGACTCGTATTTCCGTATTTTAGGAAGCGGGGCGTGACAGGTTTTCAGTGGTATCAAAGACAGGTTATGCTCTAACTATTTTGGAGTTTAGCCAGGTTTGACTAATGTGTTTGTCATGTTTGACTGGCTAATACATTAGTCAAGTTTGGCTCTAGCCAATTTAACTCAATAATATGCGCACCACGTCGATCACATGAACATGTAATAACCAACTATTATCTGGGTACTCACCAACTTGATGGTTTTGCAGACAATGGCTCGTGAAGATTCTTCGACTCCTCCTCCCTGGGATGAAAAATCTGAGAATGTCGCCATTCTCCAGGCGATGCAACGGATGATGGAACTACAACGAGAACACAACGAGCTGATGAGAGCCAGTCTGGAAAGTTTCCGGGAGGACGCAAAGCTCACTCGATTGAGTCTGTTTATGCACTAGCATCAGGCCTTCGCTATCATGAGGCAGACCCACAGAAGGAAGGACCTGTCATGTAACTATTGGCGCAGTATCAGTCACATGTGCAGGGATTGCTGGAAAGCCAACCGCCGATGTCTTGCATGCGGAGCGAATGACCACAAGATTTGGGATTGTCCAAAGAGAAGGAGAAGTGCACCAACTGAAGGATCAGCTTCTAGTGGAGGACAAGCTGGAGAGTGCGGTCAGGCCCTCAATCCGATTGCAGATGAAACAAAGACTGCCTAAGTGTGATTGCAGCTATTTTATTATTTTGCCACATTTCAGTTCGTGCACCATCATTCTCCTGTACTTGCATTCATCCTCATTTGTTGATTCAATATTGAGTATCATGCTAGTTATTTCTTTCCTGCCATGTTCTCTTCAAAATTCCAAGAATGCCACCATTTTAACTTTTCCTATGATTCCCTATTTTTTTACCCCTAAAAGTTTGCTTCTGCATTGTCTATGTACCTCCTATGCAAATTTCGAGAACGAAATTTTGTTGTAAGGTGGGTAGGATTGTAACCCCCGTTTCCATAAATACGTATTTTTCGAATATTTTCTGTATTTCGATTATTATTTGTTAAATTCATTTTGGATCTTATATTAAAATCTTTTCTATACGAAAATTATGTCATTTCGAATAATGGTGTGTTTGGATTATTTTAATATAAAATTGATCAACCAAATTCATATTTTGTTGTATAATGTTATTATTACTATTATTATTATTATTGCCATTGTTATTATTATTATTATTATTATTATTATTATTATTATTGAATTATTTTCATGAATGTGTTGAATCCAATTCTGTCATGTATTATTATTATTTTCTTTTATTTCTTTGAAAAGCGCATTAATTTTAATATATCTTGTATTAGTATTTATTAATATGAAGTCCATTACCTAAAGCCCAATTCTATATTAATTTGATTTTCTTTACTTATATATAACCAGAGCCCAACCCAAGCCCATCTCCTATTGAATTCTAACCCTAACCCAAACCCCTTTAACCCAATTCTCCTCCTATCTGCTATTGATCAGATCAACTTCACGTTGCCTCAATATCTCTTTCACGCTTTCTCCTCCTACTAATCCTAACTGCCCACTATTCCCTGATTTTCTCCTTATCTCTTCTTAAACACAGTCAAAACCTCTTCACATTCTCCTAGACTCTTAACCTTCCCTACTGTGTTAACCCTTCACATTCTCTCTCTTATACCCCCGACCTCTGCCCGCCCCAGTCGCTCGACCCCTCGCCTCCCAGCCATTCGCACTACACCTCGCCAGAGCTGTCGCTCCATCCAGTTGCTGTAGCCAGAGTCACTGCCAGAACCGCCTGCACCCCCTCGACCTCATCGCGACCGCCCTCAACCTTCGTTCGCCCTCAGCCTGCTGCATCCCGATCTCCGCTCGACCATGGCAATCTCATCGATTGTGAACTTAAGACTTGAATCGTAACATGATAATTTGGCTTTGTGTATGTAAAAATTCATCCTAATTGCTGCATATTAATGTTCGTGCATAACATGATATAGGGGCAAGTAGATTGTTCATTTTGATGAATGTATATGATTGCATTTCATCTTATCCTGCTGCCGATCATGTTTTGTACTGAGATTTCGACCCTGATACTATTAAAATCAGCTAGAACTATGTAAAAAGAAATTGTAGCTTGATGAATCTAGTTTCCAGAACATTTTACGGATCTAGATTCCGATATGTGAGCGGTTAGATATTACACTTTTTGTTACTGCTGGTCTGTATTTCCAGATTTGCAGTTTAGTGGAACACCGACACAACTTCTAGTCGAAACATAGTAGTAACAGTAGAATAATGACATTAACTTCTCTAGGAACTTAATAGACAGGCTTAGGGTTCTTTTTCTACATTTTATAGATTTTTTTATTGAATTTATGTTCTGATTCCACGTGTAGAAATTTAACTCTAGATTGCTGCAAGAACCTTTAATCTGTAAAGAATACGGTAATCAGCCTAGCTATAATTCAAATCAATTGAAACTTGCCGAATATGAATTGTAGCCCCATGTGTCTAGTTTCCAGAACATCCGACAAAATCAAATTGCGAGTAATAACTTATGAGTTATTGATGTTTTAGTATTGCTGGGTCTAGGATTTCTATAATCACAATCTCATGCGTATCTTTCTGATTTATACATAAATAGAATATGATAACAGTAAAATAAAAATATAAAATTATTTTGAATGAGACTAGACATGCTAGGAATCACATGTAAATTTTCTTGGATTTGTTTGATGAACTTTCAGACCCGAAACATGCATACAAATATAACTTTGAGATTCTGCCTGCACATGAAAATCTGTAAAGAAATAGTAATTGAACATAGTTTCTGTAGTTTTTATATATTGTGTGTACATGCGTTGGAACCGGTAGGGAGTCTAGTTTCTAGAATCCCTGGAGGAACCTAATTTACTTCCCTGTAGCAGCAGGAAAGTTTAGTTTTGTATAGTAACGTCTTGCTGTCCAGAACGTGCGCTTTCGTAGTATTACAAGTAAATGTGTTAATCTTCCATGCATAGCATCATTTTGTTGCATCCTTATCATGGCCTTTACACTCTTATAGACATTTTCATGATCATGAATGATTTAAAAAAGTATTAAACAAACCGTGGTAATGAGGGTTGACTTAGTAGTGGATAATCTCAGAAACTGTACTCGATAGGGCCCTTCCTGTTTACCTGGACTATTGACATGGAAGGTGGAGAAATACTTGTGACCTTGTTATCATGTTATCACGTTATCTGGTTATTCTATTATCACGTTATCTTGTTATCATGTTATCTTGTTAGGCCAAGTACACGCTCTGTAGATCCCACCACTATGGTATAAAACGAACACTGGTTGCATGCACCGAACCTGTGGTATGGGACATAGTAGTACGTGCATTAGATAGGATAATAAATTGCTAATAAACCTAAGTTGACACTTGTACACTTGATCTTGACTATTGACATCGATATTGTTTGTCGACATTGTTATTTCTTTTGATTTTGTTCTTGCCTCATATTCCTTAATATAACATGTTCATTTACTCTTTGTTTTCCCTAATTGCTGTCCGTACTTGCTCTAACGAACATTTTCTCCCCAACTCTAGTTAATCAAACTACAGGTGCACAAGGAGAATTGCCAGAAGAACTGGTGAGCAGTTATTCTAGGATTGGAGCAGGAGCTTGCCTTGCAATAAACTATTTCTTCCATGTTTATTTTCATATTCGTATTGTTACCTTATTGAACCTTGTATTCAGGACTTTGTTGACCCGAAGTTATTTATTTCCAGTTGTTGGTTATTATTTTGGACTACTGCATGTTTTATCTTAGTATCTTTGTTTATTTGATTATGTTTTTCCTGCATGGTTGTGATTATTCTTTCTATATTGTTGAGTTAAGACTGGTACAGTTTATGGATGAGGTTAATATCATTCGCTGGGCCCTCGTCACGGAATCGTATTCTCGTATTTTGGAAAGCGGGGGGAGTTGGTGATAGAGCTTGTCGTTTGATCTTGGCAAGTTTAGAGAAGCAACTCGGGGATGTAGTTGGTCATAGAGTTTATCGTTTGATCCCGAAAAGGTTGGAGCGACTACCCTGGGATGGAGTTTGTCATGGAGCTTGCCGTTTGAGCCCGACAAGTTTGGAGGGGCAAATCATGCCATTTGTGCTCAACAAGTAAAGGCAACTTTGGAGCGGTGTTAGGCGGAGAGTCTGTTGCATGCAGATAAAGGGTTGATGGAAGGACCCACGCGAAGAGCGGGGCATTGAGCTAGTTATTTGGAGTTCACAAGTTATTAATGGAGCTCGAGCGGAGAGTAGAGTGTTGAACTCGTTGTTTCGAGTCAACGAGTTATTGATGGAGCTCAAGCGGAAAGTAGAGCATTGAACTCGTTGTTTGGATTCAACGAGTTGTTGATGGAGATGAAACGGAGAGCAGAGCATTGAACTCATTGTTGGGAGTCGAGCTCGAGCAGAAAGCAGAGCATTGAACTTGTTGTTCGGATTTAACGAGTTATTGATAGAGCTTGAGCGAAGAGCAGAGTGTTGAAATCGTTATTTTGAGTCAACAAATTGAGGATGGAGCTTGTAATACCCTAAATTTTATGAATGTGAAATTGTAGATTTTACGTGTTTTGTACGTGCAGAACTTTGTATAAATATTCCCTTATGAAATAATTTTTTATAACATGAACAAATAATTATTTCCTCTCTTTTCTTCTCTTATTTCTTTAAGCCGATTTTTTCTTTTAAGGAGCCTAAATTTGTTTTTTTTCTAAACTAACCCCAACTTAATAAATTAAGTATTTTTTTCTCTAAAAGCCCATTATTTTAAAAGCCCATGAATTAACTACTTTTTAATAACTTGAAATGTAGACACAAATTTTTGTAGACAATTAATTAATTCTTAATGTACAACTTTAATTAGGCGAACACTAGTTGGGACACGTGTTTGCACGTGTGTGTGCTATGCACACTCTTTTTTGGCCGGATTGTAGGAGAGCGAGAATGGGGGTGTGGATTAGTGGAGTGGTGGTTTTTGTGTTCATGGGTAGTTGCTACAACTTCCCATCTTATCCTAGACATTCATCTACAACCCTCTAGTGTAATCCAAGCCCTCCATTCTATCCTAAAACTAGTATAAATACCCCCTCCCTTCATGCATACAATACTAGGAAAAATAATTGAAAGAAAGAAACAATAGGAGAGTAAAAGATTGAGAGAGAGTAAAAAATTGAGTGCATTAGTGTGTGTGTGTGTTCTCTATTGTGGAGGTCGGCTACTTCAACCCACAACAAGAGAAAGGGCTCGGGTTTCACCAAGTGCAAGGAGGAGGAACATTGTGGTGGCCCATTCTAGGAGGAGAAGGACCAATCGTGTTCAAGGAGATCGTAGGAGCTTAGTAGTATTTTTTTCAAATAGGTGGGTGTTTCTCATGCTTTGAAATTTTAGATGCCATGCTAGGAATGATCTGATAAAATGGTTATAGAGAAATCAAGAAATTCTAGTCTGATGTTTGATAAATTAGAGATGGAATGATAATTTAGAGGATGATTGTGAAGATGATTGCTAATTGCAAAATCTGTGAAATTGAAATGCTAGAATCTATTTTATTGTCTTGTTTTATGTGTATAAATCATGCTATGTGAAGAAAGTTGTGCTTGTGAGACACAAATTGATTAAATGTATCATGTGTAGTTGATTGTCTAAAATAAAATTTCATTATTGTAGAAAGATGAAAACTTGTGTTCTAAAAATATTATTTCGTGGAAACATCGATTTTAAATAATATGAAAATTGTGATATTATTTTCAATGCCAAAATATATCCATGATCTACTCTAATTTGCAACCTGGTGCAATCAACAGTCGATTAAATTCGAGTCAATAGTCGACTGCCCTGATCATTTTATTTTCGAGTTTTAAATCTCTACAGAACAGTCGACTGACTATAGTGGAATAGTCGACTGCCCTGATCATTTTATTTTCGAGGTTTAAATCTCTACAGAACAGTCGACCGACTATATTGTAAGAGTCGACTGCCCTTTCGAAGGATTGGGCAAGACCTACTACAATGAAGGAAATCAGGAATTTTCTTAGGTTGATTGGATACTACAGGAGGTTCATCCAGGGCTATGCTCAGATAGTCATGCCACCTACTGGTCTGACCAAGAAGAATGTGAACTTCAAGTGGACGGAACAGTGCGAGGCAAGCTTTCAGGAGTTGAAAAAGAGGCTGACTACTGTACCCATTTTAGCTTTGCCTAGAGCAGGTGTTGAGTACGATGTCTACAGCAATGCTTCACATCATGGGCTTGGTTGTGTCTTAATGCAAGAGGGGAAAGTGATCGCATATGGGACTAGGCAACTAAGACCGCATGAGAAAAATTATCTGACTTATGATCTGGAGTTGACTGCGATTATCTTCGCCTTGAAGCAATGGAGGCATTACGTGTATGGTGAGAAGCTAAACATGTACACGGACCATAAGAGCTTGAAGTACATCTATCAGTAGAAGGATTCGAACCTGAGGCAAAGGAGATGGCTGGAGGTACTTGAGGACATTCGTCTGGAGATTAAGTATCATCCTGGGAAGGCAAATGTTGTTGCTGATGCACTTAGCCGCAAGAGCAGTCTGGCAAGTTTGATTACAACTCAGAGGCATCTGGCAGAGGAGTTGGATCGGGCTGGTATTGAAGTCGTTCTGCAAGGCTTGGGATCATCTTTAGCTCAGTTGAGGCTTCAACCAACGCTGAATGAAAGGATTATCGGAAGTCAGAAGGAAGATGCAGAGATTCAGAAGATGAAGGAGTAGGTCGGTGCTGGCAAATTGTCGGAGTTTCAGATCAGGAATGAAGTGTTGTGGTTTGGAGAGAGGTTGTGTGTTCCGGATCAATCAGACTTGAAAGAAAGTATTCTTCGGGAGGCACATGCTACTATTTTGTCTGTACATCCTGGGAGTACCATGATGTATAAGGACATTAGACAACATTTCTGGTGGACAGGTTTGTAGCGGGATGTGGCTGAATTTGTGTCGAGGTGTGAGATTTGTCAACAAGTCAAAGCTGAGAATCAGAAACCCGGAGGTCTATTGCAACCGTTACCTATTCCGGAATGGAAGTGAGATAACATCAGTATGGATTTCATCAAGGGCTTGCCCAAGAGTTCTAAGGGCAATGATGCGATTTAGGTTATAGTCGATCGACTGACCAAGTCCGCTCACTTCTTGGCAATGAAACTCACTGTTTCGATGGACAAGTTAGCTGAGATGTATGTCGGGGAGATCATCAGGCTTCATGGTGTTCCGTTAACCATTGTGTCTGATCGAGATACGCGGTTTACTTCACATTTCTGGAGGAGTCTTCAGACAGCTTTGGGTACCAAGATGAATTTCAGCACTGTTTTTCATCCACAGACCGATGGGCAGACCGAGAGAGTCAACCGTATTCTCGAGAACATACTTCGGTGTTGTGTACTAGACTTTGGAGGCAGTTGGGAAAGGCATCTAGCTTTGGTGGAGTTTGCCTACAACAACAGTTTTCAGACTAGTATTGGGATGGCGCTGTACGAATATTTGTTTGGGAGGAAGTGCAGGATGCCTGTTTGTTGGTTCGAAGTTGGGGAGCGGCAGATGTTTGGGCCTGAGATTGTGCAGCAGACCTCTGAAAAGATTGATCTGATCAGAAAGAGGTTGGTAGATGCTCAGAGTAGGCAGAAGAGCTATGCAGACAACCAGAGGAGGGACGTGGAGTTCGAGGTTGGTGACTTTGTCTTTCTAAAGGTATCACCCAGTAAAGGTGTGATTCGATTTGGCAAAGGTGGGAAGTTAGACCCAACATTTATAGACCCGAATAAGATATTGAAACGGATTGGTAAAACTGCTTACCGTCTTGAGTTACCGGAAGAGTTGTCTCAGGTTTACAATGTCTTTCATGTGTCTATGCTGAGACGTTACATTCCAGATCCAAGTCATCATTTGCCCGAAGTGCCAGAGGGTTTGCAGTTGGATCTGAGTTACATTGAGCTTCCGGTTGAGATTGTTGAGCGTCGGGAGAAAGTCTTGAGGAATAAGACGATATCGATGGTCAAGGTAGTCTGGAGAAACCAGCTGGTTGAAGAGGCAACTTGGGAATCTGAGGAGAGGATGACGAAGGATCATCCTGAGCTCTTTATTTGATTTGTAGTTTTCCTTTCTTTCTTCTTATTGTGTTTTGCTTTCTTGCTCTTTTATTATAGTTTCGGGGACGGAACTATTCTAAGGAGGGAGTGTTGTAATACCCTGAATTTTATGAATGTGAAATTGTAGATTTTATGTGTTTTGTATGGGCAGAATTTTGTATAAATATTCTCTTATGAAATAATTTTGTATAACATGAAAAAATAATTATTTTCTCTCTTTTCTTCTCTTATTTCTTTAAGCCCATTTTCTCTTTTAAGGAGCCTAAATTCGTTTTTCTAAACTAAGCCAAACTTAATAAATTAATTTTTTTTTCTCTAAAAGCCCATTATTTTAAAAGCCCATGAATTAACTACTTTTAATTAACTTGACATGTAGACAAAAAATTTTTTAGACAATTAATTAATTCTTAATGTACAACGTTAATTAGGGGGGCACTAGTTGGGACATGTGTTTGCACGAGTGTGTGCTATGCACACTCTTTTTTGGCCGGATTGTAGGAGAGAGGGAGTGTGGGTGTGGATTAGTGGAGTGGTGGTTTTTGTGTTCATGGGTGGTTGCTACAACTTCCCATCTTATCCTAGCCATTCATCTACAACCCTCTAGTGTAATCTAAGCCCTCCATTCTATCCTAAAACTAGTATAAATACCCCCTCTCTTCATGCATACAACACTAGGAAAAATAATTGAAAGAAAGAAACTATAGGAGAGTAAAAGATTGAGTGCATTAGTGTGTGTGTGTGTTCTCTATTATGGAGGTCGGCTACTTCAACCCACGACAAGAGAGAGGGCTCAGGTTCCATCAAGTGCAAGGAGGAGGAACATTGTGGTGGCCCATTCTAAGAGGAGAAGGACCAATCGTGTTCAAGGAGATCGTAGGTGCTTAGTAGTATTTTCTTCAAATAGGTGGGTGTTTCTCATGCTTCGAAATTTTAGATGCCATGCTAGGAATGATTTGATAAAATGGTTATAGAGAAATCAAGAAATTCTAGTCTGATGTTTGATAAATTAGAGATGGAATGATAATTTAGAGGATGATTGTGAAGATGATTGCTAATTGCAAAATGTGTGAAATTGAAATGCTAGAATCTATCTTATTGTCGTGTTTTATGTGTATAAATCATGCTATGTGTAGAAAGTTGTGCTTGTGAGACACAAATTGATTAAATGCATCATGTGTAGTTGATTGTCTAAAATAAAATTTCATTATTGTAGAAAGATGAAAACTTGTGTTCTAAAAATATTATTTCATGGAAACCTCGATTCTAAATAGTATGAAAATTGTGATCTTATTTTCAATGCCAAAATATATCCATGATCTACTCTAATTTGCAACCTAGTGCAATCGACAGTCGACTGAATTCGAGTCAACAGTCGACTGCCTTTATTTTCGAGTTTTAAATTTCTACAAAACAGTCGACCGACTATAGTGTAACAGTCGACTGCCCTGATCATTTTATTTTCGAGTTTTAAATCTCTACAGAACAGTCAACCGACTATATTGTAACAGTCAACTGCCCTGATAATTTTATTTTCAAAGTTTTTAATCTTTGCGGAACAGTCGACCGATCATAGTGTAACAGTCGACTACCCTGATCATTTGTTTTTCGAGATTTAAATTTTTACAGAACAGCCGACTGGCCATGTTTTAACAGTCGATTAACCTGAAGTTTCAAATAATATCTGGATTTTCGTGAGATAATTTTCTATGACCTGTGGCCTAATATAAATGAGAATTTGAGACTACTTTTGCAAGAAAGAACTTATTTTAATTATTAACTTAAATTGTCTTTTAGATAAAGAAATTAAATGGATTGTTTTAAGGAATTTAAAAATGAAATTTTGTAATTAGAAATTTGAAAAGTGTGAATTATGAGACTAAGTGAGATTGTGAATTGTGAAATTAGTGGAAATATGAACTAGTGAATGTGGCATGTTAGAAGAATTGAATTTTTATTATTTGCGAATGATATTGTACCTGAAAATTAAAATTAGATGACATGATGAGTTATGAAGAGCATTATGAATATGAATACATGAATACTATGAATATGAAATGTGAATTGTGATTAAACATGAAAAAGACTTTATGAGTATGAAAACTCAATGTGGTAATTATGAGTTGAAATTAAGAAATAGGGTGTAGCTAAGCCTTAAACCGGCAATAAAAGAAATGTTGAGATGAAATTTGAAATGAAAAGACCAAGGTTGGGTCGTGTGAAATGAATGAATGAGACCGGTATGAGATTGATTTTTTTCATGATTCAATTAAAATAAGGATTAGATACATAGTGAAGATGTGACGAAAGTAAGAAAAAAACATTGAGTATGAGGGCCATTGGATTGACGGCGTGAGAGTATTCACAGGATATCCCATGATGAGTCATGAGTAGGACGTTGACACTGCTCCAAGTACCGTCCCGGTGGTGACACTCGTGAGGTGTTTGGTGACTGCGGGTGGTGTCATGTCTATGGTAGGAGGTGAATTAACACAGGATGCCTGCATGATGAGTCATGTGTCAGTGCATTGGGATTCTCTCCAGGGTGCCTAGACATGAGTTCGTAGGTCATAGAACATCTAGGATACTTACCGTAGTTACAGGAGTAAATTAAGTCATGGCGAGGGATTGAAACCTACAAGATGAAGAACGATTAAGGGCTTGCCCTCGGACCTATGTAGTATGGGCTGCATAGATTCTGAATAAGTGCGCATTAGTGTCATATAACATAAATAATTGCATTAAGGACTAAGTGCACATTCACAACACGACATCAATATCATAGTCCCCTTAGCTTTGTTAGTGAACAAGTTTGTGGTTTGTTAAGTGTTGAGAATCGTTATACTGTTTCCGGCATAGAGAGGATGGCCATGTATAATATTTCATCAGTGAATGAACTGACGTGCCCACAGTTTTACATGCAGGATAAAGATGCTTGACAAATTTAAGTATACATGCTGCTCAAAGATTGATTCAAATGTTGTTTCATGTAATTACTGTAAAATTGCTTCCGCTGTAATAATGTAAAGGTATAATATAACTTTGATGTAAGAAATGCTTCAATTTCCTTGTAAAATTATACAATAGAAGCGTAAAGATCTTGTGGAACTTCGAATTCAGACTGTTTTGGAATTCGGGGTGTTACAGAGCTCGAGCGGAGAGCAGAGCATTGAACTCCTTGTTTGGAGTTAACGAGTTGTTGATGGTGGAGCTCGAGCGGAGGGCAAGGTGTCGAACTCATTGTATGGTGTTAACGAGTTATTTGCCAGAGTAACTCAAGTGGCGTGCGGAGCGCCAAACTTAATTTGCGGAGCGGATGAGTGTTGGGTATTCTGAATCTTCTTAATATTGAAGGGAATTCCCTTGTGCGTTCAACGTTGAGGTGATTCCATTTTTGTCTTTGCTGATAAGTAGTCATGTACACCGAATGAGGTCATCGAGATGCCAAGCTTGCTATTCTTCGCAATACGCTACGCTTGACAGAGTTAGGACTTTTCCTTTTGCGCGGTGTCACGCGGGATGGAGTTAGAGCTTGCTCAGATGAAGGTGGCAGGAAAGATTTGGAGCTTTTCCGCCTAAGGAAGGCTTGTCTTGAATTTCATTGTCAATAGTTGAGGCAGCCCAGGGGAGCTGTTAGCTGGCAGGAGGCCTGTGAAGAGGTATATGTCTCGATGGCGGATCATCCCTCTATTGTATAGCTGGAAGAATGACTTGCAGGACAACTTGTTGTATAATATTTACAAAACTTTTGTAGCGATGCTTAGGCATGAAACATAGGCTCATTGTAATTTTGCAGTTGTAGTAAGACTTGTTTTTCATGAAATAAGAAATCTTTTATATGCCAGTGCCTTGTCCTGTGATTCATCGTCTTTGGGGTTGGCTAGTCGGAGAAGCTGCTCTTGGAGATAGTTTGTCACGCCCTGCTTCCCAAAAGAGAATAGGAAATACGGATACGTGACTAAGCCCACCGAATGATTTTCATCATCCATAAGCCATTCAAGAATCTTTACAACATTTCACAAGAATAAACAGAGTCGGAAGCAAAAGAATCAACTAAGCATGTACATATGAACCAAAATACCAACAAGAATACTTGAAACCAAAATATATTAATCTCAAATAATTTAGATCTGAATAAGTCAAATATCCTGGGTCACATTGCCCAAATACAAACAAATCCAAGTATCAAATACAATTGTTCAAAGCAAGCAACAAGAAATAATAATAACAAAATTCAGCACTAATATCTTATATCACCAACACCATCTGGTACCTGTTCTTCAAAATCTACAATTTAATAATTGCAGGAATTAAAAAAAGAAAACAAACTCCTGTCAATGCAAGTTACTAGCCGCTTGTAATGTAGGATACAAGTATATGGGAAAAACTAACTAATAACATGTAATGTACATGATAACAAAATAGAATACAAGCACGACAAGATGAACAAGTACAAGTGGCATGTATCAAATGTCAAGTGAACAAGTATCATGTAAACAAGTATCAAGTATCACGAATCAAGTAACAAGTAACAAGTAACAAGTAACAAGTGTCAAGTAGTCAAGTACAAGTATCAAGTAAGCATGTATCATGTTCAAGTATCATGTATCAAGTTTTGTAGTTATTACTATCTAGGTAGCACTTCATGGAGCCCACACTACATGGTTGCTACAACAATCAGTTTTGCTTTAGATTTGATAGTGGACCATAGAGGGCAGTGTACTTAAGGACAAGTATCAAGTAATCGAGCTTCAAGCTCCAAGTATCATGTATCATGTATTATGTATTACGTGTCAAGTTGTGCAAGTGGCAAGTAATCACGTGTATTGGGTGTAAGTGTCAAGTAGTCACGTGTCAAGTATCATGTATCAAGTAATCACGTAGGATCAGTGGATCCCCTTCCGAGTACATGTTTCTGAATTATCCACTATTAGATCTTTCCCTTAAACCCCAGCATGGTCATTTAGTACTATTATCAAACAAGCATGTAGGTGTGCAGAACATATCAAAAATAACATGGCATGGTCATGTAACAAGTTCAAGTTGCAAGATAAATATGTACGGGTGCAAAATAACTCATAAAAGGATAAAATAACCAAATTTCTAGTTCAGGTTAGCAAGATCATACTGTAGTAAAACTGAGATTTCCGTTGTTACAAACATGCAAATCTGAATCCGTCAAAAGGTCTAGAAAATAGACTTCCATTCGAATCTAGAGAACATATATAAGTCATATAGTATTTCACAAAACCAAGTTTCAAAACAGGTTTGAATCCAGAAAACATGTTCAGTTAGAACTCAGAAGATTGTATTCAAAGTCAGGAAAACAGTACAAAAACTGATTAAATAAATCCACGAAAAATCTGGGGTATTCCCCTATATGTATAGTAACAGAAAAGAAAGTTTCATAATTTTTCAACAAAAATAGAGTAGTCAAGTAAAATCAGAAAACATCAGAATGCGGTAGTTTTCTTAATCTGAAATCACAAACACTGCAGTACGAAAACAGCAATATCTCACAAACCATAAATCGAATTCCAAATCTGTCAAAAGGGTAAGAAAATAAATACAGTAAGCTAAGTTTCATATTCAGAAATAATTTAGAAACAGCAAGTAGAAATAGATCGAAAATCAAGTTCTTTACTGAAAAGTAGTAAAATTCTGTATGTAAAATCTTTATTTGCAATCATGAAAGGTTTGTAAAACTTCTCAATTAAATCCATCTAAATTCTGGGTAAACCCCAATCAAGTCTAGAAGTAGTGAGTAAAATTTCAGATCAAAATAATAACTTTAATACCATAATAAAAATAGATTACTCTTCAGAAATTATAGAAAACATAATCTGGAAATCTTTTGACACTACTGTAGTAAAATCAACATAACTCACAAACCGTAAATCGAAACTGAGATCCGTCAAAAGGGTTGGAAAATAGAAAGAATTATCCACAAATCATGTTCGTAAAATATTCTCAAATACTGACCTTAATAGGGTCTAAAATACGAATCAAAACGGAAAAGCCAGCTAAACTAAAAATATCACATATGCCCAAAATCAACCAGTTCACATAGAACTCACCCAAAACACTACCAAATATGAGATACAGTATACTAGATGTCCAAGCAACATGTTATACTAGTTCACAACAAGTCTATCACGAATAACATGAATGAGCACAAGATATCATATGAATAACATGAATATATGCAACAAGAAGGGGTCAATCCTAAGTTATATCCTGTCATATGTGTTGTGAGGCAACTATAGTCGAATCAACACAATAGAGACAATATCAACAAAGGGATACACACACAAATTGTCTCTAGAATCCAGATACATATAAACAGTATTTAGTACTTGTATTTGCAAAGGAATTTAATACAAGTTACTTGCCTTAACCGATGATGAAAATGACTCCAAGCAAGAATAATGGGAACGGATTTTCGGTCAACAAACTCAACAAACCATGAACGAAAAGCTCGAACTCAATGACGAACAAAACTCACGAACCACGGCGAAGCACGAATCCAAAAACACAAAGCGAACACACACAACCTCGATGAACACAAAGGCACACACGAGAGAGCATGAGGGAACGACGGTGGCCGAGAGAGGCTACTGCTGCTCTGCTGCCTGGCGCCGACAGAGACAGAATAGAGCGGGAGGGGGACTGGCTCTACGGCTGGCGCGCGATAGAGACAGAGTGAGAGGCGGGGATGGACGGGCGAAAGAGATGGAGATGATGGAGAAGGATGCTCGGGATGACTGGGGGTGGCTAGGAGGTCGGGGAAGCACTGGGATGGGGGTTAGCGGTGCTAGGGTTCACACGAAGAGAAGGGGACAGAAGGGGTGCATGGGTTCTCATATATATAGTTGGGTTATTTAGGGTTAGAGAAGTAGGGGGTAGGCAGATGGGGGAAACAAGGTACAGGGAAGTTTCGGGTGTGGGTATTAGGTGATAACGGGTTGGGATATTGAATAGGTGGAGTTTGGTTTTAGTATATAGGGTATTGGTTAAGTGGATAGTAGTGGTTTAAATGGGTATATATATATATATATATATATATATATATATATAGATTGGGCAAAAATAAACAAAATAATAGAAAAATAATATAGGGTGTGAATAAACAAATAAGGAGATTCAAAAATATCAGCTCGATCGAAATGGAACGAAACATGAGACGAACAAGAATCAAAAATTCAAATAAAAGAAGACAAGAATAATAAAATAAAAATATATTGAAAATAAAATCCAATATATGGACCAAAAGACGTACAACAGAGTCAAATACAATGAAAAAAAAGAAAATACCCTAAAAAATACACAAAATGAATAATAGGGGTTACATAGTAAGACTTCGAACTGGCCATTTTAGGTTTAGCTAGTTATAGGAATAGCTCTAGGGCAGAGTTAGACTCCGAACTTGTTGTATGGGTCCTCCAACGAATTGTGAGAGTCACTTCGAATGGCGAGTTGAACTCTGAATTTTGTTTTTGCAAGTTTGTTGGATTAACTATAGTCCACTATTCAGGACCTTTAATCTGTCTTTAAGAAAATCTAACTAGTTTCAGAAATAGATCGAATGGGCAGTTGAGCTATGAAGTGCGTGGTTGTAGGATGTTAAAGCAACTCCAAGCTTTGTGTATGGATTTAACAGGTTGCAGGAACAGATCGAATAGTGAGTTGAACTCTGAACTTGCTTTGTTGAAAATTGCTAGAGTAAATCTGAGCCATGGTATGGAATCCAAACCTGTCGTCAAGGTGTTAACGAGTTGCAGGAGCAGGTCTGGCGAGTTGGGCTCAAAACGTGCTTCATTGCAAGTTGCTAGAGCAACTCTGAGCCAAGGGTATGAACTCCAAACTCATCTTATAAGGATCTTCTAATGAGTTTTTGGTATCGTTTGTAGGAGTATGCTTGAGACTTAACTCATTGTATGCATCCGTCGAGTTATACAAAAATTCTACAAAAATTAATACTAAATTTTATTAGGAAATAAGACTAAGCAGCTGTTATAGTGGCTGGCTTTTATTACATTCATTGACCGGTAGAGAAAGTGGTCTTTATGAAAGGATAAAGTTACACAACTTCTCTAGTTGCTGACATGTATTACAAAATATCAAAACAATATAGAGGAGGAGGGGGTTAAGCGCCCTTGTTGAAATCCATGAGGCCCCCCGGGTGTTCAAGTTGATGAGTCGTTAGGCGAACAACTTGGTAGACCTTACCTGGACCTATTTTGAAGTGAGCCTCCCCTTGTTTTGCAGGCAGAGGGGAGATCTTCAAGTTTGCCAACATGTTTAGGAAGGACTAACTCTTTCCGTTGAATGAGTGGAGTGGCTTCAGGCGGAAAATTCAAGTCTATTACTATGTTCTGATGAGAACGAATTTGGACCTGTTGGGAGATTATTTGGTAGGTTTGGAAGTTTTTAGCAGGATTGTCTATGGCTGTAACCCCTGTTTTCTGCTTTCTATATTTTTTTTGGATGTATTTTTCTTTTTTTTCATCTTCTATCACTTTTGGACCGTATATTGGATCTTCATTTTCAATATATTCATTTATTTATTTTGTCATCTTTTTATTTGAGTTCATGATTCTATTGTCTCCTATTGTTTCGTCTCTGATTGTTGGAGATTTTATTTTGAGCCCTATTTTATAATTTGTTCACGTCCTATTTTATATTTTTGTTCTTATCTCATTATTGGAAAACCCGATACCCTATTGGATTCTAATCATACCATATTCCTCTTATTAGATCTTTCTATACCCTACCCGTTTCACCCAATACCCGCATTCACCCCTAACCTTAAATCCTACCCTATATATATTTAATACCCCCTCCCCTGTTCTTAAACCCTAGCCACTACCTTCATCCCCTCTCCCCCTTCGACCTGCATCCCGACGCTCCAGCGCCGCCTCCTCCCGTCTCCCCCCCGCTGCCCTACATCAGTGCCAGCCCCCTGTCCCGAAGATGCAGTAGCCCCGACCTCGACATCCTGCAGCATAGTGTCCCTGTGCTTCCCTTTTGACGACAACAGCAGTGCTAGCCAGCACCACTATGCCGCCAGCCCCCGTGCGCCATTATCTCCTCCTCGCAGTGCATCCCGACTCGCTCTCTCTTGTGAGCGTGTGTTGTTCACGGGTTTCGTTCTTCGTTCGTTCGTTGAGATCGTTGCCCGGGATGCCAGTCCTGTTATTCTTACTCTTTGCACCATTTCAGTCGTCGACTATAAGGCAAGTAACTTGTATAATTTCTGTTTGCATATACAAGAATTAAGTACCGCCTGTAGTGTAGTTGGGTTCTAGAGACAAATCTTGTGAAAAACCCCTATTATATCTTGTCTTTATCTGTTGATTCGTTCGTAGTCATCTCTAGTTACACACACAACATGAAATTTAACTTAGATCTAATTGATCCCTGTTGTATATATGTATGTTGATTGTGAACTATAATATGATGTGTGAATCTTGCATGCTTGACGAGTACTGGTAGTATATTCTATTGTAAATCTGTTAAACATTGTATACCATGTCGCTTGGACATCTAGTACACCATATTTCACACTTTGTTATGATTTGGATGTGTTTCCTATGATTTAGTTAATTTTATGCATGAAGAATAATTCTGTCCTTGTTGTTACCCCATTTTAGTTCAATATTTTAGACCCTATTAAGTTCAGTAAATGAAAATTATTTGTAAATATGAATCATAGAGAATTTTGTCTGCTTTCCAGAATTTCTGAAAGATCTCAGTTTCAATTTCTGAGGTGCAAGTTACGGCTATTTTACTACAGAGGTGTAGAAAAATTAGGAATTCTGTTTTATATGAATTCTGGATGATAATTTATTTTTATACGGATGTTAAAAATAATATTTTGAACCAATATTTTGCTGAGTAGAAGTAGACTTGATTGGGAATAACCCCTAAATTTTGTGGATTTAATTGACAACTTTTATAAACTATTCTATACTTCCAAACAACTACTATACTTGCATGATTTTTGTGTTGTTATGTAAAGAACAATAATTTCGACCTGATTCTATTTTCTTTTTATAAAAGCTTTGTGAATATGAAATGTAGCCTACTATATCTATTTTATCACCCTTTTGACGGATCTGGATTGAGATTTATATTTTGTAATCAATTGCTGTTTTCGTACTGCTGTGTTTATGAATCCAGATTTACAAAACTGCTGTATCTTGCTGCTTTCTAATTTTAATTGAGTATACTATCTACGTTGGAAAATTATGAAACCTTATTTTCTATTAATAAACATACTAGGAAATTCCCAAGATTTTTATTGAATTTAATCAGTAAGCTTTTATGCTGATTTCGTGTTTATGAATATAATCTTCTGATTTCTGGCTAAAAATATTTTCTGGATACAATTCTGTTTTGAGTCCTGTTTTTGTGAAATACCATATGACTTATATATATTTTCTAGATTCGGCCGAGAGTCTATTTTCCAGATCTTTTGATGGATCCAGATTTGCATATTTTTGGCAACGGGGATTCTAGATTTGGTGCAGTACTGTCTTGCTGTCTTGAACTCGAATTTTCGTTGTCCAAATCTTTTATGAGTTGTATGTCACCAATGCATGTTTATCTTTCAACCTGAACCTGTTGCTTGTTTATGCCATGTTATTCTTGTCCTGTTTTTGTGACACATACATGCATGTTGATAATAATAACAAATAACCAAGCCGGGGTTAAGGGAAAGATCTAGTAGTGGATAATATAGAAATGTGTACTTGGAAGGGGGCTCATGTTTCCCACTTGATTATCTGTTATCTGTTACGAGTTTATGACTACATGATACATGATTCTGTTATCTGACTACCTGACTGCATACTTCTCTATAGGAAGGTGTACTCAGAAGAGAACCGGTAGGTTCTATCTGTCTGTTATATGTATCTGTTATCTATTATCTGATACCTGAGCACACGGCCCTATACAGTGCGCTACGAAATCTAAGCGAAACTTTTTGAATGTAGCAACCACGTGGTAAATGGATGGGATGCATGAATTGCTACCTAGATAGAAATAAATACAAGACATGACAAAATCTGATATCTGTTATATGTTTACCTGTTACATGCTACTTGACAACTGTTATTTGTTTACCTATTATATGCTACTTGACAACTGTTATCTGTTTACCTGTTACATGCTACTTGACATCTGCTACATATTACTCGTACCTGTTAGCACACCATGTTACTTGATTCTGTTTTCTGATTCATGTTAGACATTTTGTTTTGCTATCATATCTATTCAATGCTATGTTTGTTTCCACCGTTATTTTGTATCTATTTATTATTCATGTACTTGTGCCTGCACTAAAAGCGGACCGTAACTTGTATTGACAGGCATTTTGTTTTCTTTTCTTTTCCCTACAATTTACTAAATTGCAGATCATGGTGATCAGCTGTCCGATGGAGTAGGTGATCTGAGATTTTCGATGCTGAAGTTTTGCTATTAATATTTCATGTTGCTTATTTTGATTAAATATATCTGTTACTTGGGTTATTTTGTATTGGGCAATGTGGCCCAGAATTATAGACTTGTTCAGATCTGGTTTATTTGAGATTATTAAATTTTGTTTCAAGTAAATTCTGTTTGTATATTGATTTATTTATACATGCGTGGTTGACTTCTCTTGCTTCTTACTCTGATATTTCTGTGAAATGTTGTAAAGATCATGACAGCTTATTGATAATGAAAATCATTCACTAGACTTAGTCACATATCCGTATTCCGTATTCCTTTTTGGGAAGCAGGGCGTGTTAAGGTTTTTAGTGGTATTAGAGCCCAGGTTTGGATAATGTATTAGTTTGACTGATATATTAGACAAGATTGGCTCAATCTGGGATTGGCTCAACAATACACAGACAATGCATACATGAATGAAGTATAATCAACTTTAATTTGGATGCTGATTGTTTTAAACTTGTGCAGACCATGGCTCGCAGAGGTTTCACTTCTCGTCCTCAGGAAGATCATCCCAAGCTTGAGGCCGTTACCAACATGTTAGAACGGTTGATTAATATGCAACAAAACCACAATGATCTTGTGATGGCTGCTTTGGAAGCTGCCCAGGTTCCGCTTCCCGCCGTGCCTATGCAGGCAGCTCTCCCTCCTCGTCCGGGTACAGTCACAGATTTCAAGAGGCAACATCCTGACAGATTTTTCGGCACTGAGATGCCTTTGGAGGTCAAACAGTGGTTGACCCGGGTTGAGCAGTTGCTTCTGGCAGCAAGAGTTGTCGATGATGATAGAGTGAATGTGGTAACCATCCAGCTGGTGGATCTAGCCCACATTTGGTGGAGGTCTGAGTCTGCGAGGCTCGAACGGCCTGTCACTTGGGCCACATTCATTAGGAGCTTCTTGGAGAAGTTCTTCCCTAACAGTACAGAGAGTTGAAATGGAGCAACAGTTCCTGGCCCTGAAACAGGTTGGTCGTTATTCTATTTTGGAATTTTGTTACATGTTGTGCATGTAATGTTGTAACATGAGACTTTCTTGAAAACATGGCTCCAGGTCTGTGGATGAGTATGCAGCGAAATTTACCAGACTTAGCTGTTTTGCAGCCGTTCTTGTGGCAAACGAAGAGGGCAGGGTTTGTAGATTCACGTTGGGACTTGAGCGAGATATTTGGGTGCAACTCATCTCCCTTCGCTTGCGTACTTATGCTGAGGCTCTTGAGGCAGAGGAGCAGGCTCGTGACAGGTTGAATCCTCCCCAGCGGACTATTCTGCACTCTGTTCTTCTTGCTAGGCCTTCTGGGGGCCGATTCGGAGGACTGTACCAGCTCATCCTGTCAGGGCGACTCCCTACTCTTTTGATGTTTCCCGGGAAGCTAGTTTCTGCAACTTCTTCGAGTTGGCTGGGCATGATCGCAGGAATAGTAGGTGCGTCAACCGCCAGTGCTTTAGATTTGGCGCTACTGACCATTCAGTGCAGGATTGCCCGCAGCAGCAGCGGAAGACTCTTCCAGCCGGAGGTCTAGTTCAGCAGGTAGCCCCAGCTCATGGTCCAGTCAGGCCACCGCTTCCTCCGCAGCGCCAGATTCTCAATCAGAGGACCGCTGTTTCCAGGAGAGGCCAGGCTTACAACCGACTACTGCAGATGCTGAGTCAGCAGAAGGTGTTGTTGTAGGTATTTTGTATTTGTTGTTTTGTTGTTTCTCTTTTGCATCTTTTCATTTGTCTTGCATTATTCTTTCATGTTATCTTTCTACCATGTATTTTTCCTCACCCTTGATCATCAATTCTTTTCCTCTTATTTTTGATTCTATCTTAGGTGTTGTCCTTGTTTGCTATTTTCATGCTCATGTTCTCTTTGATTCCGGGGTAACCCATTCCTTTGTTTCTTCCCACTTCGTGGCTCGCCATCAGTCGGAGTGCAGTATCATGTCAGAGGTTTGGAACAGTGTGATAGGTGGCGGTGTTTTCGTTTGTTCCCGGGAGTGCAGGCAGAGTCCTGTGGTTATTGGTGGCACAGATTTCAAGGTCGACCTGATTGTAATTGGGAATTTAGGATTCGACGTCATTCTCGGTATGGATTGGTTGGGTGAATCCTACGCCATCATTGATTTCCGTACCAAGAAAGTTGTATTTCGGATTCTAGGTCACGCAGAGTTTGAGTTCCATGCTGAGGAGATGCCCCTTAGCTGATACTGCAGTTGATCAGGAGGTTTGTGTGATGGAATTGCATTCGGGCTGTGAGGCTGCGCCTCTAGTAGTGTGCGAATTCCTGGATATTTTTCCAGAGGAGTTGCCTGGCTTACCCACTGATAGGGATGCGAAGTTCGGTATTGAAGTCCAACCTGGTACGACACCGATATCGAAGAGTCCCTACAGGATGGCACCGGTTGAGTTAGCAGAGCTTAAGGTGCAATTCAGGAATTTCTTGATTTGGGATTCATCAGACCCAGTGTGTCATCGTGGGGTGCTCCAGTTCTTTTTGTCAACAAGAAGGATGGTAATCATCGACTGTGAGTCAATTATTGGGGAACTGAACAGTGTTACTGTGAAGAACCGGTATCCGTTGCCCAGGATCGATGACTTATTTGATCAGTTGAGCGGAGCAGCTGTTTTCTCGAAGTTGGATCTTCATTCTGGGTATCATCAAGTCAAAGTGAAGGTGACTGATGTATAGAAGACTACATTCAAGACCAGATATGGGCACTATTAGTATCTTGTGATTCCGTTCAGGGTCACGAATGCGCCTGCTGTATTTATGAGTCTTATGAACAGGGTCTTTTCTCAGTTCCTGGACAGATTTGTGGTGGTCTTTATTGATGACATTCCGATGTATTCTCGGAACCGGGAGGATCATGCTGAGCATCTTAGGTTGGTTCTGCAGACTTTGAAAAAGAATCAGCTCTATGGGAAACTCAGCAAGTGTGAGTTTTGGCTCGACAGAGTTACCTTCTTAAGGCAAATTATCTCGGTCGATGGTATTTCTGTGGATCCATCCAAGGTTGAGGTTGTGAAGGATTAGTCAATTCCCAAGTCAGTTTCAGAGGTGAGGAGTTTTCTTGGTCTAGCAGGCTATTATCGGAAATTCATCCAAGATTTTTCGAAGATAGCAGGACCATTGACTAAGATGACTGGGAAGGATCAGAAGTTTTGTTGGTCTGAGGCTTGCAGTGAGGCTTTTGCTGAGTTGAAGAGCAGGTTGGCATCAGCGCCAGTGTTGACTATTCCAGATGGTTTAGGCGGATTTGTAGTTCACTGTGACGCTTCTGGCAAGGTTCTTAGAGCAGTTCTGATGTAGAAGGGCCGAGTTGTTGCTTATGAATCAAGGCAGTTGAGGCCGCATGAGAAGAACTATCCGACTCATGACTTAGAGTTAGCGGCAGTGATCTTTGCTCTGAAGCTGTGGAGACACTATTTACTTGGGGACCGAGTGGAGATCTTTACTGAGCACAAAAGTCTCAAGTACGTCTTCACCCAGAAGGAGTTGAACATGAAGCAAAGGTGTTAGTTGGAACTTATGGCCGATTATGACATCAGTTTGCAATACCATCCTGGTAGAGTGAACTTAGTGCCAGATGCTTTGAGCAGGAGACCGACACCTATGTTCCTAACTCAGCAAAGAGATTTGGTGGAGCAGATGCGGAGGTTGGAGTTGTATGTGTTGTTGCCAAGTTCTGATCAGAGTTATTTGGTGCTCCAGCTTTAGTCGTCTCTTGTTGATCAGATCAAAGAGGCTCAGGCTGGTGATGAGCAGTTGCAGGGTTTCAGAGCAGAGGTTGGGGCTGGTTCCAGAACGGATATGGTTATTCTTGCTGGTGGATTGCTTTGTTTTGGGTCCAGGTTGTGTGTCCCGAAGGGTGAAGTTCGTCAGAGGTTGCTTGAGGAAGCCCACCAGTCATCATATTTTATTCATCCTTGAGGTAATAAGATGTACCGAGACTTGAAGCTTCATTTCTGGTGGCATGGTATGAAGAGGGTTGTGACTCGGTTTGTGTCTCAGTGTTTGATCTGACAGCAGGAGAAGGCAGAGCATCAGAGAACCACCGGACTTCTTCAACCGCTTCCCATTCCGGAGTGGAAGTGAGAACACATCATTATGGATTTTGTGATCATTTTTCTGAGGAGTCCTAACAGTCACAATGCCATTTGGGTGATTGTCGACCAACTGACGATGAGTGCTCACTTCATTCGCTTTCGTGTCAAGTAGTCAATTGAGAGCTTAGCTGAGAAGTACATGCAAGAGATCGTCAGACTTCTTGGGGTTCCAATCAAAATTGTTTCCGATAGGGATACGAGATTCAGATCTCAGTTCTGGGAGAGTCTTCAGAGTAGTCTGGGAAGTAAATTAAAGTACAGTACAACTTTTCATCCCCAGACTGATGGATAGTCAGAGAGGACCATCTAGAATCTTGAGGACATGTTGAGGTCCTGCATGCTGTAGTTCGGTAGATCATGGGAGGACCATTTGCATCTAGTAGAGTTCTCGTACAATAACAGCTTTCAAGCCAGTCTTAAAGCTGCACCATTCGAAGCACTTTATGGGCAGAAGTACAGATCACCAGTGTGCTGGGATGACAGTGGTGAGAGGAAGTTGTTGGGTCCAGAGTTGATCACCAGAACAGTTGATGCGGTGACTCAGATCAGGAGGCATCTTCAAGCAGCTCAGGATAGGCAGAGGCAATGGGCTGATGTCTATCGGAGAGCTTTGGATTTTGAGGTTGGTGACCATGTTTTCCTAAAGGTATCGCCTTGATAAGGTGTCATTCGGTTTGGTGGTAGGGGCAAGCTCAAGCCTAGGTTTATTAGCCCGTTTGATATTGTAGAGCGAGTAGGAAAAGTGGTCTATCGTCTTGCAGTACCGCCAGCTTTATCAGGAGTGCACGATGTTTTCCATGTCTCAAAACTTAGGAGATATATCCGCGATGAGAGCCACGTGATCGACTATTCTGAGTTGACCGTGCGACTGGATTTGACTTATGAGATTCCGCCAGTTGCTATTTTGGATCGGTGGGAGAAAGTGCTTATGAACAAGGTCATCAAGCTTGTAACGCCCCGAATCCCAAATACACTGAATTCGAGATGTTCTACAAGATCTTTTCACTTTCTTCAGTACAATTTTACAAGGAAATTCAAACTTTTCTTTTTACATCAGAGTTTACATCATATTACACTTTTCATTTGCACAGCGGAAGTAAAAATATACAACATTTACATAAATGTACAACAACATGGTATAATCTTTAAGCACCCATTCCTCTTTAACCTTTAACATGCCATTTACCTGCATATAAGACTGTGGGTACGTCAGTTTATTCAACCGACGATCATTATACACGGCCATCCTCTCTATGCCGGAAATAGTATAACTTAATTTTCCATATTTAGCAAACACAAACTTGTCACATTACAATTAAAGGGACTACCCTATTGATGTCGTATTGTGATTGTGCACTTAATCCTTAATGCAATTATTTATGTTACATGACACTAATGCACACTTGTTCGGAGTCTATGCATCCCATACTACATAGGTCCGAGGGCAAGCCCTTAATCATTCTTCATCTTTGTAGGGTTCAATCCCTCGCCATGACTTAATCTACTACTGTAACTACGGTAGTGTCTTAGATGATCTATGAGTGCAAGCACGTGTACAGAAACTGGAGGGGAATCCCACGTCATGTCACGACGCATCGTGAAGAACCTATGGACAATTCAGCCTCCTTCATGGCACACGATCCTCATGCAGTCACCAAACATCCCACAAGCGTCACCACCGGGACGGTACCCTGGAACAGTATCCACGTCATGTCACGACGCATCGTGAAGAACCTGTGAAATACTTTCCGCCGCCACGGTACCCTGGAGCCGTATCCACGTCATGTCAAGACTCATCGTGAAGAACCTGTGAAATACTCTTTGCCGCAAATCCGATGGCTCTCACTCGTGTTTTTCTCCTACTTTCATCACATCTCCACTATGTGCTAATCCTTAGTTTTTATTAGAATCATGAACAAAATCAAAGCTCTAGAGTTAGCCTCTCCACTAAACCGGACTTATTCATTCATTTCAACATGACCAACCTTGGTCTTTCTTTTCAATATTCATTTCATTTCTTTCCAAATGCCGGGGGAGACTTAGCTACTCTTTCATTTCAATTCCAATTCACAAATTCTAACATAATCTGAGCATTCCCAGCTCATGAATTCATTTTTCATTGCCTCAGCATATCATGATCTTAGCTTTCATATTCATGTAATTCTCAATTCGAATCTATGATTCATTTCATATAAATTCATACATCAATAAAAAGAGTTCATCAACAACAATCATAAAGTTCACAATCTTCAAAATAGACAGAATAATGTTCTCTGACATATCTAAACACTCTGGACAGTCGACTTGGAGCTCTTCCAGTCGACTTGTTCAGTCAATTCCAGTTATTCATAACCATTCGGGAGAGTCGACTGCTGCACATGGCAGTCGGCTGTTCCGCAGTGTTCCAATTTCAATTTATTAATCACAGGACAGTCGACTGTCGTTCAACACAGTCGCCTGTTTTTGCGGAATTCAGTTATGTAATTTCTCAAATTCTATACAGTCGACTGCTACACACATTAGGTCGACTGAACAGTTTAAACATCTCAAATTAAGGAATCACACATCATATTTTGTCACGCTATTCTTCAACAAGAATAATTCACATTTCATGGTTATCACATTGTTCTCAAATGAGATGTACTAACGAATATTCATAATTCATGTTTTCATGCATCTATAATGTCACTTCAATCTTTACCATATTCATTTCTAGTTCTTTTGTAAGGTATAATTTCCCAAAAATACACATATCAAAATCATAGTTCTGATTACACCTTTTTATTCTCAAAGCAACAATTCCCAAATTATCTTTATAGAGTCTCATGTATTTTCAAAATAGTAGAACATTCGAGTTTAAAAAAAAATACATCAGTACCAGTTGACTTATACTATAGTAAGTCGACTGTTCAGGGGAAAACATCCATAATTTTAAGTAAATAGTTGACTTATAACAGCACCAGTCGACTTAAATAAGCGTATAAGTCGACTTACAAAGTCCTAAGTCGACTTACCAGAACATTTCTTTTCCGACATTCTTCAACAATTAATGCCACTAATCTCTTTATTAGCCAAGTTCACATTCATGGTTATAATTAATCCATATCAACTGAGATTTTTACTAATCAAATCACATACAGTTTCATACTCACATTCCAATCCATTCATAGGTCAATGTTCCAATTAGAAGTGTACTCTTATTAGTATTTTTCATGCATCATTCTTTCAGTATAATACTAGCATGATTCCCAATGAGGAAAATTTAAACCCACTATCATTCATTCATTCTAACAAGCATTTCTACTTTAGAAATAAGGAGAATTTTACCCACCTTGTATGGAGAGAAAACAACACAATAGCAACGAAAGTCCTTTGTAAATGAGATGCACCTCCTCCTAGATGCGCGCACAAGTTCCACAAGCACCACCGAAAGCTTCCCTCCTTGAATAGCCGGCCCTTCTCCTCCTTGGTAGAACGCAAGCACAATCTCGCTCACAACTCAATCTTTTTAACTCACACACTACTACTAATTAGACTATAGAATTGGAAGGGATAATAAGCACAAAATACTAGCCATGGGAGGGGGTATTTATACTAGAAATCAACTAGGATGGAGGGCTAGGATTAGTTGGTTGGTTGTAGGATGGAAGGCTAGGATGAAAGTAAAAGTTACCACAACTACCCACATTCACATAACTACCACACCATGACCACCACTAAATTTTTGAATCTCCCTCCAAAACAAAAGAATACAATCCGGCCACCATGGAGAAGTGTGCATTGCACGTGTACGTGTAGTGCACGTGCATGCAACTAGGCCCAAAATTGTGCATTTGATAAAAATAGAACTTTTAAATAAATTAATCCATGGGCTTTTAGTTTTATGGGCCAAAATAGTAAAATAAATAAAAATACCTTTTGGGCTTTAAGAAAGAGGCTTTAAAATAAGGCTTTCTATTCATTTAAAGAAAAAGGCTTTTGTATAAAATAATTCAAAAACATATATTTAAATATTTATACACATCACAACAAAAATAATTATAAGATTTAATTCAACCAAAATATTGCACGTGCACACTACGTGCAAAATAAAATAATTTTTCATTAAATGAAAAATCAGGGTATTACAAAGCTGGTTCGTGTTTCTTGGAATCCTCACTCGCCGAGGGAGTCGACTTGGAAGTTGGAGGAAGAAATTCACCTAAAGTTTCCTCATCTGTTTGAGTAGCTTTTTGTTTTTTTCTTTCTTTTTCTTTCGGGGTTGGCCTATGTATCTTCTTGTTTGAATTCCGAGGACGAAATTTTTCTTGTTAGGTAGGTGGATTTGTAACATCTGTTTTTTGCTTTCTGTAATTTGTTTTTTTGGATGTATTTTTCTTTTTTTTTCATCTTGTATCTCTTTTGGACCGTATATTGGATCTTCATTTTCAATATATTCATTTATTTATTTTGTCATCTTTTTATTTGAGTTCTTGATTCTATTGTCTCCTATTGTTTCGTCTCTGATTGTTCGAGCTTTTATTTTGAGCCCTATTTTATAATTTTTTCATGTCCTATTTTATATTTTTGTTCCTATCTCATTATTGGATCACCCTATACCCTATTGGATTCTAATAATACCCTATTCCTCTTATTGGATCTTTCTATACCCTACCTGTTTTACCCAATACCCGCACTCACCCCTAACCCTAAATCCTAACCTATTTATATTTAATACCCCCTCCCCTGTTCATAAACCCTAGCCACTACCTTCATCCCCTTTCCCCCTCCGACCTACATCCCGATGCCGCACCCTCACCTCGACATCCGGATGCTCCAGCGTCGCCTCTTCCTGTCTCCCCGACGCTGCCCTACATCAGTGCCAGCCCCCTCTCCCGAAGATGCAGTAGCCCCGATGCCCCCCTCGACAGCCTGCATCACAATGTCCCTGTGCTTCCCCTCTGACGACAACAGCAGCACCAGCCATCGTCGCTGCACCGCCAGCCTCCATGCACTGTCGTCTCCTCCTCGCAGTGCATCCTGACTCCCTCTCTCTTGTATACGTGTGTTGTTCGTGGGTTTTGTTTGTCGTTCGTTCGTTGAGATCGTTGCCCGGGAATCCATTCCTGTTATTCTTGCTCTTTGCACCATTTTGTCGTCGACTATAAGGCAAGTAACATGTATAATTTCTGTTTGCATGTACAAGTACTAAATACCGCTTGTAGTATAGTTGTGTTCTAGAGACAATTCTTGGGCAAAACCCATGTTATATCTTGTCTCTATGTGTTGATCCGCCCGTAGTCGTCTCTAGTTACACACACAATATGAAATTTAACTTAGATCAAATTCATCCCTGTTGTATATATGTATGTTGGTTGTGAACCGTAATATGATGTGTGAATCTTGCATGCTTGACGAGTACTGGTAGTATATTCTATTGTAGATCTGTTAAACACCCTACACCATGTTGCTTGGACATCTAGTAAACCCTATTTCACACTTTGTTATGATTTGGATGTGTTTCCTATGATCTAGTTGATTTTATGCATGAAAAATAATTCTGTCCTTGTTGTTACCCAGTTTTAGTTCAATATTTTAGACCCTATTAAGGTCAGTAAATGAAAATTATTTGTGAATATAAATCATAGAGAATTATGTCTGATTTCCAGAATTTCTAACAGATCTCAATTTTGATTTGTGAGTTGCAAGTTATGGCTATTTTACTACAAAGGTGTAAACAAATTACAGATTCTATTTTATATGAATTGTGGATGATAATTTATTTTTATACTGATGTAAAAGATAATATTTTGATCTAATATTTTGCTGAGTACAACTAGACTTGATTGGGAATAACTACTAATTTTTATGGATTTAATTGAAAATTTTTATAAACTATTCTATACTTGCAGACAACTACTATACTTGCAGAATTTTCGTGTTGTTCTGTAAAGAAACATAATTTCGACTTGTATCTATTTGTTGTTTACAAAAACTTTGTGAATATGAAATTTAGCCTACTGTATCTATTTTGTCACCCTTTTGATGGATCTAGATTTAGATTTATATTTTGCAATCTATTGCTATTTTGGTACTGCTGTGTTTATTATTCCAGATTTACAAAACTTTTGTATCTTGCTGCTTTCTAATTTTAATTAAGTATAATATCTATGTTGAAAAATTATGAAACTTTATTTTCTGTTACTAAACATACTAGGGAATACTCCAGAATTTTCTTGGATTTAACCAGTAAGTTTTTATGCTGTTTTTCTGTTTATGAATACAATCTTCTGATTTCTGGCTAAACATGTTTTCTGGATACAATTCTGTTTTGAGTCCTGTTTTTGTTAAATACCATATGACTTATATATATTTTCTGGATTTGGCCGAGAGTCGATTTTCTAGATTTTCTGATGGATCCAGATTTGTATATTTTGGGCAACGGGAATTCTAGGTTTGGTGCAGTACTATCTTTCTTTCCTGAACTAGAATTTTCATTGTCCTAATCTTTTATGAGTTGTCTGTCACCTGTGCATATTTATCTTTCAACCTGAAACTATTACTTATTTATGCCATGCTATTCTTGCCCTATTTTTGTGACACATACATGCCTGTTGATAATAATAACAAATAACCAAGCCGTGGTTAAGGGAAAGATCTAGTAGTGGATAATATAGATCGAAATGTGTACTTGGAATGGAGCCCGTGTTTCCCACATGATTAGCTGTTATCTGTTACGTGTTCATGAATTCATGATACACGATTCTGTTATCTGATTACCTAACTGCACACTTCCCTATAGGAATGTGTACTCAGAAGAGAACCCGTAGGTTCTATCTGTCTGTTACATGTATCTATTATCTGTTATCTGATACCTGAGCACACGAAATCTAAGAGAAACTGTTTGAATGTAGCAACCATGTGGTAAATGGATGGGACGCATGTAGTGCAACCTAGATAAAAATAAATACAAGACTTGACATAATCTAATATTTGTTATCTGTTTACCTGTTACATGCTAATTGACAACTGTTATCTGTTTACCTGTTACATGCTACTTGACATCTATTACATATTACCTGTACCTGTTAACACACCATGATACTTGATTCTGTTTTCTGAATCATGTTAGACATTCTATTTTGCTGTCATAACTATTCTATGCTATCTTTGTTTCCGCTGTTATTTTATATCTGTTTATTATTCATGTACTTGTGCCTGCACTAAAAGCGGCCCTTAACTTGCATTAACGGGCATTTTGGTTTCTTTTCTTCTCTCCTGTAATTTGCTAAATTGCAGATCATGGTGATCAGCTGCCCGATGGAGTAGGTGATCTGAGATTTTAGATGCTGGAGTTTTTGCTATTAATATTTCCTGTTTCTTATTTTGATTAAATATATCTGTTACTTGGATTATTTTGTATTGGAAAATGTGACCCAAAATTATTGACTTTCAGATCTGATTTATTTGAGATTATTAAATTTTGTTTCAAGTAAATTCTTTTAGTATATTGATTTATTTATACATGCGTAGTTGACTTCTCTTGCTTCTTACTCTAATATTTCTGTGAAATATTGTAAAGATTCTGACAGCTTATGGATGATGAAAATCATTCGCTGGACTTAGTCACGTATCCATATTCCATATTCCTTTTCGGGAAGCGGGGTATGACAATGGCAGTGGCTTCAAGCTTATTTACGATATTGGAGTCACTGTGATGGTTTTTCGGCGGTAGCTCTATGGCGTTGAGGGAGAGAATCGAGTCCCCCAATTGTAGCGGTATAGCATGCTCGTGTTGCCTGTTGATTTCCTACAACTTTGCCTATGCCAGCTGTTGTTGGAAACTTCATTTTCATATGGTAGGCGGAAGCAGCTGCGTGAAATGCAGAATATTGAATTATATGCGGCTTTAACGTTGACTACCATAAATTCCAGTGCTTCTATTCGAATAGTGGGGGCTTTTCCTGCTGTCACATAGAGTGTGATGATTCCTTCTATTTGAACGGGTACACCGGAGAATTCGTGAAGTGTATAATTGGCTGGCTTCAGTTGGTCTCAGAAAAGCTACATGTCATTGAAAGTGTTCATGAAAATGATGTTTACTGAGCCGCCATTGTCCACCAGGATGTGGTGAACCTCATGATCCACCATGCAAAGGTTTATGACCAGTGCTTCGCAATGAGGTGTTCAGACAGTTCTAACACTTTTTCAGAGAAAGATATTGAAACCCTGATGCTTTTGGCAAGCAGAATGTTATGTACTGAGTTGACTTCCCTGACGAAGGCTTTACTGGAAGAGTTGGAATCTCCCTCATTGGACCTCCGTGAATGTAGTAGAGAATGACCATGTATTCTGAGTTTTGCGATTTGGAGGCCGCTCTCGATGCTTATTAGCCCCACTGTATCGGAGGAGTTTCGGCGTTGTTGATTTGCTAGACAAATTGAGAGAAATATCCTCGGCGAATCAGGCCTTCAAGTTCTTCTTTAAGGTCCCCACAGTTGTCGGTAGTGTGTCTATGGTCTCTATGAAATGCGCACCACTTGTTCTTGTCTCTTATCTTGCTAGCTATGGACCTCTTGGAAGAAGGGCAGATTATTCTGTTCTTCTCAACTTCCATGAGGATGGCTGATACGTTTGCGTTGAAAGGAGTGAACTTGTAGAAGTGTGGTGCTGGAGGTGGACGGCGTTGACCTGCACCATCTTTCTGAAACTTCCTGGGTTCTTCCTCGCTTGCATTCTTCTATTTGTTCCCAAATGGTGAATCGTTCTTGCCTTGAGGATAAAGAGATTCATTGACTTTGATATATTTCTCAATCCTTTCTAGGAGCTAAGTGTAATCTTTAGGAGGTTTCTTCACGAGAGTGGCTTTCAGGTCTTTGTTAATGACATTGTGGCAGAAAGTGGCAGCCGCCACTGATGAGTCTAAGGAAGAGATGGACCTTGATTCGGCTGTGAAGCACTTGACAGAGTGTTTAGCAGTTCTCCATTCTTTTGCTTTAGTTCCAACAGGGAAGCAATTGTTTTTTCAGCCTTGCGTTTAGCGACGAAATGCACTATGAAGAGCTCTTCGAGCTAGTCGAAGGAGAATATTGTCTCTGGAGTGAGGCATGAGTACCATTCCCTTGCTGATCCTTTTAGAGTTGTGGGGAATGTTTGGCACATGAGCGTATCGGTGACGTTGTAAACCATCATTAGAGTTTTAAAACTCTCAATAATCCGTCGGGTCAAATTCACCATTGTATAATTCGAATTGAGGAGCTTTGTAGTTCTTTGGAATGTGTACATCGAGGATGGATTTGCCAAAAGGAGGTCGACCGGGGTGGTAAGCCCTGCTACAGCGGTTACCATAGTTTTTTATCTGTTCCAGGCAATCTTCTACTTCTTAGATGCGGCGAAGGACTTGGTAGTCCTTCTTCTTGGATCTAGTTGAGTCGCTGGATTCTTCTTCTTTGAATGAAGTAGAGTGCCAGCTCCATGATGTCGACCCTGGTCATGAATACGTCGGACGTCGACCCTGGCCATGAATACCTTAGATGGCTAGGAGGATGTCATGCTTAAAGTTCTCCAATTCGGCCCTAGTTTTTGGGGACTCTTGCTATTTGTTTCTGTCAAGATGCTTTGACTCTCACGAGTCAGACTTCTTTCTGTAGTTGTAACACCCTAGATTTTTAAATAATGTTTTTGAAATTAATAAATGAATTAAAATGATTTTTGGTGATTTAATAAATTTTTTTCCGAAATTTATCTTTTTACACATGCAAAACACGTGCAAATATTTTCCTAGGAAGTTCGAAGTTAGAAATTATTTTTAGGAAACCTAATATTTATTAGTGGGTCTTATTTATGAATTTTCTGGATTCTTCTTATATTTATTTGGCATATTTGCAAATATTACAAAAAGATGGGCTTTTGTGCAAAATTACCACTTGGAGTAAAAACTCCAGATTTTTGGTTTTTTGGGCTAAGCATGATGGCTAGCCAACTTAGATTTAAAGAGTTTACTTTTTGTTCTAATATATTTAGTTTATTTCGCAAATTTGTTAAAGAATGGTTTTTTTACAAAATTGCCACTTATAGGCAAACATTACAAAATTGTTTGGGTTTAGAAATAGTTTCGGCCAGATCAAGTAGTTATTTTCTATTTTAAATCTCAATTGAATTGATTATTCTAATTTTCAAGTATAAGGATTTATATATGTAAAGATATATTCAAAAGGGAAATTTTGCAAAACATACTCAAAACCCTAAAACTTAATTTCCGGACTATTAAAAAGAGAGTGCAGCCGTCGCTTTGCTGCACTAAACAAAGGGTTTTCTTTATTATTGATTTCTTGGAGTTTCAAAGCGAGGATCTTGGATTTCTTGCGAAATGAAGGACTTTTCTTATTCTCTTTATTATTTCGGTTGATTCTTCAATAAGGTGAGTGACATATGTTTACTTTCTTACTGTTCTATGCATGTTGTATGCGATGATTTGTCTATTAGAAAGCTTGTTAGAGGATTGTATAATGATATGTTGAATATATTGATGGATGGGTGGAACTTTTATGAAAGTTATGAATAGAAACCCTAGATAGATGACTTAAAGATTGTAAAGAACCAAATAGAAATCATGGGTATGTTGCGTTCCTTCATATGCTTACTGGTTTGATTTGTTATAATGAGTTGTATGATATAAATTGCATAAAAGTGAATAAAAAGTTAATCTTTACTGTGTATGTTATGTGTATACTCTATTTCGGTATTTTGATGAAGAGAACTTGATTATTTACATGTTGTAATCACATCTATTCATGGGTAAATTAATGTAATCAGTGGGGTAAGTGTATAAAAAGTTGTAGAAGGATTTTTGAATCTGAAAGATCGAGTTTTGAAAGGAAAAGGGGGGTTGGAGTTTCGGGTCAGATTGTAGGGAGGCCGAAACTTGATTTTGTGATTTTTGTGAGTTTTCGAATAGATCGTGCTTGTATTCATACTGAGATTGAATTGAGACATATTCCACTTATATCTGACGAATTTTGATGCTTAAAGTGATGCTTAAATCATACATACATACATACATACAAACATACATACAAACATACATACATACATACATACATACATACATACATACATACATATATATATATATATATATATATATATATATATATATATATATATATATATATTCATCTTCACTATTGTGAAGGATTTTAATAAAAATTGCTTTTTGATGAATTTAATGAGGTTTTGATTTGTTTTATAAACTCAAGTATGTTAGATAAGTTGTATTTGATCATCTCAGAAATTTTGTTTTACAAATTTACGATTTTACAAAGATTAAACGAAGTATCTATTAAAAAGTGCAGGAATATTAAAGCCATCATTTTTCAAACATGACAGTCAACCGTCTGGATTTTGAACTAAAAATTTCAGTCGACTGTCAATACTTTACTTTTGGATTTTTATCTCGACAATAGACCGTCACTTTTTGAACTGCTTTTGACAGTCGACTGTCAGCTATTTGGCTGATTGTTTTGTTGAGTTTTTCGTCATTTTTCTTGATCGTTTATGTAACCCCTGTTTTTCATTTTGTGTATTTTTGAGTGTATTTTTCGTTTCGGTGTATTCTCCCTCTTATATTTTTCTTTTTGAACCATATATTGGAGTTGTTTTCAATATATATTCGTTTTATTTCTTTTTGAGCTCCTTGTGTTTGATTGGTTGTCTCTTTTGTTTCGTTCTTCAATATTTTGTTCTTTCTTTCATTTTGTTCTTGTCCCTTTTAATTCTGTTCTTGGGTGTGGTGGTGATTGGTTGTGATCCTATTTCTCAATCCTATTATTTGATCCCTAATAAGATTTACCAAAGCCAAATTAAATCCCCAATCCTATTAGTTATCCTATACAATTTGTATCCTAATTAAAGCCAAATTAAACAAATCCTATTACTACTCCTATATACCCACAACTCATTACCCATTAACCCAACTTGTATTATTAAACCTAATCCCTCCATATAAATACACCCTCCCTCACACAAAACCCCAACCCCAGTCCCTCTACCTCTCTTAACCCGGCCTCCCTCTCTCTCCGTTGCTTGCGCCGCCGCACACAGCCGACCCTAAGCCCGCACCCCCAGGCCGACTCCCCCTCCCGGCTTGCCTCCAAACCCGAGCCCCCTATCCCCTTCAACCCGAGCCTCCACTCTCCTCTTCCCCGTCTTGGCCATTCTGACCACCCTTCAAACCACATCGCACCACCACATATAATCCCTAGTCTCTCTCGTGGTGTTCTCTTGTGGCCGCAAGCCACTATTGTTATCCCGCTTTTGGAGTTTTTGTTTGTGTGGAGATTTTTGCTCTAGTTGCTTGGATTCTTTGGTTCGTGGGTTTTCTTTCGTGGGTTTTGCTCCTTACTCTTGGTCTTCATTGTTCTTCATCTTCGGTTAAGGCAAGTAACTTGTACTCTAATTCATTTGTTTGATACAAGTCAAAAAATACCACCTATAGTGTAGTTGGGTCTAGAGACGACTCTTTTTTGTGTTATGTTTGATGGGTTTTGTCTCTATTATGAAAATTTGACCATAGATGACTCACGATACAATATTGACATGAAATAACTTAAGTTTACCCGTTCTTGATTCGATCATATATGTGAGACTTTTGTGAGAATTCGTGATTTGGTTGAGACCCATGTGAAAAACTTGGTGTGGACATGCTAGATACCCTAATTTATGATGTTTAGACACTTGGTAGACTCGATTTCATGTTTGTTTGTGTTTTGAACAAGTTTTGTATGATGTATGTTGAGTTGTTGTTAAAGGGAAAAAATCTGTGTTTTGTCGCTGATCTGTTTTGTTTGCTGTTTTGGACTGTCTTGAAGTCAGTATCTTAATTTCGGTATAAAACATGAGTTTTAGAGAATTTCGTCTATCTTCAAACCCCTCTGACCTTGCTTGATTCGTTTTCGTATGAGTGAATTATGACTGTTTTACTACAGAGGTGTCGATCTTTTCCAGATTTTGTTTTTCGATGTTCTTGATGACTAAGTGAATTTATTAACTGTGCTACACATATTATTTTGATCCAAAACTTTGGTCAGTATTTCTTTATCTAGTTAGGGATTACCCAGAATTTTGGTGAATTTTATTGATGAGTTTTAGATATTGTTCCATGCTCGTTTATGAACACTAGACTTGCTGTATTTTACTCGTTGTTCTGTAAAGAAACATATTTTCACCCTGTTTCATTTTACTGTATGAAAAATATTTGTGAAATATAAAAGTTAGTATATTTTATCTATTTTCATATCCCTTTGATGGAATTGGATTTCGTTTCACTGGTTGCGAGATATCATAGTTTTCGTACAGCAGTGTTGGGAATTCCATATTTACCAAACTATGGTTTCTTGATGCTTTCTTATTTTTGATAACTAATCTAATTTCACTGGAAAATTATGAAATTTTATATTTAGATACTGGAAATATAGGGGAATACTCCAGATTTTTCGTGGATTTATTTAATGTGTTTTCATGCTATTTTTCTGTTCTTGAATTCGTTTTCCTGATTTCTGGCTGAACCTATTTTCTGTATTCAAATCAGTTTTGAGCTATGTTTTTGTGAATTAATATATGACTTATTTATACTCGCTGGATTCGATTGGGAGTCTATTTTCTAGGAGTTCCGACGGATTCAGATTTGCATGCTTGTAACACTAGGAATCACTGTTTTACTGCAGTGTGGTCTTGCTGTCCTGAACTTGAGATTTGTTTATTTTAGTTCTTTTATGAGATATCTTGCACACGTATATGTTTATTTTGCAACTTGAACTTGTTACATGATCATGAAATGATATAATTGATATATTTTGCACACCTACATGCTTTTTTGACTTAATAATAAAATAACCAAGCCGGGGTTAAGGGAAAGATCTAGTAGTGGATAGTGCAGAAACGTGTAGTCGGAAGAACCTAGTGATTATTGGAGCTTGTTTACATGTGGAGCTTGACACGATATGCATGACACGTACACACATGACACTGGAGCTTGTTTGAGTTTCGGAGCTTGTTTACATGATACATGATTACATGATACTTGGAGCTTGTCCATGAGTACACTGCCCTATATGGTCCCCTACGAAATCTAAAGCAAAACTGTCTGTTGTAGCAACCATGTATTATGTTTTTGGGGCGCATGAAGTGCTACCTAGATAGTAATAACTATATTACTTGATACATGACACTTGAACATGATACATGCCCACTTGACTCTTGACTACATGATACATGAGATTTGATACTTGATACATGCTACATGATTACATGATTCTTGATACTGGTTACTTGATGCATGACACTTGTTCACTTGACACTCAACACATACTGTTATATTTGCTCATCTTGCCATGCTATAATTTATATCCTGTTATCATGATTATACCATGCTAGGTTTGTTATTTAGATTTACCTATCCCATGTACTTGTATCCTACATTATAAGTGGCCCGTAACTTGCAATTGACGGGTACTTATTTTTCTTCTTCCTTCTCCTGCAAATTTACTAATTGCAGATCAGGATGGTCGGCTGCTAGATGGTATTGGCGAGATGATGTATTTGTGCTAGATTTTCTGCTTTATGATTTCTATTATTATTGTTGCTTGAACTTGAATAAAATGTACTTCATTATTTGGATATTTTTCTTGTATTTGGCTGATGTGACCCAAAATATTTAACTTGTTCAAAATTTGATTATTTGAGATTATTATATTTGGTTTCAAGTTATTTCTGTTGGTATCTTGTTTCAATTATGCATGCCTGGTTGTATCTTTTACTTCTAACTCTTATTATCTTGTGAAATATTGTAAAGATTCCTGAACAGCTTATGGATGATAAAAATCATTCGCTGGGTTTTTGTCTCGTATCCGTATTCCGTATTCTTTTTGGGAAACAGGGTGTGACAGATTATTTCTTCGAACTTATGGATTATTGATCTACTGTTTTAGATGAAGTTTTGGCTACAGATTACAGTATTTTACAGAGAGTTATAATTTGATCATAATAGAATTTAAATTGTGTTTCTATGACTTTATAAAGTGAAATATATACGGTTTTCGAAGGAATTGATGTTATGTGATTTTCTACAACTTGAAAATATGATTCTCAGTTATTTAATGGATTTAATATATTTTTTCAATTCTGGAATTGGTGAGTATATTGAATGAATATGGTTTTGTTGATTAAAGAAGTTTTCATTGACATAAATGTTTTGATGATGGAATTAAGAGTTTTATTGAAAGATTTTGAGTTGATATTCGATTTATGAGTCTTTAGGAGTTGAGTGGGATTCCTGTGAACCGACAGATGAGATTTTGTGGATTTAACCAGTTGGGTTCTTGGGGTTGTTTGTGGAATTAAGTCCGATAGGATACACTAACTCTAGAGAAGGGAAAATTTGTGTTTTATTAATAATAATGAACATAAGGATAGACACTAGTGGAGATGTAATGGAACTTGGGAAACGTAAGTATATGCTCTAGGAGTCTATTCCAACTGATGCGTTCCAGGACTGTGTTCTGTCTCGAGAGGACATTGGTATGTACGCGTGTCGAGGGTCTGCAGTGCCTATTCACGGAACATACAGGTACATTCGCATGTCGAGGGTCGACAGACCTATTCACGAGATGTATTAGTGTATCTGCACGTCGAGGGTTTGCGGGCCTATTCGTGGGGTATATGTCAGGGAGATGATTCTTCCTTGGGATCAGAGCTATTCTTACATGATGCTTGCGCGTTGAGGGTTGTTAGGCCTATTCGCGGAGTATTCTAGATCTTGTTTCTATCACTGTAGTAGGATTAGTTGCATAACGAGGGATCTAACCCTATAAGTGGAGAATGATAAGGGCTTGCACCGGACCTATGTAGTATGGATTGCATAGAAGCCGACAAGTATGCATTAGAGAGCCATCATACTGCATTTGTGTTTTCTTGACTTGGTTTTATCCATGATGTTTTTCTGTTTTCCTACACTTGACACTTATTCTACTTTCACTTGATGTTTTCATACTTTATTTATTGTTATTTCATTTACATTCGTTACTACTGTTGGTATGTATTGATTATGACTTTATTTTTTTATGTTTCATTTATATTGTATTTCTTTTGATGTCACTTACACCGTTATGGCTAACTCCTGTAGTTTTGGGGGTTAGGGTTATCTCTAGCCTCATGTTTTACAGGTAGGTAACTATAGCTTGGGATTTGGATGCATGTGGTAGAATGATAATGTGGCTTATGCAAATTATAAAAGAATGTTTTGTAAAAGAATGAAATTGTAATTCAAGGTGTTTAAATTTTTCCCTGTGCTTTGTAAAGAATTGGTGTAATAATAGTTGAAAACTTTTCTGTATTTTGCTATGTTAACTATTACATTGAGGTAGATGCTGGGAATTGTGCCACGTATTTCTGAAATATCATATTGGAAATTCGGGGCGCTATAGCAGTGCACCCCTATGAGAGGAGTTTTTGGACCGTTGCCTTCGGGGAGAATTACTTCTCCGGTTCACTTGACGTTCTGAAAGGGAGCTCTCGGCCTTTGTACATCTCTTATCCAAATGAATCTAACGATCGTTCCCTTGTTGTCTGGCGTTAATGATTTGAAGGAGATCTCTTAACCCCCGGAGAACTCGCGAGGCCATTGAATCACAGTCAGCATTGTGGACTGAGATATGGTCGAACAGAGGGTGTTGTTCATGCTGGCTTTTTCGGGAGCCCCCCAGTGCCTCTCGTGGATGGGAGCTTGATTAGGTTGTTAAGGAAGAATTAGGTCCTCCACGAGAGGAGAGGGTTGACGAAGAGAATTTGTACGATGGCTTGAGGCCGCTGCTCTGCCTCTTAGTCATGGTGGCTTGGCAGTAAGTCTGATCTGTGTTGTTGTAACGCCCCGAATCCCAAATACACTGAATTCGAGATGTTCTACAGGATCTTTTCGCTTCCTTTAGTACAATTTTATAAGGAAATTTAAACTTTTTACTTTACATCAGAGTTTACATCAATATTATACTTTACATTGCACAGCGGAAGTAAAATTTACAACAATGAAACAAATGTACAACAACATTGAATAATCTTTAAGCATTTGTTCATCTTTAATCTGTATCAAGCCATTTACCTGCATATAAGATTGTAGGTACGTCAGTTTATTCAACCGACGATCATTATACACGGCCATCCTCTCTATGCCGAAAATAGTATAACTTATTTTCCATATTTAGCAAAAACAAACTTGTTACATATCAAACTAAAGGGACTACCCTATTGATGTCGTGTTGTGGTTGTGCACTTAGTCCTTAATGCATTTATTTATATTACATGACACTAATGCGCACTTGTTCGGATTCTATGCATCCCATACTACATAGGTCCGAGGGCAAGCCCTTAATCGTTCTTCATCTTTGTAGGGTTCAATCCCTCGTCATGACTTAATCTACTACTGTAACTACGGTAAGTATCCTAGATGTTTTCTGACCTACGAACTCATGTCTAGGCGCCCTGGAGGGAATCCCATCGCTGACATGACTCATCATGCAGACATCCTGTGGTAATTCAGCTCCTACCATAGACATGACACCACCCATAGTCTTCAAACATCCCACGAGCGTCGCCACCGGGACGGTACTCTGGAGCAGTATCCTCGCCCAGACTCATCATGGGACATCCTGGGATACGCTCTTGCAGCTATCCAATGGCCCTCATACTCAATGTTTTTCCCTTACTTTCATCACGTCTTCACTATGTACTAATCCTTAATTTTTATTAAAATCATGAACAAAAATCAAAGCTCTAGAGTTAGCCTCTCCACTAAACCGGACTTATTCATTCATTCAAACATGACCAACCTAGGTCTTTCTTTTCAATTTTCATTTCATTTATTTCCAGAATGCCGAGGGAGACTTAGCTACTCTTTTTGTTTCAATTTTCAATTCACAATTTCCAATTCGAGCATTTCCAACTCATGAAATCATTTGTTGATTTGTCATACTCAAAAGTATTTCTCTTTTCAAATCATGATTTCTAATTCGTTCAAATAGTCCATAACTATACATGAATTTCAACTATTCATCATGTAACTCATGAAATGCTATTTTTCACATAAAAACCCACATCACAAATTATTCGATGAAAGGTGAACATTTACAACTTCATAATTTTCACACTATTCTCAATGAGAATAAATTGCATCACATCACACAATAAAATTTCTTTCTCGACTATATTAATCTTCTAATCTTTCATTTCAATTTTCTTTTGCAAGATATAATTTCACAACAATATACATATAGAACCATAGTTCTATTTATGCATTTTATTCCCAAATCATAGTTTATTTCATGCAAATAATTCCCAAATTATTTTTATAAAGTCCCATATAATTTTAGAAGAATAGTCATATTTTTTTCATAATTGTTGGACCACCAAAACACCCAAAAAAAAATAATTTCCCTAAGCTGCCGATGTCAAGAATCGAACCTAGCACCAGGGAGAACACAGCCGAAGGCACAGACCAACCGGCCACTTGCGCCAACGGTATAAAGGGGTGTGAGAGTATTAAATACTCTCGGCCTCTGATTTCTATACATTTTAAAAAAAATTGTGAAAGAAATGTGTGCCTCAGGGATTCGAATCGGCCTTCACAGGGAACCCAACGCACCCTCTGACCACTTGAGCTACGTGCTCAGGTTGTCAAAGTACAACTTAAATTCTTTTTGAACCAATTCTCTGTTGTTAAACGTCTCGATGTTCAACTAGTCCTCATTTCATTTTGCTTTCATGAAAATTACTGTAAAATTCCAGATTGATTATTTCTTATCTAATTTACATATCAGTATGAAAAAATAATTTTTTCAACAATTAAAACATATTTCCAAACCATTAATTCGAAATATGAACTATCAATACCACATTTTCTTCTCTTTTCGACATTTCTTAGCAATTAGCATTCTAATATCTTTATCAACAAATTTCACATTAGTTCTCTGTCCTTAATCATTTATCCAACATACAAACTCATGTTTTAATTTATTCATGCCCACATTAATACAAAAGATCTATTTAACACATGAAATAGCATTATTAATCTACTAACTTTTGTATGTAATCCTTGATGGCAATAAATGTGTTTTCTTCAATCAATCCATGATCATAATCAATTCACATACACTCAAATAATAGATACACATATAAATTTGTATATCCGCATTTCAATCATTCAAGAGGTCATTTTTCCCAATTAAAGTGTGCTCTTCTTAATCATTTTCATGCTTCATTCATTCATTTCTAACATGCATTTCTAATTTAGAAATATGGAGAATTTACCCACCTCAATGGAGAGACAAACACAATTAGCAACTTCCTAAACAAAAGTCCTTGCACACGAACGGTCCTCCTCCTAGAAGCGCGCACTCGAGCCTCCAAAAGCACCACACCCGAGCACCACACAAGCCCACCGAGCACTACAAAGCCGACCCTTCTTCTCCTTGGTGTTGCAAGAACAATCCCACACACACTCAATCTTTTAACTCACACAATCACTAAGGTATTTGAACTATAGGTTTGGAAGAGAATAATTGGCACAAGAATAACTAGCCAGGGGGGGGGGGGGGGTATTTATACTAAAATCTTGATGGAATGGAGGGCTAGGATCAATTAGTTGGTTATAAGATGGAGGGCTAGGATGAAAGTAGGAGTTACATTAACTACCCACAACCTAGTAACCACCACACCATGATCACCACTCAAATATTCATTTCCCTCCAAAAAGATCACAACCGACCTACTAGGAGTGTGCATATTGCACGTGTACGTGTAGTGCACGTGCATGCAACCAGGCCCAAAAATTGTACATTAAATTTTGTATAAAACTAAAATAGTCTTTAAATTTTATTCTACATGACAAGTTGCTTAAAAAAATAGTCCATGGACTTTAGTTTATGGGCCAAAATAATTATTATAAAAGTGATAAATTAAATTAACTTTGGGCTTTTAAAGGAAAAGGCTTTTTGTATAAAATAATTGAAAGCACATATTTAAATATCTTTACTCATCTTGATGAAAATATTTATCAAAAATATTGCACGTGCACACTACGTGCAAATAAATATACGTTTTCATTAAATGAAAAATCAGGGCATTGCAACACTCCCTCCTCAGAATAGTTTCGTCCCCGGAACTACAGTCAAGAGTGAGAAACAAAATACAACACAACGACAAGAACAAAAAGATACTAAGATACAATCAAGCAAAAAGCTCGGGATAGTCCTTCAACATTCTTTCCTCAGACTCCCAAGTAGCCTCTTCAACCAAATGGTTCCTCCAGACTACTTTGACCATCGGTATCGTCTTATACCTCACGACTTTCTCTCGACGATCAACAATCTCGACAGGAGACTCGATGTAGTTCAGATCCAATTGCAAACCTTCCGGCACTTCAGGCAAATGATGACTCGGATCTGGAATATAACCTCTCAGCATAGACACATGAAAGACATTGTGCACCTGAGATAAATTTTCCGGTAACTCAAGCCGGTAAGCAGTTTTCCCGATCCTTTTCAATATCTTGTACGGGCCTATAAACCTCGGGGCTAACTTCCCGCCTTTGCCAAATCGAACCACACCTTTACTGGGTGATACTTTCAGAAAGACGAAGTCACCAACCTCAAATTCAAGGTCCCTTCTCCGGTTGTCTGCATAGCTTTTCTGCCTGCTCTGAGCTTCTACCAACCTTTTCCTGATCAGATCAATCTTCTCAGAGGTTTGCTGCACAAGCTCAGGACCAAACAACTGACGCTCCCCAACTTCAAACCAACTAACAGGCGTCCTGCACTTCCTGCCATACAGAGCTTCGTACGGCGCCATCCCGATGCTAGTATGAAAACTGTTGTTGTAGGCAAACTCGACCAAAGGTAAATGCCTTTCCCAACTGCCTCCAAAATCTAGTATACAACACCGAAGCATATCCTCAAGAATATGGTTGACTCTCTCGGTCTGCCCATCGGTTTGCGGATGAAAAGCAGTGCTGAAATCTGCCTTGGTACCCAAAGCTGTCTGAAGACTCCTCCAAAAATGCGAAGTAAACCATGCATCTCGATCAGACACAATGGTTGACATAACACCTTGAAGCCTGACAATCTCGCCAATATACAACTCAGCTAACTTGTCCATCGAAGCAGTGAGTTTCATCGCCAAAAAGTGAGCGGACTTGGTTAGTCGATCGACTATAACCCAAATCGCATCATTGCCTTTAGGACTCTTAGGCAATCCTGTAATGAAATCCATACTGATGTTATCCCACTTCCATTCCGGAATAGGTAACGGTTGTAATAGACCTCCGGGTCTCTGATTTTCGGCTTTGACTTGCTGACCAACCTCACACTTCGCCACAAATTCAGCCACATCCCGCTTCAAACCTGACCACCAGAAATGCTGTTTGATGTCTTTGTACATCTTAGTACTCCCAGGATGTACTGACAAAAGAGTAGCATGCGCCTCCTGAAGAATACTCTCTTTCAGGTCCGCCTGATTTGGAACACATAGCCTATCTCCGAACCATAGCACTCCATCCCTGATTTGAAATCCGAAAAACCTGCCAGCACCAACCTGCTCCTTCATCTCCAAGATATCAGCATCAACCAACTGACTTGCAATGATCCTTGCATTCAAAGTAGGCTGAAGCCTCAACTGAGCTAAAGATGCTCCCAATCCTTGCAAGACAACTTCAATACCTGCTCGGTCCAATTCCTCAATCAGATGCTTCTAAGTCGTAATCAAACTGGCTAAACTGCTCTTGCGACTAAGTGCATTAGCAACAACATTAGTCTTCCCTGGATGATACTTGATCTCAGGTCACATGTCCTCAAGCACTTCCAACCATCTCCGCTGCCTCAGATTCAGATCCCTCTGCTGATAAATGTACTTCAAACTCTTGTGGTCCGTGTACATGTTCAACTTCTCACCGTACAGGTAGTGCCTCCACTGCTTCAGGGCAAAGATAATTGCAGCCAACTCCAGATCATGAGTCGGGTAATTCTTCTCATGCGGTCGTAGTTGCCTAGACCCATAAGCGATTACTCTTCCTTCTTGCATTAAGACACAACCAAGCCCACGATGTGAAGCATCGCTATGAACATCATACTCAACACCTGCTCTAGGCAAAGCCAAAATAGGTTCAGTAGTCAGCTTCTCTTTCAACTCCTGAAAGCTTGCCTCACATTGCTCAGTCCACTTGAAGTTCACATTCTTCTTGGTCAGACCAGTAAGCGGCACGGCTATCTGAGCATAACCTTGAATGAATCTCCTATAGTATCCAGTCATCCCAAGAAAACTTCTGACTTCCTTCACTGTAGTAGGCCTAGCTCAATCTCTCACTGCCTCTATCTTCTGAGGGTCAGTTGTCACTCCCTCCTTAGAAAGGATGTGACCTAGGAATGCCACTTCAGATTTCCAGAAATCACACTTGGATAACTTGGCATACAACTTCTGCTCTTCCAGCTTCTTCAAAACTGCTGCCAGATGCTCGGTATGCTCCTCTTCTGACTTGGAGTACACGAGAATATCGTCGATGAACACCACAACGAAAGAATCAATAAACGGCCTCAGAACTCTGTTCATTAAATCCATGAAGATTGTGGGTGCATTCGTCACTCCAAATGGCATAACTAAGAATTCGTAATGCCCATGTCGAGTTCTAAATGCAGTTTTGTGCACATCTTCAGCTTTCACTCGAACCTGGTGATATCCTGATCGAAGATCTATTTTGGAGAAAACAGCTGCTCCTTGTAGACAATCGAACAAGTCATCAATTCGAGGAATAGGATACTTATTCTGAATAGTGACCTTATTCAGCTCTCGGTAATCGATACACCTTCTCATCGATCCATCCTTCTTCTTTACCAAAAGCACTGGTGCTCCCCAAGGTGACGCACTAGGTTGAATAAAGCATTTCTCTAACAGTTCCTCAATCTGCCGTTTCACCTCATCCTGTTCCACTGGAGCCATCCTATAAGGTGCCTTAGAAATGGGTGCACTTCCCGGTTAAACAGTGATGCTGAACTCTACATCACGATGTGGGGGTAACCCAGGAAAATCATCCAAGAACACAGTCGGATAGTCCCGAACCACAGGAATCCCTTGCACTTCCACAGGAGTCTCTTCCTTGCGGATAGTTGCCACCAGCTTAGAACACTTCTTCTTCCCTTGGAAAATGACTTCAGGTCCACCTGGAGCCTTCACTGTTACCGTCTTGGTTTTACACTCGATGCTTGCACTGTACACCGACATCCAATCAATGCTAATGATAACATCGACTCCCAAGATAGTCATCTCGATCAGATCAACCCCAAAGATTCGATCTCCAATCGCGATCTCACAATCAGCATAATACCGATCAGTGGTTAGAGTTTCTCCTGACGGAGTAGCTACTGCTAAGATCTTGCCTGGAAAAATCTTCGGTTCAACTCCCAACACTTTAGCAAATTTAGGAGACACAAAAGTATGAGAGGATCCAGTATCGAACAACACAACAGCTTTCATTCCATTAAGATAAAGTTCTCCTGTTACATAATACACACTCATTACGTAACAGTTTCACTAAACAGCGGGAAAAGAAATGACAAAAACCTCTAAACATCAGCCCTCGTACCAGTGATGACATGATCAACCTCATCGGCATCAGCTTCCGTCAAGGCAAATACTCGCCCTGGTTGGTACGGTCTCTTCCCAGTCTGCTGCGTTGGTACATTGCGATCACCATTCCGTGGTTTGAGACATTGAGATCAGTAATGTCCTGTTTCACCACAGTTGTAGCAAGTTACCGCAGGAGGTCTCACCACATTGTTCCCAGGTCCTCCAACCACACTAATAGCGTTCGGCCCTGTCGGTTTGAACCTTTGTGCAGATGGTTGCCCCTTGAAACTCCCAGCATTGGCGGGCCTCTTTCCAGACTACCAGTTGTTCCTCCGGTTCTGAACAACATGAAACTGCTCCATATCTGCTTCCGTCGCTGCTGCTCTCTTGACCAACTTGTCAAATCTCCTGATACCAAGAGGTATCATCCGGGACCTCAAGCTTGGCCTCAATCCATGCTAGAACTTACGAGCCTTCTTAGCTTCATCCATCACTAATTCCGGAGCATACCTAGAGAGCTGAGTAAACTTGGTCTCGTACTCTCTCACTGACATGCTACCTTGCTGTAGTGATAGAAATTCCATAGCCTTCTTCTCTTGAACATCGGAGGGAAAATAGTGACTGCGGAATTCTTCCAGAAATTCTTCCCAGCCAAGCACTATGCCTCCCATGGTCCTCTTCATCGACTGCCACCAAACAGCCGCATCCTTCTCAAGTTGCAGAGTTGCCAACTTCACCTTACTGCCTTCAGGGGTCTCCAGCACTTCAAAGATTGTCTCCACCTGACGAATCCAGTTGTCAGCCGCATCAGGATCTGACTTCCCTTCGAATACAGGTGGTTTCATTCGCTTGAACGATTCCACCAGTTTAATCGCTTCGGGCACCGGATTCGTAGGTATCCTTCCTTGGTTCTGATTCATAGCCACAGCGTTGAGCGTCTGATAGACCCTCGCAAGTTTCGTTTCCAGATCCAGACCTTCCCCATTTCTAGCTCCTCTTCTAGCCATATTCTGATGCAAAAGATCCATTAAATTCGAAGTATAAGACATGAATTTTAAATCAACTTGCATTTCATTGAATTCCAAACTTTATACATTCGAATTGAAAAATATTTCTTGACATCAGAATGAAAGATAGTAGAAGCTACCACAGTCTAACTCCTACGGTTCCTCTTCACTTCTCGAAGTTCTCCCCGTAATTCATCAACTTCATCCTTCAGCACTTCTGTCAAATTCTTCCTCTTCTCGAGTTCCCATATACGATGACTGAGAATAGAATAGTCGTCCTTGTGCTTTGCCAGCTGAGCCTCCAATAATCCGACTCTCTCTCGTAGTGTTTCTACCTGCCTCTGAAGAGAAGTCACAAGACTATTTGGAACTGGTTCTTCTTCTTCGTCAGAAGAAGAGTCATCAGATGAATCCGGAGGTGGGGTAATCTCTCAGAATTCAGGCCATTCTTCTCCGTCAGAATCTGCTTGCCCTGGATAGTACTCGTCCTCGGAATCTGCCTGTCCAGGATGGTACTCTTCCTCAATGATATGCCAGTCGTCGTCTACAGCAGGGTCGAAGTGGTCAGCCATCTTAGAAAATAAGGAGGAAGAAGCATAAGTCATAGAGCAACACAAATGTAAGTCACTTACATTTAAATCTCTAGACTCAAACACACACTCTAATGTCCACTTCTAAGGTTTCGTTCCTTATAAATTTGTACAAGTGTGGAAGCGTGGCTCTGATACCACTCTGTAACGCCCCGAATCCCAAATACACTGAATTCGAGATGTTCTACGGGATCTTTCCGCTTCCTTTAGTACAATTTTATAAGGAAATTTAAACTTTTCACTTTACATCAGAGTTTACATCAATATTATACTTTACATTGCACAGCGGAAGTAAAGTTTACAACAATGAAACAAATGTACAACAACATTGAATAATCTTTAAGCATTTGTTCATCTTTAATCTGTATCAAGCCATTTACCTGCATATAAGACTGTAGGTACGTCAGTTTATTCAACCGACGATCATTATACACGGCCATCCTCTCTATGCCGAAAATAGTATAACTTATTTTCCATATTTAGCAAAAACAAACTTGTTACATATCAAACTAAAGGGACTACCCTATTGATGTCGTGTTGTGATTGTGCACTTAGTCCTTAATGCATTTATTTATATTACATGACACTAATGCGCACTTATTCGGATTCTATGCATCCCATACTATATAGGTCCGAGGGCAAGCCCTTAATCGTTCTTCATCTTTGTAGGGTTCAATCCCTCGTCATGACTTAATCTACTACTGTAACTACGGTAAGTATCCTAGATGTTTTCTGACCTACGAACTCATGTCTAGGCGCCCTGGAGGAAATCCCATCGCTGACATGACTCATCATGCAGACATCCTGTGGTAATTCAGCTCCTACCATAGACATGACACCACCCATAATCTTCAAACATCCCACGAGCGTCGCCACCGGGACGGTACTCTGGAGCAGTATCCTCGCCCAGACTCATCATGGGACATCCTGGGATACGCTCTCGCCACTATCCAATGGCCCTCATACTCAATATTTTTCTCTTACTTTCATCACGTCTTCACTATGTACTAATCCTTAATTTTTATTAAAATCATGAATAAAAATCAAAGCTCTAGAGTTAGCCTCTCCACTAAACCGGACTTATTCATTCATTCAAACATGACCAACCATGGTCTTTCTTTTAAATTTTTATTTCATTTATTTCCAGAATGCCGGGGGAGACTTAGCTACTCTTTTTGTCTCAATTTTCAATTCACAATTTCCAATTCGAGCATTTCCAACTCATGAAATCATTTGTTGATTTGTCATACTCAAAAGTATTTCTCTTTTCAAATCATGATTTCTAATTCGTTCAAATAGTCCATAACTATACATGAATTTCAACTATTCATCATGTAACTCATGAAATACTATTTTTCACATAAAACCCCACATCACAAATTATTCGATGAAAGGTGAACATTTACAACTTCATAATTTTCACACTATTCTCAATGAGAATAAATTGCATCACATCACACAATAAAATTTCTTTCTCGACTATATTAATCTTCTAATCTTTCATTTCAATTTCCTTTTGCAAGATATAATTTCACAACAATATACATATAGAACCATAGTTCTATTTATGCATTTTATTCCCAAATCATAGTTTATTTCATGCAAATAATTCCCAAATTATTTTTATAAAGTCCCATATAATTTTAGAAGAATAGTCATATTTTTTCATAATTGTTTGACCACCAAAACACCCAAAAGAAAATAATTTCCCTAAGCTGCCGATGTCAAGAATCGAACCTAGCACCAGGGAGAACACAGCCGAAGGCACAGACCAACCGGCCACTTGCGCCAGCGGTATAAATGGGCACTGAGAGTATTAAATACTCTCGGCCTCTGATTTCTATACATTTAAAAAAAATTGTGAAACAAATGTGTGCCACAGGGATTCGAACCGGCCTTCACAGGGAACCCAACGCACCCTCTAACCACTTGAGCTACGTGCTCAGGTTGTCAAAGTACAACTTAAATTCTTTTTGAATCAATTTTCTCTGTTGTTAAACGTCTCGATGTTCAACTAGTCCTCATTTCATTTTGCTTTCATGAAAATTACTGTAAAATTCCAGATTGATTATTTCTTGTCTAATTTACATATCAGTATGAAAAAAATAATTTTTTCAACAATTAAAACATATTTTCATACCATTAATTCGAAATATGAACTATCACTACCACATTTTCTTCTCTTTTCGACATTTCTTAGCAATTAGCATTCTAATATCTTTATCAACAAATTTCACATTAGTTCTCTGTCCTTAATCATTTATCCAACATACAAACTCATGTTTTAATTTATTCATGCCCACATTAATACAAAAGATCTATTTAACACATGAAATAGCATTATTAATCTACTAACTTTTGTATGTAATCCTTGATGGCAATAAATGTGTTTTCTTCAATCAATCCATGATCATAATCAATTCACATACAGTCAAATAATAGATACACATATAAATTTGTATATCCGCATTTCAATCATTCAAGAGGTCATTTTTCCCAATTAAAGTGTGCTCTTCTTAATCATTTTCATGCTTCATTCATTCATTTCTAACATGCATTTCTAATTTAGAAATATGGAGAATTTACCCACCTCAATGGAGAGACAAACACAATTAGCAACTTCCTAAACAAAAGTCCTTGCACACGAACGGTCCTCCTCCTAGAAGCGCGCACTCGAGCCTCCAAAAGCACCACACCCGAGCACCACACAAGCCCACCGAGCACTACAAAGCCGACCCTTCTTCTCCTTGGTGTTGCAAGAACAATCCCACACACACTCAATCTTTTAACTCACACAATCACTAAGGTATTTGAACTATAGGTTTGGAAGAGAATAATTGGCACAAGAATAACTAGCCATGGGGGGGGGGGGGGTATTTATACTAAAATCTTGATGGAATGGAGGGCTAGGATCAAGTAGTTGGTTATAATATGGAGGGCTAGGATGAAAGTAGGAGTTACATTAACTACCCACAACCTAGTAACCACCACACCATGATCACCACTCAAATATTCATTTCCCTCCAAAAAGATCACAACCGGCCTACTAGGAGTGTGCATATTGCATGTGTACGTGTAGTGCACGTGCATGCAACTAGGCCCAAAAATTGTACATTAAATTTTGTATAAAACTAAAATATTCTTTAAATTGTATTCTACATGACAAGTTGCTTAAAAAAATAGTCCATGGGCTTTAGTTTATGGGCCAAAATAATTATTATAAAAGTGATAAATTAAATTAACTTTGGGCTTTTAAAGGAAAAGGCTTTTTGTATAAAATAATTGAAAGCACATATTTAAATATCTTTACTCATCTTGATGAAAATATTTATCAAAAATATTGCACGTGCACACTACGTGCAAATAAATATACTTTTTCATTAAATGAAAAATCTGGGCATTACAGTTGTTTCCCACAGATGTCGCTAATCTGTTACTGCTTATTTTGGTGTAGGAGTAAACAGATAGCGAGTTTATACTTGAAGGAAACTACTAAAGTTCTAACCTTTGATCATCGCTATAAAAAGTAGTTAGAACTCCCGAGAGTGGATCTGGATCATTAATTGAAAACCGCAATGTGAGTTCGACGGCTGCTGACGCGGCCGATGGACTTGCAAAATGCATGAAACATGGAGGGTGGCTTCGGTGACAGACCTTCCGATGCTCATGTCAGACCAGGGAGAGAAAGTGAGTTTAAGAGAGAAATTGTTGATTTATTAATTACCTTCTTACTGGGAGGGGGAGGATATTTATCGGCTTGAGAAACAGTTTAGGAGATTGATATGGATCTATTAGATTGATATGAATTCCTTATCTCATGTCGATTCTCCGCCTTAAGAGATATGATTTTCTTTTCTGGGGATAAGAGATTTTACTTACAGCCCTCATGGGTTGGGTGTCTCTACTAGTGGGCCTAGTCGCTTTTAATGAGCTTGAGAGCAGCCCATGTATTGTAGATGAGCCTGAAGAAGGCCCGAACCTGTTAAAGAGGCCCATTATGGCTAATCTGTATATAGAAGCTTTAGGATCTGTGCATGAATCATATGGCCTTGATTTGCTACAATTTTTACCATTATTAATTCTTTTTGCTGAAATATTGTATTAAGATTCATTTTGGAATATTTATAACATTTATCATTCTAACTCTAGTGTCACTACTCACTAGTATTCTGCACATGCAATGCACATCTTAATTTAAAAAAAAACTTAAAGTAGAGACTACGATTTTTCCAATAAAAAAGTGTGAAAAAGCACATGTACACAAAGAACTAAAGAAAAAAAACATAACATGATTAAATTTTTTATTAAGCATTTAATTAAACAAGAAAACCCATTTTTTATTAAGCATTTAATTAAACAAGAAAACCCCGAATCTGACATAAAACATAGCAATCAAAACATAGAGTACGAATCTCAGAACCTGTAGTAGATGAAGAGGAACTAGCATTAACTCATCTAGAGAGATAAAATGCATCCACCCTAAAAGAGACGAAATCTAACGAAATACTCACTTCGAACCCCAAATTCGATCATCGAATTACATCCGAATAAAGAGATCGAATCCAATAAACACCCATCTCGATCTCCTAATCCGAGCACCCAGATCCTAACCCTAAACTTGAAAGAGAAAAGGAGAGAAAAAAAAAGAAAATTGAACTAAAAATCATGATTGCAACCCGAAAAATATATAAAATCCAACAAAATACTCAACTCGAACCCCAAATTTGATCACCCAAACCTAACCCTATACATGAATGATTACAGCCCAGAAGCGAGATTAAATCCAAAGAAACACCTATCTCGATCTCCAAATCCGAGCATCCAAACCCTAACCTTAAACATGTAAGTAAGAAAAATAGAGAAACTGAATATGGGGGAGAAACAAATATAATAAACCCTCATCTTTGTCCTCAAATTTGAGCACCCAAACCCTAACCATAAATCTAAAAGAGAAAATGATAGAAAAACAAAAAAATTGAACCCAAAAACCATGATTACAGCCCCAAAAAAGATGAAATCCAATAAAATACTCACCTCGAACCTCAAATTCGATCACCCAAATCCAAACCCCATACCTGAAAGAAAATTGCACGGAAATGAGATCAAGTCCAAAGAAGCAGCCATCTCGATCATCATATCCAAGCATTCAAACCCTAACCATAAACCTAAAAGAGAGCAAAAGAGAGAAACTGAAGAAGGGGGAGAAAGAAAGAAAGTGGAAAAGAAGAGAAGACATGGAGCAATGAGAACCACAATCTGGATAAAAAAATTTACCCTTAGTGACACCAACTTTTATTTTATATGAATGACACTTTCATAAATAATTATGTCGGAAATAAATTTTAAGTTTGAGGACATAATGATAACTGGCTAATTAATTAGAAATGGATGATTAATATCATTCTGACTTAAAAAGGTATGGTTGAGATTTTAATTCAATCAAGTTGGTTTGTCTACCAATCAAGTTGGTTTGTCTATAAATTACACAGCTCCAGCTCTTGAGTTCTAGTAGTAGGGATTAGTTATTTAGCAAAGCACCACAGATAAAAAGATATATACATTCAAACTGTGTGGTTGATATTTAACTTCAAACTGTATGACTAATAATTAATTAGGTGGTTTGGATGGTTGATAATTTAATGTAACTTACACTTTAAACATGTAATTGAGATTAGTTTAAGTTAGGGATGGCAAATGAGCCGGATTGGACTGTCATAGTAGTAGTTTGGACATGGGCAGCCCATCTAATTAAGGCAGGTCGGTCCTTACTTTTTGGAAACACGACTCGGTTAGAACCGGACCGCTTTGGCCCGTTACCCATTGGGTCATGAACTAGACCAGCCCGGAAACGTAACCGGGTGATCCGGCCTAGAACTATCACCGGCTGATCTAGCTCTGTGAGCCAGCAACGATCTGCCCGGTGGGCCAACTGTTATACAACTTTTTATTTATTTAATATTTATGGTAATAAATTTATAAAAGAAAACCCTTCAGTGTGGCTATAAACAGCTAGTTTCTGAGGAGTAAATTAGGAAACACCAAAATATGAAATTCTATAAATAGAGAAGCATTCAAAACCATTTTCTTCACACCAAAACTTTCAAACATTTCTCTTAACTTTCTCAATTTACTCTTACAAGTTGTAATTACGTTACACACAAAAAATATATTCTTGCAATTTGTAGAATCTTAAAGTTTGAAGAAGTGAAAAAGTGCTATCTTGAAGTCGTTTTGAAATCAGTAAACATTCTAAATGCATTCACAACACAACTTTCATATTACTTCTAGTGCGGTATCTTTTTTATAATTCAATATTTGTTATTTTTTAATTTGTTATTTGTTTAATATTAATTTTATATTTTGCATAGATTTTTGACATCATCACGTAGTTAAAGTGCATAAGAGCCTACCAATGAATCCCTCCATATATATTTTACATATTTAGATACCAATAAGGTTAGAAAGTTGAATATAACTAATATTCCTGATTTTGAATTTTTCGGCCTTCCCAACAATGATGATGAAATCCGTTTAGATGATATCGAAACACAAAATACAGAGACCTCAACTTCTTTCCAAAAAATTTAGAGAAAAAACTCATGATTTGCACAATAATTTTACATTCACTCCATCTTCATCCAATCTAAAAGAGGAAAATATGGTATGTAGCATTTTTCAAATGGCTCAAATGGAAAGTGGGTATGGGGATTGGTACACTTAAGCCCCACATTTTTGTAAACACAGGGAAAAACAACAAGATCTTACCCAACAAAACTAAACTCTAAGACCTATCAAGTAGATAATTTTAGTTATGTTCATGAAATTGTACGTAGGAAAATGACTAAATTCGTTATTAACGATGAGTTACCATTTACTTATTCCAAAAGTGAGAACCTAGAAATGTTTACCCAACTAATTTTAACTCCAATCTCAAAATAATTCCTAGAAACACCATTAAATCTGATTGTTTCAAAATATATAATGAACTTATAGATACTTTAGTTTCTATTTTTTCTTCTTTACTTTCTAAAACTGCGTTAACAAGTGACTGTTGGAAAAATTTTAATGATATTCTCGTTATGTGCACTACTTGTCATTGAATTGATGATGATTGGATCCTTCAAAAATGATCATACAATTTTTTAATTTGATGTATCCCCATAATGATGCGACTATCGAATCACAAACTAGAGAAGCATGTAATATTTTTGGTATTGAAGATAAGATTATTTCTATTATACTTGATAATGTCGTCAATAATAAAAAGTTGTTCCTTCATTAATTAATGCGTTTAAGGCTCCATTGCCTGAAATATTTCATATTAAATGTGCATGTTATATCCTCAACTTCTGTGTGCAATATGCTTTGAAGATAGCCAAACAAATAAAAGATTGTGTGCATTTTATTGATAAGAGGGGTCATAATCTTCAAGGATTTGCACAACGGTGTGGTCTAAGATGAATAATATTTAAAATATTCCTTATATATATTAAAACTAGATGGAATTCTATTTACAAATTGATTTCAATTGTTAGTATATATAAAAAGGCTATAAATGATTTTTTTAATTGCAAAACATAGGAAAACTTTTGCATAAATCAAGACTATTAGAATTATGCCAAAAGTTTGTTAAAAATTTTAAAACATTTATGCAAATTTCAAGTTCTGGTGAGTCCATTTCTAGTTATGATTTATTTATTGTAGTTACTATGATGCAAACATTTCATGAAACAAAATTTGACCATTCGAAAAGAACAATTATTATTACTGCTTACGCAAAATTCATGAAATATTTTGATCATCTTCATATTTCATATTGTGCTGTGTAACAGATCCTCGTATCAAGTTAGATGGTGCGAATGATTTGACTGAAATGTTTTATAATTTGGTTGAAGATTTAGATTATGATTATGAAAAATATATATTAAAATTTGGGTCAATATTAGATCTTTATATGATACTTATGATAGAAAATTTGCATCTAGTGGTCAAAATACAGCAACATCATCTTCAACGAAAGGTAAAGACATTGCATCATCATCAGCTGTATGTAGTCGTACTACATCTAAAATTCTTAAGACAAAAGCACCAAATAAAATAAAATGGTATAATGCACAACTTATTCTATCTAGTGATGACAACATTGATATTTTAACATGGTGGAAAAATAATGAAAGTTTATATCCTATTCTTTCTTGCATGTCACGTGATCTACTAACCTCCCCCCGCCCCCCCACCCCCCACAGTGTCCACCATCGAATCAGACACTGCTTTTCCTTCTGGTGACAAGATATTAAACAAGAAAATGAATCGTTTGTTACCGGAGACTTTGAAAAAGCTAGCGTGCTCGGGATTTGATGAAAGCAGAAATTAAGACTTAAGAAGTACAAGAAGGCCCAAGTAGTAGCAGCATTCCCGAAGAATGAAATAGAAATCTCAAAAACTGCAAGAAATGAAGGTCATATCTCAAGAAATCTCAGAGTATGAAGACCAAATATCACTAACTCCCGAAGAATGAATATCAATTGTAAACTTTAAATTTCTTGCAAACTAACTCAAACTTTAAATTTCTATTAACAACAATTGCAGTTTTTAACAATAATAATAATTACTAATGTAATTTTCATATTACATGTTTTTTTATATGTTAAGAGAAAGAAAAAAAATTTAAAAAAATCAAAAACCAACCCCAACCGGAACCGGGGGGACCTGGCTGGCTGGCCAGTCCAGACTCGCCTCCTTCCCCATGGAAGCAGACGGGCCAGGACTAGTTCTGAGAGCCGGAACCGAAAACTGACCTGGTACAGGGACTGGCCTGGCAGGACGTGAACCAAACTGGCCTGCGGGATCGTTTGCCATCTCTAGTTTAAGTGGGCTGCATCTGTAATTTGTACAAGTCTAACCCTCTAAATATAAAAATAACATATATATAGAAGATACATGGTGAATTATATTTATATTTGGGCTCCTTTATGAGTGAATAGTCATTTTAGGGTTTTACCGGGTAGTAATTTTCTCTTTGATGAAGCTTGTTCCCATTGTCTATCAACCTTGGTTTCATTCAATTCGGACCTAAAGCTTCATCTTTTGACACAAACCTGCATCATATGCATTGTACATATATTTTCGTCTATATTTTACAATGTCGTTTTATCTCTTCGTCATTCTTTCTTTCTGCTATTTTTTTACTTTTTACACATTCTTTAAAGTTATATATTACCGCAAACGAACCACATTGTATGTGATGAGTGATTATCAAAATGTGGTGAATGAATAATTGTAAAGAACCACATTGTATGTTGTTACTAATTTTTTCGGTGTGAAAGTAACCAGGTGATGTGGATTCTTTGGTGGAACAATCAAGAATCTGACTTTTGACTTCCGATGGTAATGACTGCAGCGATTGCTTCTGCCTGACCTGCAAAATGCCTGAAACACCAGGATTAATCCCGACGACTGGCCCCCCGATGCTCAAGTTAGGAATCAGGAAGAATAAGAGAGCTTTTTATGGAAAAATGTTCGTTACCTTCTTTATGGTGGGGGCAGAGGGGTATTTATAGTCGCCTTGGGAATTGTTTCGAGATAATGATTTATCTCTACTTCCCAGTGTTTATGGATAGAGTTATAATTGTTTCATGATAAGAGTGGTGGTTTAAACCGCCTCTTAAAGATAATTATGAATTTGAATTACTTTTTACACGTCCTGGGTTTATTCATAGTGGGCCGTCACCCTGACCCAATAAGATAGACCCGTTATTGGGCTATTGGGCTATTGGGCTTGGAGAAGACATAGCTCCAATTTTTGGACTCGTTTGTAGTCAGAATTACCATTTTCCCCCCAAGAGCTTTTAAGATTCGTGCCCGATTTGAATGGTCCAGATTTAGTTCTATTTTTAGCCATATAACAAGCCCCCCACTATCGAAGACTGGGTTTCACAGTCTTTAAAGAGTAGTTTACCCGTTTTTAACGGCTCATAGGACTTATCGGACTTCTCAGACATGTTTGAACCTTGCGCTGGGTGAAATAGCGTTCATCTGAGTTTATAAATTACTCAGAATTATTTCAAAGTCTTTCTATAACTTTTTGTGATCCTTCCAAATTTTATCTTATTTTTAACTATTTTACGAATTTTTATTCAATTCTTGAATTAAATAATTAATTTTCAAAAAATCTTAATCAATTATTCTAACTTAATAATTATTTTTCGGAATTTTTAAAAATATTTTTCCGAATTTAATAATTATATTTAGAATTTTTAATTAATTTTTTACTATTTTTAATCATTTTTTCATAATTTTTAAATAATTAATTCAATTTAATAATTAAATAAAGGAATTTAAATAAAAAAAATTACCTTGATTTAATCGCGACCGTTGATCAAGAGGGGACTCGCGCGTCAATGAGATTGGATGGCCAGGATGAGGGGATCTGACGAAGTGGCGATGTGGTGCGATCTGGGACTTCAATCAAGATCAAGCTCGCGCGCTAATGCGATGGAGCGACGTGACAAGATCTGGGCCACTGATCATGATCAAGTGCGCATCGGGAGGAAGGGTTGTTCTCCCATTCTTCGTTAGGGGCACGTTTGTTCGGTTTTTGGTACCGAACTGTGTGGATGGATCAGTGAAGTGACACGTGGCAATGACTGTTGGTCGTTGACTAGTCAACGCTTTTCGAGATTTTTCATTCGGAGACATGTTTGTTCGGTTTTTGGTACCGAACTACGTGGATGGCTCAGCGAAGCTGACCGTTGACCGTTGACTAGTTAATGCTTTTCTGTGATTTTTTATTTGGAGAATGTTTGTTCAGTTTTTGGTACCGAACTATGTGGATGGCTAGACGAAGTGACACGTGTCACCGGTTGACCTTTGACCGTTGACTAGTCAACGATTTTGTCTAATTTTTTGAATGGGGAAACGTTTGTTCGGTGCATGTCACCTAACGTTGCTGATGGTTCGGCTGCGCGACACGTGTCACCAGTTGACCAGTCAATGGTTTTCTCTAATTTTTTGATTGGGTACACGTTTGTTCGGTGCATGTCACGGAACGTTGCTAATGGTTTGGCTGCGTGACACGTGTCACCGGTTGACCGTTGACCAGTCAACAGTTTTATCTGATTTTTCGATCGGGGACACGTTTGTTCGGTACATGACACTGAACGTTGCTGATGGCTCGGCTGCGCGACACGTGTTACCGATTGATCGTTGACCGTTGACCAGTCAATGATTTTCTACAAATTTTTGATCGGGGACACGTTTGTTCCGCGCATGACACCGAACGTTGCTGATGGTTCAGCTACACGACATGTGTCATCGATTGACCGTTGAACAGTCAATAATTTTCTCCCATTTTTCGATCGGGAACATGTTTGTTCGGTGCAGGACACCGAACATTATAGATAGTTCGGTTGCACGAGACATGTCACCTGCTGACTATTGACCAGTCAACAATTTTTGGTGCTTTTTCTTTGTTGTTTAGCCTCCCTATGTCATGGGCTTTCCCCATCCTTGGTCTTTTTAACTGCCTTAACGATCCACGAAGTCCAAGAGTCGCATCTCATTCTATAAATCCCCCCCCCTCATTTCTCATTTCTTACTCTCAGAAGTTTTTTTTCTCAATCAGAGTTGTCAGAGCATTCCGGTGATCTTTCCTTTTCTGACGAGATTTCCGACCATAGCTATCACATCCACGGTAAAATATATATATATTCTATTCATATATATTTATTTTATCAATGATGTCTAGGGTGTCTTTCAGAGATGAGACTACCCCCTCAGGCCAAGGCGAAGGTAGGTCGGTTGTTAGAGCGGATAGAGGGAAGGAGGCAGTGGGATCAGTTATAGTCGAGGAGATTGTTGAGAGTCGTCGAGAAGCGGGCGAGTTGGGTAGGTTACCGAGTTAGAGGTTATTCCGCCGAACTCCTATCTCGAGTCGAGCATGGAATGTCGTCTTTGTACGAGGAAAGCGAGCCTCGCGAGTGCTCATAGGTAGACGAAATTCCAACAATGCTCAAGGAGAAGGATCTGTGCTGCATCCGAGGATGTTTCTTGATTCCAAGAGAGTATGAGCTCATATTACCGGGTCCGGGTATTAGAGCTTGCATGCCCACCTCCCCTGATACCTGCTTCTTTTCTTTCGACGCCTTCCACTCGAAGCTTCGACTCTCCCTTCCTCCATTTACTATCGAAGTTCTTCGGTGGTTCAGCTTGAGCCCCATCCAGTTCATGTCGAACATGTGGAGGCATGTGAACAACTTCATTCTACATTGTCATGCGGTGGGTATCGAGCCTCAGTTGAGCATTTTGAGGAAGCTCTACAAGATCCACCAGAATAATAGGTCGGAATATAGGTATTATCTTACACCACGTCGATGTGTGAAGTTGACCGAGAACCTTGACTCGATCAAATTTTGGAAGGAGAAGTTTTTCCTTGTTCGTAGTAGTCAACCGTGGGGGATTCCCACGAGATGGAGGGAAGAAGTGCCGAAGAGGGCGAAGTCTGAACCATTTTTAAGCCCTGAGGAGGACGAGATGGTTATGACACTTTTAGTCCGGCCTTCTTTATATTGGAGAAAAGTGACGGAGGAGTATCTCTTCGGGGGTGGTCTTAGTCCGATCAACCCTAGTACGCGTCTTTGATTTTGCTTTGATACTTGTTTTATTTTCGCCATTGCATCTTATCTTTCTTTGCGTTTTAACCAACCTGTGTCTTTTTTCGTAGAGGACCCTAGCATGGACTTCGATTCGATGTTCTCAGCGTACGGGGTTAAATGGCATGGCCCCCGAAGAGAGGAAGAGGAAAAGGACGTCCACCAAGCCTTTCTACCTCGAAAGCTGCTAGGGGCCAGACTAGTGAGTCCCCGGTGGTGAACCTCGAGTCACCGACTACTGCTCCGGTTATCCCCTTGGCCGGGGGACTTACCCTGTGGGCCGCTCTTGCTTTTGAGGCACCACCCCCCCCCCCCCCCAACTACCACCGTTGAGGCCATTCTGACAGAGGAGCACAAGAAGCTCTTCGTCCCGGGCTGGCGTGTGATGAAGCATGACGGATTTCTTAGGGACTCGGCCTCTTATATGCAAGAGGTCAACCATCTTGCGACCCCAAACGACCGAGCTACCATGGACGTGGGGTCAATTGGTAACGATGCCTTGGAGATTGCCAGGGCCAATATGGCAGTGAGTTTTTGTTGTTTCTTGGTCGGTTCTTGATGTTTTATTTTTATGGGTGTAGACTTAAATATCCTTTTTCACATATTACTTGTCACTTTAGCCATTTGTTGAAGCGAGTGGCAGAGCAAGAGAAGGAGTTGAAAGCAGCGAGTGACAGGGATAGGGCGGAGCATGCCAAGTCTCAGAAGGCATTGGAGGAGATGACTCGCATGTCCGAGATGCAGTGGACGCAAATCGTGCTCTTGGAATCCGCCTTGGTCAAGTTGAAAGGTAAGGTAGCTCGGTTAGAGCAGCAATTGGTCTGAGAGAGGGAGAAAGCTACTGCGGAGAAGGATGAAGCGGTGAGGGCTACTCAGGATGAAGCAAAAGGCTACCTAAGGGGAAACATGCAGAAGGCGTATGCCAGAGCCATTCACGTGAAGGCGTGAGTTCTAGGGTCCAGCCGCTCGGGGTATTCTCTTTATGCCCCAATCCCCAAAGGCGTCGAGGAGGATGATGATTAGGACGACGAGGAGGTTGAGGAAGAGGAGCAAGATGTCACGCCGGACCCCTTGTCTTCCGTAGTGGTGGCCCCCGAAACAACTGAAGGGGTTGGTCATGAGCTTACTCCCCCCGGGGTTCGGTCGACCGAGGTCAATCCTTGACCCCCCTTCTTCTACTTTTTTGTAGTTGCCTTCGACTTATGTTTGTTTTTTATTTGTAAGGATGCCTTATAGCGGACTTGCCACCGCTTGTTGTATCTCTTACATTGCAATGAAATTAGATTTTGTCCCGTATGACTTGTTGTTTTTTTTTTTGCACAATTTTTCTTTGCATACCCTATGAACTTGTCATTTCTGACAGAGTAATCTATCAGTCTATTTTGTAAACAGGTTGTTGTTTAAGAGGTCGGTGAAGAGATTCGTCTTCACTCTAAGCTTCTGGTGACAGAGCTAGGGCTCTCTTGCTCACGAGAGAGGCTTTCTAAAGCGGTGGTGGAGCTTGGCCATTTGATGAGAGTCTTGGCTTGCCGAGATGTTAAGATGCGACGTAACGATGAGATCCTTCCAAAGGTGCTCCTGCGGGTGTGGAAGACTATAGTTTGGCAGCTATAGGGAAATCTTCAAAACTTAAAGTCCTTCGTGATTCTTTGTTCGAGATTACAGCTGAAAGAGACGAACGGAAGAACGCATTGCTTGAGAAGAGTTTAGAAGCAGCCTATCTTAGAAGGATGATCATTGATCTCTCGTAGGGCATGGTGCGAGTGGGGTGCCCCGTTTGAAGTTTAGGGTGACCGATGACTCTCTTAAAGAGAGTCTTGTCGAATTAGAGGTGGAGAACCTCCATTTAAAGCGACTCTCAGGGGGGGGGGGAGGGGGGGGAGGGGCAACGTTAGGAGTACCTCTTGCTCTCGTGAAGAGCGTGCTCAGGGGAAGCCTTTCCATGAACTAGCTCTGCGCTTGCCTGAGGCCCCAAGGAGTCGTGGTGATGCTCAAAGTGGCATGGCCGGATCCTCTAGTGGGGCGTCAATCGGTGAAGTAAAGTGAGTCGTAGGTCCTAATGGTGAGACTTACTCCGTGGGGTTGGACATTACTTCGGATTGCTCAAGGGAGAAGTTCAAAGCCAGTGTTTTCATTGGAGGTCGCAAATCGCGTGTGTCCTTGAAGAGGAATATCCCTCTGCCACGGAAGAGCTAAAGTGACGACAGTTAGCTTTTGTAGCCTTGTAGTGGCTTTGTTCGTCCGATGACTCTTGTAATCTTTCGTTGTGAAACAAGATTTTTGGCTAAGTGTTAAAGAATTGTCTTCTTGTAACGGCTTTGTTTGTTCAACAACACTTGTAATCTTTTTCGTTGTGAAATAAGATTTTTGGCTAAGTGTTAGAGAATTGTCTTCTTGTAACGACCTCGTTTGACCAATAACACTTGTAATTTTTTTTGTTGTGAAATAAGATTTTTTTTCTCTAAGTGTTCGACAGCACTTGTGATCTCTCTTGTTGTAAGATAGGATTTTTTGGCTAAGTGTTAGAGAATCGTCTTCTTGTAACAGCCTTGTTTGTCCATTAACACTTGTATTCTTTTTCGTTTGTGGAATAAGATTTTTGGCTAAGTGTTAGAGAATTGGTGGCTATTCGACGAGTTTTGGGAGCATTTGAATGGCGAGCTGCTCCTCACCTGCTCGCTTGGAAACGGTGTGGATAGAGCAGCTCTGTGAACCATGAACATGTCTCTCACTCAGCCAGTTTGTTTCAGGAGCATTCGAACAGCAAACCGAATCGTGCCTTCTTGCTTGGAAGCAAGTATCTAGGATAGTCCTTAGAACCGTGAATGGACTTCGAACAATGATGACGACAAGTTTTGGGAGCATTCGAATGGAGAGTTGCTTCTTCTCCTACTTGCTCGGAAGCAGTGCGGCTAGAGCACCTCTATGAACCATGAATGGAATCATCACTCATCTGGTTTGTTTCAGGAGCATTCGAACGGCAAATTAAACCGTGCCTTCTAGCTAGGAAGTAAGTAGCTAGGATGGTCCATTGAATCGTGAATGGACTCTGAACAATGATGACGACAAGTTTTGGGAGCATTTGAACGGCGAGCTGCTCCTCACCTAATCGCTTAGAAGCGGTGTGGACAGAGCAGCTCTGTGAACCATGAATGGAGTCATCACTCATCCGGTTTGTTTTAGGAGCATTTGAACGGCGAACTAAACCATGCCCTCTTGCTTGGAATCAAGTAGCTAGGATGGTCCTTAGAACCTTGAATGGACTCCAAACAATGGCGATGACAAGTTTTGGGAGCATTCGAATGGCGAGCTGCTCCTCACCTACTCGCTTAGAAGCGGTGTGGACAGAGCAACTCTGTGAACCATGAATGGACTCACCACTCATCCGGTTTGTTTCAGAAGCATTCGAACGGCAAACCGAATCATGCCTTCTTGCTTGGAAGCAAGTATCTAGGATGGTCCTTCAAACCGTGAATGGACTTCGAATAATAATGACGACAAATTTTGGGAGCATTCGAATGGAGATTTGCTTCTTCGCCTACTTGCTCGTAAGCAGTGCGGCTAGAGCAGCTCCATGAACCATGAATGGAATCATCACTCATCCGGTTTGTTTCAGAAGCATTCAAAAGGCGAATCAAATCGTGCCTTCTTGCTTGGAAGCAAGTAGCTAGGATGGTCCATTGAACCGTGAATGGACTCCGAACAATGATGACGATAAGTTTTGGGAGCATTTGAATAGCGAGCTACTCCTCACTTAATCACTTACAAGCAGTGTGGACAGAGCAGCTCTGTGAACCACGAATGGAGTCATCACTCATTCGGTTTATTTCAGGAGCATTCGAATGGCAAACTAAACCGTGCCCTCTTGCTTGGAAGCAAGTAGCTAGGATGGTCCTTCGATCCGTGAACGGACTCTGAACAATGACGACGACAAGTTTTGGGAGCATTCGAATGGCGAGTTGCTTCTTTGCCTACTTGCTCGGAGCAGTGCGGCTAGAGTATCTCTATGAACCATGAATGGACTCATCACTCATCCGGTTTTTTTCGGGAGCATTCAAACGGCGAACCGAACTGTGCCTTCTTACTTGGAAGCAAGTAGCTAGGATGGTCCTTCGAACCGTGAATGCACTCCAAGCAATGATGACGACAAGTTTTGGGAGCATTCGAATGGCAAGTTGCTTCTTCGCCTACTTGCTCCAAAGCAGTGCGGCTAGAACAGCTTTACGAACCATGAATGGACTCATCACTCATCGGGGTTGCGGCACTTGTACGGTGAGATACACCCACACACTTGCTCGGGAGCAAGCGTGCCCTTGCGATCCATGAATCCTGGATGAACTCCGCAATCGTCCGTTAAAGTATAGTGGGTAAAATAACACTACACAGGGGATTCCCCATGTAGTATTACACTCTATTAGTTACTCATAACTTTTCAGCAAAAAGAAATAAAGGATATATTTTATTGAATAAACTAGACCGCTGCTTCAATGTGAGCCTTTATTACATGCCATGACCGCTATAAATCATTGGTCTTTATTATATGTTTATTTCTAACTACTAAGCGAGGGCGTTTAAGTGCTCTTCTGGTACTTCATGAGGTGCTTAGCATTCCAGTTCCTTGGTATTCCTTTCGCCCAAAATCTTCAAGTTTGTAAGCCCTTGAGTGGACTACTTGTGAGACTTTGTACAGTCCTTCCTAATTTGGGGTGAGTTTCTCCTTCTTTCGGGGGTTTGAGATTTCTAGCTTCTGGAGAACCAAGTCACCTTCCTGGATATTGGTCGGGCGAACTCTCTTATTTTAGAATCTCTCCACCTTTTGTTGATATATGTTTCTTCGAACAAAGGACTTCTCCCAGGTTTCTTCTAGGAGATCGAGATTGGCTCGGATGCCATTCGAGTTCTGTTCTTCATCAAACGAGATAAGGTGAAGAGAGGGTATTTCTACTTTAAGAGGAATGAGTGCTTTGGTGCCGAACGTTAAGTTGAACAGGATTCTCCCGTGGGGACTCTCTTTGTGGTCCTATAGGACCAAAGCACGCTGGGGAGTTCTTCAACCCATAGTCCCTTCACGGCTTCATCAATCATTTTCTTGAGGCCATCCAAGATTTGTCGATTGGCATTCTCAGCTAGACATTTGGTTTGAGGATGTGATATGGAAGAGAATCTCTGCTCAATAGTCATATCAGTGCAAATTTTGCAGAACCCTTTACCGGTGAATTGCGTTCCATTATCGGTGACCAAGATGCGAGGGGTCCCGACTCGATAGACCACGTCCTCCAAAAGAACTGTTGTATTCTATGCTCGGTAATTGTTGCTAGTGGTTCAGCTTCTATCCACACTTTGAAGTAGTCAATAGGGACCACTAGGAAGGTCCGTTGTTTGGTTGCTGGAGGGAAAGGCCTTAGGAGAACCATTCCCCACATCGCAAAAAGTATGCGACTTGATAGGGAACTAAGGTTGGCTTGAGGGGTGCGCTTGATAGTAGAATTCTTTTGACAGGGGATACATTGGCGCACATAGGTTTAAGCATCGTTTAAAAGAATGGGCCAATAGTAACTATGATTGAGTACCTTCTGTGCAAGGGACCTTGCTCCGATGGGGCTGCTGCCTATCCCTTCATGTACTTCCTTCAGGGCGTAGTTGGCCTCTTCGAAAGAAAGGCACCGAAGGTAAGATCGACCATCAGTTCGGGTGTAGGAGAATTTATAATGGATCCCTCTATAAGTACATATCTTTCTGCTCTCACCCGAATTCTTCTTGCCTCATTGATATCCGCAGGGAGGATTCCTTTATCGAGGAAATCGACAAGGGGCTTCATCCAAAAATCTTTGAGTATTCTGGGGGTTATGGGCATGAGCTCTAATGCTCCTTCGTCGATGCTTGGTTCGAGTAGCACTTCAATCAGTACAATACGGTCGAGCCCGTCGAAATACGAAGAGGCAAGTTTGGAAAGGGCGTCTTCCTGCCCGTTTACTTCTTGCGGAATGTGAGTGACCTTGACCACTTTGAAGGTGGCTACTATCTCCTTTACATAGGCTAAGTACTTGGCCATGCGGGCATCCCTCGCCTCGTATTCCCCTTGGATCTGATTAACCACTAATTGAGAGTAACTGAAATGCGCCAACTCTTTGCGCCCCTGCTCTTTTCGCTAGTAGGAGACCAGCAATTAGGGATTTATATTCGGCCTTGTTGATGGAAATAGGAAATCTGATGCGCAGTGAGTACTGCAGGACGAATTCATCGGGGCCGATTAAGATCACCCCAGCTTCGCTCCCTTCGAGGCAAGAGGACCCCTCCACATATACTAGACATAGTGGGGGGTTGTCTCCTTGGGGAGGATCGGGGATTGTACACTCGACGATGAATTTGGCAAAGGCTTGGCCCTTGATTGCGATTCTTGGAAGGTATGTAATGTCATGCTGGCTTAGCTTGATCGACTACTTCATTAGTCTACTTGAGTTCGCAGGTTTGTGAAGAACCTGCTTGAGCGGCTGATCGGTGAGAACCCAGATGGAGTGTGCTTAAAGTAGCGTCTGAGATTTCAGGCTGTAATACCCCGGATAATATAATGCTATTGTGTGTGTGTGTGTGTGTGTATATATATATATATATATATATATATATATTTATATATATATATATAATAAAACACAAAGAAAGCTATCAAGTGGCTCTCCTTCAATCTCCCCAAAATCAAAGGTCCAGATCTAACCCCACAAAACACATTTTCCTTCCCAAAATTTTTCCCCCAAAACTCAAATTCAAATCCCCAAAACAACTCCTTTATTTATTTAATTACTTCTCTCTCTCTCTCTCTCCCCCCCCCCCCCCCCCTATATATATATATATATATATATATATATATATATATATATATAATAAAACACAAAGAAAGCTATCAAGTGGCTCTTGTTCAATCCCCTCAAAATCAAAGGCCCAGATCTAACCCCACAAAACACATTTCCCCTCCCAAAAGTTTTTCCCCAAAACTCAAATTCAAATCTCCAAAACAACTCCTTTATTTATTTAATTATTTCTCTCTCTCTCTCTCTCTCTCTCTCTCTCTCTCTCTCTCTCTCTCTCTATATATATATATATATATATATATATAATAAAACACAAAGAAAGCTATCAAGTGGCTCTCCGTCATTGCCCAGATCTAACATCACAAAACACATTCCCCCCCCCCCAAAAGTTTTCCCCCAAAACTCAAATTTAAATCCCCCGCAAAACAACTCATTTATTTATTTAATTCTCTTTTCATTCTCCCTCTCTCTCTCTCTTTCTCTCTCTCACTATATATATATATATATATATATATATATATATATATATATATATATATATATATATACACAAAGAAAGCTATCAAGTGGCTCTCCTTCAGTCCCCCAAAAATCAAAGGCCTAGATCTAACCTCACAAAACACATTCCCCCCCCCCCCCAAACAAAGTTCCCTCCCAAAACTCAAATTCAAATCCCCCCACCCAAAACAACTCAATTATTTATTTAATTATCTCTCTCTCTCTCTCTCTTATATTCAAGAAATTAAGAAAATAAGAAATTTAATAATTTTTTAAAAATTAAAAATTAAAAAACAAAAAAATTTAAAAATTTAAAACTTTAAAAATAATTCAAAAAAATCAAAAAAAAATCAAGAAAAATAAAAAAAATCAAAAACTTTAAAAAAAATTTTAAAATAAACAAATAATTTTTTTTCTAAAAATTTAAAAAATTTTAATTTTTTAAAATTTATGAAATTTTTGATAATTTCAAAATTTTTAAATTAAAAAAAAATAAAATTCAAAAGTGAAAAAAAATTCAAAATCTTAAAAAATTCAAAATTTTAAAAATTTTAAAAATTTTAAAAAATTTGAAAATTTTCAAAATTTTCAAAATTTTAAATTTTGAAAATTTTAAAATCTTAAAGCAAATCCGAATCCAAATCTAATGTCGAACCCCAATAAGGAGGACGTCACCGATATCTTATCCGCTGCTGATTCAGTATCGGTGACTTCCCTCTACCAAATCGAGCGCGAATATCAAGCGACTCAGTATCAGCGACTCCCCTCCACCGAATTGAGAGCCTCTATATGCGATGCGACGACTCTAATTTCATTTCATTAACCGAATTATCATTCTAATTTTTAATTTTTTGTGTGTAGGGGATTACCCAGTTTTTTGCTGACTCGATTTTTGTGTGTGCATGGGATTTAAGTTCAAAGAAGTATGATTGTTTTATTTTTGGGTTTAAAATTTTTTAATTTGGTGATTTATTTGATGAGTTTTTTATTGGTTTGGATTTAAGATGTACGCAAGTGAGAGATGGATTATTTAGTGGGCTCAATTTGGGCTTCCAAACCATAACAGGATAAGTAAGCTGACTAGCAATCTAAAATAACTTGGCAAATATGCAACATTAATTTCTTTACTACAAGGAAAAATACTATCGTAAAGTGTTCTGTAACGCCCCAAATTTTTTTTTTTGACTCCAAACTCAATTCTTTCAATTTCTATATCACTTTCAACATAAACTAAGAAAGTTATATTTTAGGAAAAATTTTGGCAGAATCTACCCTGTAAATTTTGCCCCGAAACACAGATAGCTTACGGAATTCTGCTCAAAATTCCGTAGCTCACAATACACAATAATTTCACGGGCTCCCCAGGCCAAAATGAGCAGATACACAGGCAATATAATATAATGCTCTGGGGGCCAAACTCATAACGGATTATCAAATATCAATTAAAAACTATAAATTTCTTTGAAAAACGAGGTAAAAATTTAGAAAAATCTTTGTAAAACCTACCACAGAGCCCGGTACTCCACAACGAGATGGGTACGGGTCACAAACATACCATACCACCCCACACTATACTCATCATCATCATATACATGCATATACATCCATAATACAGTTTAAATCATAAATTTATCCCTCATAATATTAACTTAAATAGAAAATTAAAAAAGAAAGAAAAGCTTCACTTCATCCAATCTATCTCTCACCTCTGCCCTGCTGAGAACCTGTAACAGTAGGGGATCTAGGGTAATCCAGGGACTCCCTAACCCCCCAAACACTAAGGGGTTAGCCATTTCTGGTGTGAGTATGATTTACTAATCTAATAAATAAATTAAACTATATAAAGAAAGTAAATTAAACTTACAATATCAGGGTAAGAAGATTAAATCTGAATTTGAACATTAAAGCATCAAACTACAACTGTATCTCAAGTTCTAGGCAATTCTGCATCCGTCTACATATAAATCCATAACTTCCCACCCTTCGCTAAACCCATCATATCAATATATAACTGTGTATATATATATATATATATATATATATATATATATATATATATATATATATATATATATATATAAACCACTCCTTCAATTCACACTCAATTACAACGCTACATATTAATTCACAGTCCAGTACCTTTCATTTTAAATTCTCCAACACAAATACTCATCTTTTCACAATTACCATCACCTCATCATTTCTTTATTGTCACAATTAATCACATAATGTCACTACCACTTTTCTTCATACCTATTTAGCCACACACTTCATTTGCCATGCATTAGCATCTACGAACTCATAACTCGTATTCTTTCATACTCATTTTCATATTACACCACACCGCGATCATTTATTTCTTATATCACCTATCATCACATCTCGCAATACCTCACCTTTACTCTCATCATACATTACAACTACCTTCCTTTCACTCTCAATTCATCATCATGCTCATCATTCCCTCCACTCTCATCGAACTCATCATTGTTATAACTTACTTTCATTTTCTCATATAACACATATTTCAATTTACCTCTCTTTTATTTCCAACCCGAAATATCGGCACCATATCAACAACTCACCTTTTCATCCTGAAAATTGTGCCTAGGCAGGTAGTTCCCACTATTTCCTCCGAAATAGCAGGCGGGTAGTTCCTAGTCACAATTCCCAGGGCACACAAACTTACAACACAGCATACTTTCTTTGGTAACCATTTCATAACCAAACTCATAATACAAGTACTTATCTAATTGAATTATATCACGTGTCACATCATGAACATGTGTATTTCTTCTCATAATGTCATATTAATTCATGTCTTATATCACAAAACATAATGCCTCAGTGCACATAAAAATTTGCTTACATTTCATCACAACATTATCATATCACTTATAACACAACATGCCATTAACTTCACTTTCATTCTTATCACAATATACTTCATATCCCAAACATAGTTTGGGCAATCACATATCACACCCCAAAGCCGATAGCTTGGGTAATACTCACCGCACCCCAAACACAGTCTGGGTAATATCACATCACATCTCAAGCCATATGCCAATATATACATATATATCTCCCGTAGTATATTCACATCTCCCATATAAATAATCTCCGTAATATATATCATATCATCAATATCTTTATATATATATATATATATATATATATATATATATATATATATATATATATATACATTCTTTCAATACACATATACACCTTTATATTTTCTCCTTTTCAGTGCCCACACAACTGACCTCCTCGTACAACACAGGGATCTCTGTGCCTCCCATCCCGTACATTTCAATCCCGCTAACCCACCACATCACCAGATCCAGGTGTCCTAAGCATCTACCATTTGTGGGCTGGATTGAAAGTACGGTTGCGCGCTTGTCCAACCAAGACTAAAGCCAAAAGGCTAGTCAAAAGTAAAATATAACACGCGGATCAATGCTCACACAAAGTCTTACACGTCCGAGGCTACGTCTTCCTCCTGGCCCTATACCAGCGAGGGAAACTCCTGATCCCCAAACATAGTTTGGGGCAATATATAACTCCTGATCCCCAAATATAAAATTTGGGGCAATATAAATATAACTCCTGTTCCCGGGTGTATCCCGGGCCTGTGGGGTCTAGCCCAAACCCCGGGAGATTGTGCAGCACTGCAATATTTAATTCTCCTTTATATACATTTACATATCTCCTTTATTATGTACTCCTTCACAATATAACTCCTGTTCCCCAAATATAATTTGCGGCAATATTAATATATATATAACTCCTGTTTCCTAAATATAATTTGGGGCAATATATAACTCCTTTATAATAACTCCTTGAATATAATTAACTCTTTTAATATAACTCCTTTATAATATTTCTCCATCTATATATATCTCTCCTTTATAATATAACTCCATAAATAAATATATCTCCTTTTATAATATAACTCCCTTTTAATATATATCTCCACATACAAATGTAGCTCCTTTTTATAACATAACAAGAAAACATATAAACTCCATGAAAATTCATAAACATACACATGCCCTTAATTTCACTGATATCATATAAACTTTTCATTTCCCACCCACACGTCACACACACACCATATCCATTTCACATCACAATATCACATAAAATTCCCAATTTATCACCCGCATATCACACATACACCATATGACTCATATCATCATGTTATCACATCGCAATATCATATCATATGCACCATGCGTTCCATTTCATCACATCAGTCATGAGATCACACATCACACATCCCCATACATGCACATACATAAATCTAATCACTACAACCCCAAGCATATCGATATTTATCTACAAACAACAACACACTCCCCTACATATATAGACTAATTTCTTACACCTCATAATTTACTCCGTGCCATACTTATATACTTTTCTATATTCAATCTACTTCACGCATCACACCAATCCATATTTTAAAATTTTCATAGCACATTATGCATATAAAATAAAAAAATTCATACTCACACAGCATCTCGCAAAGACTCGAAGCGCCATCTCGCCATCCCGCATCCAAAGTCGCCAACATATCCTATTATCAAAACTTCAAATCAATTAAAACTCAATTCATCCAAACCAATCACCGGAAAATAATAATACTAACCCCAATTAATTACTAAAACCACTCCTAAATTTTCTAGGGGCCCAATTATACTCTCCACTACTATATGAGAAATAATTCATACATATATAATTCCTTTTTACAAACCCAAAATCCTAATTTACTAATAACTTGCAATCTCTCGAAGAATCTATTAATTTCTCACATCTACCACTTCCAACATCTCTAAATCTCTCTACCATAATATTCCTACTCAATAGAAATTAACCCAACTCAATTTTATACAATAAAATGGTTTAGGGTTTACCTTTTCGAAATCCTTTCGAAAATCTGACGCTTCCACGATGTAGAGAGCCCTTCAATTAGCCTATTCCCTAATTTAATTTTAAAATGATGAAGAAATGAGAGTGGATTTGGGCCGGGATCAACGAGGCCGATGGGTTCGGTATTTTTCAGTCGGGTTCGGGAAAAGAAAAAGAAGGGAAGAAGAAGAAAGGGGATGGGGGGGGTGTTTTAGAAAATAAATAATAATAATAATTATAATAATTAATAAGGTATATTTACACATATACCCCCAATCTCCAATATATTTCAAATAAACCCCACTCCACTCTTTAATAATACGAACAATACAAAAAGGATACATCAAAATTATCTCATAATAGTCCTCCAAAATTAAAAAAATAAAATAAACAATATTTAATCACATAAAATCTCCACTCATAACTCCTAATATATCAATAATACTCATCTACCACAAATAACCATACCGATATCAATATTTAAATAAAATATACCAAAAATAATTTTCACCACTCAAAATATATAAAGACAGACATTTTCAGTATTTTAAAAATTCGAGGTGTTACATGTTCCCTTCACTGGTTATTAGAAACCATGGATAACATAACATATAAAAACTTTTAGTATATGTTTGGATATATAGGATTGGGATGACTGGAGTTTACCAGTGAAGGGTGCAAACTCTCCACTCAAGAAAGACAGCTAAAGTAAATTTGTTATTTATTTATTTGATTTTTTTTTATAAAGGTGCAATGGGGAGACAAAATGGAGATAAAAATTTTTTTTAGCTTGGATTAGAGTTTTGATAACTTTGTGTATTTCATTTTAGTTGAAATAATAATAAGAGGTATTTCAATTGCAAACTGAGTCTCAGACAAACAAATGTTTAGATTATTGGTATTGTAGATAGCTTTACACATGCACTTGCGTTACCACTGTATTTAGACATGCTCATAGTGGTTATGGGATCAGAGTAAGCTCTATAAAACATATATGATAATGTCCTTGCATAACTATTACAAGTATCTAAAAGTGTTGCTGAAGTTAAAAAAAATTCTATGCAGTGTTTCTAACAAACTATATGCATTCCACGTAAGTTCAAGCTAATGATCAAGAAGGCGATTGTAAAGCTTAAAGGTAGATATACTGGTTTCTCATATAATATGTTTGCTACTTCAATTAATTTGTTGGACCTCCAAAACTATTTTACATAATCAAACCAGGTGCACCGTTTCGAAGACGTGCCGTAGGCACGTATCAACGGGCAAACCTGGTATATATATATATATATATATATATATATTGTCTGTATGTATATATATATTGCAGTGTTTGCTTGATTATACATGTATAAATGGTGGAGTACATTTATGTTTGCGGGGCATTTCGTGTGGGTGGTTGCGTTCTAGATGGTACACGAGAATAAGAAGGACCGATACTAGTACATACACTAGTTTTGAGTGCGGTGCATGTGCAAATATATAATTGTATGGTACTATAATGGATATATTTTGCATGCACTCAAATCTAAACTCTCACATCTCATCTAGAGCTTGATCAAAAATTTCAACCAAGCTTCATGTAAAAAACAAGTGGCTAGAACCTTGGTTTTGGGAAAAACCACCTAGCCACCTCACCCTACCCCTCCCCTATTTGGCCGGCCTACCACCCCCCCCCCCCCCCCCTCTATCTCCCTTACTCCTCTTGATTAAAAACCCTCTTCTCACCTCTTGAGCTCTGGAAAAAAAAAAAACGGGAAAGAGTGAAAGGAGCTACAAGGAGAAGTGTTCTCAATCTTGGAGTAGGATTTTGGAGGAGGAAGCTCAAGTGACCCCATCTTCTCAAGCCAACCAAGGGTGGGGAGTTCTCTGAACTTGTTCTTGTTCATTCTTGTTTAATTTCTTGTATGCATGAGTAGTAGTAGTATGGGGATGGTTGTATAAGAGTAGATTGTTAGAATTTGAAAATAGAAACAGAAAACATGATATGCATGTCATTTTTCCGAATTTTCAGAGAACAAAATACTTGGAATTTGATGATGAAATGTATACAGGATGATCTCATATATGTGTAGAAAATGCATGATTTATTTTGGAATTTTCTAAAGATATTTGATATCTTAATAAAATCAATTTTGAGGACTGAGTCGAAGGGCAACGACTGGGTCTGTCTATTGTGATAACTGAACTTGTTGGATTTCTTAGAATTAATTGGCATATGATCTATCTCTGAAATTTTTACCATGTTGTCTTGCTTTCATCTAGACCCTACAGAAAAATCATAAAATTATTTGGATGAAATTTGATGCATGTTCAAAATTAATTAATCAAAAGTAGTCAAGACAGTAGCTGAAGAACAACAGAACTTTTTTGCTTATTTACAACACGTAGAACTCCTTGATTACTTGGAATTTGGATGTGAAACTTTTTGAATGTTGTACATAATGATGTCTAGTTTCTGTAATGCAAATTTGATGACCATTTGATGAGAATGTGATTTATGGTGAATATTTTAGCATATACTGTGCATAACACAGTCAGTATTAACACTCTGATAAGATTGTACTTTTGTGGTTCTGTAAGAGCAGAATTTGATGAAGTGTTCTACTAGGAATTTGTAGTAGACATCTAGAGCTTTCCAAGAAGCCCTATTTGAAGAAATTCATGTGAGTAGGTTAATAATTATGATTTTTGTAAGATTGGAGAGAAACCAGATTTTGAGCTGAAGGCTCTGTTTGAGTAAAGCTTTATGTGTGGTCATGTATACCTGAGAGTAATGACTGTTTTAGGGTAATCAAATGACACAATTTGGATCGGTGATCAACTAGGAAGTTGTAGAGGATATTAACACCTTTCCAAAGAACTTAGTCTAGTATCATTTCGATGAGTAGGTAGGGTTTTATGCTATCGGTAAGGTACAGCCAGTGTACAAGAAGTACATAGGCTGAGGCTTGTGAGGATATTTTGAGGATTTAGATGACTAAATCTGAGGTTATGATCAACTAGAGAGTTGTAGCCTAGGTCTTTACCTTTCCAGATTGGGCTTGAACACTGAAATCTGAGTTGTATGTGGGAGTTATGGTCCTTTTAAGTTTCAGGCAGAAACACCGTAGTGTTTAGTCATGGTTTTGGCTAAGTGATGGTAGAACCTTTCCCCTTCTGTACCTAACAGTTGATAACTCATTGTTTGGGGATGAATGGTGCCTATTTGCTTGTCTTATTAGTGTTGACTCCTGTGGAGGATTGTTGTGACTCGGGTTAGTCACTAGGGTAAGGTGATACCCTACGTCTATCGACCCTAAGTTGTGAACTTCCACCGAGGCGTTGGACGTCCGAGTTGGTGTCGTCGAGTTGTATTCATGCCGGTTAAGGATGAACGCGGGCCATGGTGAGGGACGATTCCAAGTTAGGGGAAGTGGCAAGCAGGACTTGCGTCGCCGGGGCCAGTGGTCAATGGGCCGAGTTTGGAGGCAATCTTTTACCTGAATGGTTAGAGTTGGTCTTGAATTAGAGTGGTGTATTAGGGGTATGTACATTGCATTAGTACTACCACACCATAGTCGGGTGTTTTACTTTTCCTGTCGTAGGGATACGGATTTGGTTCTCAGGTTTGAGTTCACGGGTCTTGTATCTTGATCTGTTAATTCCCAAATAGCCAGGGTAAGGAACGGGAGAGGAGCTCCTATCAGATAGGGGGATTTGAACCTCGAGGCCGTCATGTTCCTATGTGCATGGGTTTTGTTCTATATGTGAATCATTGACATCATTTGGGTACATGATTTTGTACAGAAAGGTTTTTCACGACTTTTTGAGTGAGGTCCAAGTGCGGGTACTAAGTGGCAACGCGACCACCACTTTAGGGACTGCAGTAAGGGACTAGACTGAATGACTTCAACCTCCTCAGACACGAAAATCTATTGGGAACAGAATGAGTACATGATTAGGATGCATGGCAAGGGATTGAACCATACAATCAAGAGAGGTGAACTCATTGGAAAGTATGTAGTATAGGATGCATATATTTCTATTGAAGTTGATTTTGAGGAAGTATGTAGTATGGGATGCATACGTTCCCAAATGAATTGCATTAGAGTAGGTGCATCGTGTGCATTCTTTGTTTTATGCATTAGATTTGGCCATTCTTGATTCTGGAACGTATGTAGTATGGGATGCATGCAGATCCAGAGTCACAAAGTCTTGCTTGCATTAGAATATGGCATGTGACTGGTGCATTTAGTTGTTAAATCATGGCATATATGAACACTAGGAAATTAGGATGCACGTTTCTTTTCCCATTCAATATGGTTTGTGGTTTCCAGTTTGGATATCGTTGTTTCTTATCAGCATTGCGTCAGTTGAAGTACTGACATTTCCCACCTTTTTGGTACCGGTCCTACCTTTCGAGCAGGTGCAGAAATAGCATAGTCGCGCAGCAGAAGACTCAAGCCGAGGAGCAGGTCCCAGGGAAGCAGATTGACCACTCAGCGGAGTTTCGGCGGTGATTAGTCGGCTTCCATTCCGGAAGAAAGTTAATAGCTTTACAAGAGGAGTTGGTAAATATTTTGTAATAAGATGTAATGAGTTAATGTAATGTCACACCCCGAATTCCAAAATACAACTGAATTCGAGATTCCACAGGATCTTTACACTTCTTTCGTACAATTTTATAAGGAATTTAAAACTTTTTACTTTATATCAGAGTTATAAGAAATCTTTACACTTTACAACGAAAGAAAAATTATAACATTTACATAAATGAAAGTACAACAACATTTGAATAATCTTTAAGCATCAGTTCTTCTTTAATCTTTATCATGCCATTTATCCTGCATACAAAACTGTTGATACGTCAATTTATTCAGCCAACGAATATTATACACGGTCATCCTCTCTATGCCGGAAACAGTATAATTGATTTTCCATATTTAACAAACATAAACTTGTTCACATATCAAACTACGGGGAATATCCTATTGATGTCGTATTGTGATTGTGCACTTAGTCCTTAATGCAGTTATTTATATTATATGACACTAATGCGCACTTGTTCGGATTCTATGCATCCTATACTACATAGGTCTGAGGGCAAGCCTCTTAATCGTTCTTCATCTTGTAGGGTTCAATCCCTCGTCATGACTTAATCTACTACTGTAACTACGGTAAGTATCCTAGATGTCCTATGAGTACGAGCTCATGTACAGAAAAACTGGAGGGGAATCCCACGTCATGTCACGACGCATCGTGAAGACAACCTATGGACAATTCAGCCTCCTTCATGGCAGACGATCCTCTCGCAGTCACCAAACGCCCCACAAGCGTCGCCAAGATCCCGATAATTACGGACTAGTGCCCACATCATGTCACGAAGCATCGTGAAGACAAACTGTGAATCACACCCACATCGTAGACTCGAGGCTCTCATACTTGTGTTTTTCTCTCACTTTCATTACCTCTTCACTATGTATTAATTCTTAATTTAATGAAATCGTGAACAAAATCGATCTCTTAGAGTCAGCCCTCTCACTAATACTGGTCTTATTTCTTTCACTTCACAATTGGTCTTTTCAATTTCAATAATCATATCTCATCAATTTCACTTGCCGGTGTGAGTTTTGGCTACACCCTAATTTTCAATTTCAATTCACAAATTTATATATCTGAGTTGTCATACTCAAGAACATTTCGCTTTTTCAATTACATGATTTCCACCCTTTTCATGAATCGATTATCATACATGGAGTTCAATTATACATCATGCATTCCATAACCAATATTTATTTCCACATAAAAATCATTTTAAGAAAACATCTAGTCAAAGTGAATATTCGTAATATCACCATTGTCACGCTACTCTTTAGCAATAACGACGCATATAAAATTCACATTTATATTTTCTTTCCATCAATTTTCCTTTCTTAATACTTATCTTAATCACCTCGTGAAAACACACATTTTTATGAAATTATACGGGCAAGAAACCATAGCTTCGAATACAACTTTACCTCAAAACACACTTTATTTCATTCCAATCACTTCCAATTTATTTTCATAAGTTGTATATGATTTTGGAATAATTATGGTATTTTTTTCGGAATTTTTATACCTCAAGAAAACTCCCAAAATCAATTTTAAAAAATATAAAATTTTTAGCTACCACCAGAATCAAACTCGCAACCTCAGAGAAGACAGCCGCACCCGCTAACCACTAGGCCAAAGGTGCTCAGCGATATGAATAGGGACTGTTCGGGTGTTGGTTAATTTTTTTAAACCGCACAAAAAGAAGGTGGCCTCAAGGTATCGAACCAACGACCTCAAGACACGCGCCGCGCTACTGTAGCGCCAAAACGCCAGCCGACCACTTGAGCTATAGGCTCAAGTTTTCACAAATACAACTTGAATTCTATTTAACTCGGTTCTCTATTTGATTAAAATGTTTCGATGTTCACAAGCTCATATCTTTGTTTTGCTTGCACCAAAAATTATGTAAATTTTCAGAATGTATATTTTAACTTAAATTAACACCCCAGTATTTTTAAAATAATTTTTTCAGTAATTTAATACACATTTCTCATACAATAATTCAAATTGCATACTACTCTCTCCTTAGTTCAAATTTGACATTTCTCAAATACAAATTGGCATAAAAAAATTCACATTATAAATATAATTCCCTATTTTTCCCTCTTTCATAAATTCAAATGCATAGGATATTTTTATTCATTTGAAACAATATCACGATAGTCCATTTAGCATATAAAACAATAATTTCATCTACTAACATTTTGTACTCAATTTTGACATTATCAACAATCCCAATTCTATATTTCCATAACTACAAGCAATTTGCACACAAAATTAAGATTCATGACAAGTTAACATACAATCTATCAAGCATTAATCTAATCAACTAGCAAGTCCTTTTTCCAATTAAGTGTACTGTTATTAGTTTCTTTCATGCATCATTACTTCAATCACTCCTAGCATGGCATCTAGATTAGAAATATAGAAAACCACCCATCTTATTTTGGAGAGAAAATCACACAACAACTCCTAAACGAAAATCCCTTCTCCTCCTAGATTGAGCTTGCCCACACAAGTGCGTCTCCTTCTTGCTTGATGTGCAAACCGAAAGCTCCGAAGTGATGTAGCCGGCCTCTTTGCTTCTAGCACACACACTCAAACTCTCAATTTTTTATTCTCACTTCTTACTAATAATCTACTACTAATAATTGTATTCTTTCACTATAGGTTTAAAGAATGAAGAGTGCATGAATAACTAGGCTGGGGGGGGGGGGGGGGAGGGGGGGTTATTTATACAAAATTTTGGGACAAATATAAGGCTAGGATTCATCTAGGAGTTAAGAAACAAAGGCTAGGATTCAAGGGGAAGTTGTAGTAACCAACCATGATCACAAAAACTACCTCCCATAAACTCCACTCTCTTTTCCCTCCTAGTCCATATCCGGCCATGCAAAAAGTGCACAAACACGTGCACGTGTGATGCTCGTGTTCCCCATAGTCCCTTATTTTAAAAGTTGTACATTTTATTTTTTAAAAAAAATCTATAAAAATTATCAACACTACAAGTTGTAATAAAAATGTCGGATCCTGTAGGAAAGGCAAGAAACACTAGAGGGGGGTGAATTGTGTTTTATAATAATTTAAAAAATGGAATTGAGAATCTTTTCTGTTCAGTCGACTTGAAGGGATAAACCAGACGACTGAAGCGACAAAAGAAAAGTATTTTAAAGAAGTCTGAGAAGTTGACTTAGAGATGAGACAGTCGACTTGTCACACAAATTACTCAGAGTAGTACGAGTCTGACCAGTCGACTTATAGGAGTACACAGTCGACTGTCCAGACAAGTTTCACAGTAAAAATATAAACTGAGAGAATTGAAATGCAAGTAGAGAGATACAACTACAGAGTGCACACGATGTATCCTGGTTCGGTCCTCCTGACCTACATCCAGTCCCCAAGCAACCCAGTTGAAATTTTCCACTATTCTTGAAAAATATTACAAGAATACCCTACGGCGTTTAGACAACAACCTTGTCCAACCCGTAGTCCTTTCTCTCAACCAGATAAAGCAACCCACTCTTCCACCAAGAGTGATAAACCTGACTCTACACCCTAGAGTCCTACTCTCCAACCGAGAGGAAAAAAAAAACAATAAAATTGTTTACAATCAACCTATAGCCTTGTTGTGATTGTGATATTGTACGTGGCTAAATGGTTGACTTCTAAATTCAGTCCAAAACGAATTCAATGTTATGCTGGACTGAAGACAGAGAACCAAGACTTAAGTAAGTTTTGAAAGCTTTTCTCTTGAATGCACAATACTTAGATTTTTCTCAAAAACATGCTTGGAACTTTTTAAAGGTGATTCTTATGCTATATTTATATACTAGAATCCCTGGCCTTTAAAAGCAGTTACTCATAACCATTTAATCAACGGATAAATAACGGATAAAAGTTTTAAATTAGAAAAACAGCTTTTGAAATCAGAAAACTATCGAAATCACTTGAACAGTCGACTGGGTTGCCTCTATGAGTCGACTGATCAGAGTTTGAATAAGATCAGACAGTTTTGTACAGATTCAGTCGACTGGTTATAAAGAGCAGTCGACTGGTACTCAACAGTTGATCTAGTTCAAGCTAATTCGACCTTTGGATTTGTAAACACACAGTTATAAAAAGTTATATGTGAGTGTATGTGTGTGTGACAAGGCTGTACATCATTCTAAGACTCAATTAAAGAAGGAATTACATTGTTTACAAGACACACAAATAGATAACATAGACGCTTTGATCTTGACTTGAGTCTTGAATCTTGAGTGAAGCTTTTAGCCTTTGTCTTTATCTGGAGCTGTATTTGATCATTTGTTCAGCTTTAGAATATTGTGACTTGCTTGATCAATTAGCTTTGAGGCCTTTGTGTATCATATATGATGACTTTGGATACAACCTACAATTATAGCATAGCACAGACACATTTTGCATTGTGTTGTAATCATCAAAATCAAGAATCAACATTCTCCCCCTTTTTGATGATGACAACACAATAGCTGAAATAAAAGAAGATAGAAAAATGCAAGCATTCATATGCTCCCCCTATCAAAAATACATCATGCATATATTTTCACAAAACTAGAGGAATGCATAAATTATCACAAAAATTAACAATAGAGATTAATATAATTAACAATAGAGATTAATACTAGAGTTCTCTCCCCCTTTGTCATCAACAAAAAAGACAAAAAATGGGAAGAAAGAATATTTCACTTAAACAAAATAATACACAAACAAAATTAATTCATAACAACTGAGTCTTTAAAACTAGTACAAAATACCAAAATACTAAAGTGCAACAAGAAATAAAAAGTAGTAAATAAAAGTAAAAACTCATCAGTCTTCGTCGTCGTCATCTTCGTTAGCTTGAGAAGGAGGAGGAAACTGAGAAGTGAACAGATGAGTCAAATGGGAAATTTGGGATTCAAGATCATCTTGACGATCCATGAGATAGTTAACAGCATTATAAATACTGCGTGGATCATCCAAATCAGCTCGGGGACGAGAAGAGCTAGAAGCTGAAGATGGTCGAAACGAAGTAGCTAAAGGAACTTGGGTTTGGGGGGAAGTCCTAGTGGTTGACCTAGGTGGAGAACCAAGAAGCTTCATGCGTGCTAAACTTGCACGATCAAAGCATTCATAGTGTTTGACAACATTTGTCTCTGAGTCGAGATCGACATCGCAAGCACAGAAAACACGGGTAAGCAAGGCACCAAAAGGAAGAAAAGTAGAATGAGACTTATGAAGTCTAGGAAAGATAATACGACCCCAATTGAGATTTATTTTACCAAAAATTGCATATACAGTTTGTTCTAATTCAATAGAATACTGATCATAACTCCCTGTTTTAGGGATAATATTATATGACAGTATCTGTGCAACAAGTTTTTCAATAGGAGTAATTGATTTATTAGTCATAGGGGGTCCATGATTGGGCAAATAGATTTTAGATAAGATGGAGGCATCATCCATCATGATTTCTCCTAAATCAAGTCCTTCATCATCTATACCCATAATCAGATTAATTCTCTCGGATGTGAGTTTCATCTTCTTATGTTTGACAGAAGAGTAGATTATTACTTCACCATCATCCGATTGAACCACCCTCATATTTGTATAAAATAGATAAATAAGTTGAGGGTAATAATGGGGTTGATTTTCTAAGGATAAGAAATCATAAAGACTACAATGTTGGAATAGAGACACAAGGTTAAATCTATCAAGATCATTAAAATTAACAAATCTGCCTGGAAAAATAACCATAGTACAAATGATAAACCATTTTTCTATGAGATCGGGGCTTCTAAGATATTGAGTGTAGTCCTTAGAACCCTCATCAACATGAGAGGTTTTTGATCTTTTGGGTGCCATAATATAAAAGTGGAGGAGAATGAAAGTATACCAACAGGAAATGCAAAGAATCAATCAGCAAGGGAACAAGAAATCGACTAGAAAGCACTGGATGAGATCTTCTCAAGACAGCAGCAACACAAGGAGTCGACTTCTTCTCTTTTCTGCTTTTCTCTTCTTGTTCTCCAGATCTGGGTGAAAATTTTGGGGTAAAAGTGAAAAGAAGGGAGGTAGGGTTTTAGGGTTTTAACTAGAGGGTAACGGCTGAGATCAAAGATAGAATCAAATCAACAGCCGAGAATGGTCAGGGGCGAGTCAAAAGATGAATAGACATCTCAAAAACTGTGCGACGATTCGATTTGGAAGACAGAATGTGTCGCGACAGTCGACTGTTCTTAGTATGCAGTCGACTTAGTCGAGAGAAAAAGAAATCCATATATAATTATCACAACTAGTCAGTCGACTGGTTGAACATCTCAGTCGACTGTCCAGAGAAAAATAATAATAATAATAATTAGAGAAGACAATATGTGGATGTCGACTGAACAATATGTGTAAGTCGACTTACAAAAAGAAAATTCAACAAATATCAAGAAAATCACAAATCCCTAGTTCTTTTCTTAAAGTTATAAAGGTGTCTTCTTTAAAGGGTTTGGTAAAGATATCAGCTACTTGTTTATCAGTAGAGATAAAGTCTAAAGAAATGTCTTCTTTTAAAACAAGATCACATAGAAAATGATGTCGAGTATCAATATATTTCGTACGTGAATGTTGAACCGGACTTTTAGATAAGTTAATGGCACTGGTATTATCACACATTATTGAAGGTTTTTCAAAAGAAATACCATAATCTAATAGGGTTTGTTTCATCCACAAAATTTGGGCACAAGCCAAACTTGCAGCGATATATTCAGCTTCTGTAGTAGATAGGGATACCGAATTTTGCTTCTTACTGCACCAAGAGACTAGTGAATGTCCCAAAAAGTGACATGTCCCACTAGTACTCTTGCGGTCAGTTTTACTGCCGGCAAAATCAGCATCACTATATGACAAAAGTTGAAAATTATTGGTGCGTGGATAGAATAAACCATAATCAGATGTACCTTTAATATATCTTAAAATTTGTTTCACAGCTTTCAAATGAGATTCTTTAGAACTTGACTGATATCTAGCACACAAACATACACTAAACATAATGTCTGGTCTACTAGCAGTTATATATAAGAGTGAGCCTATCATACCTCGATAGAGTTTCTGATCTACACTCTTACCTAATATATCTTTATCAAGGGTAGTGGTAGTAGCCAAAGGTGTGGTCTTACTACTTGTGCTATCCATGTTAAAATGTTTGAGTAATTTCTTTGCATATTTTCCTTGATTAATGAATATGCCATTTTGTGACTGCTTAATTTGTAGTCCAAGGAAATAATTGAGTTCACCCATGTGACTCATCTCAAACTCGTTTTTCATGGTGTTAACAAATTCTTGACATAGATTGTTATTAGTAGAACCAAAAATTATATCGTCAACATATATTTGTATGATTAAAATATCATTCTTAATTCTCTTAATAAATAAAGTAGTATCTACTTTACCTATTTCAAAACCTGTTTCTAAAAGAAAAGTCTTCAGTCGATCATACCAAGCACGAGGTGCTTGTTTAAGACCGTATAAAGCCTTTTTCAATTTAAAAACATGGTTTGGGAATTGTTCATGTTCAAAACCTGGTGGTTGTTTAACATAAACATCCTCCTTAATAAACCCATTAAGGAATGCACTTTTAACATCCATTTGATAAAGTGTAAAATTCATAAAACAAGCAAAAGATAATAAAATACGAATTGATTCTAATCTAGCAACAGGAGCATATATTTCATCAAAATCTATGCCTTCTTCTTGATTATATCCTTGAGCAACTAGTCTAGCTTTGTTCCTAACAACTTGTCCTGATTCATCTAACTTATTCTTGAATACCCATTTAGTACCTATAATAGTATGATCAGGAGGTCGTGGAACTAAATCCCTTACATCATTCCTTATGAATTGGTTTAACTCATCTTGCATGGCATTTATCCAAAATTCATTCTCACATACTTCTTGTATATTCTTCGGTTCAAAATCCGACAAGAAAGCTGTGTGAGATATCATATTGATATGTGATCTTGTCTGAATACCATGTGAAATGTCACCAATTATTAAGTCATGAGGATGATCTCTAACTTCAACAAAAGATTTTGGTAAAGTTCGAGAAATCACAACAGGATCAGTCGACTTGACAGGTTCCTCAGTCGACTGTTTTACATCAGTCGACTTGACTTCCTTATCGGTCGACTTATCCGCGAGACTAGTTTGTTCTAAAGATGTAATTACTTTATTTAAAGGTGATGAATTAGTTTCATCATCTTCAATTAAATTCGATGAAGGTAGAGATTCATCAAATGTAACATGCATGGATTCTTCAATAGTCATTGTTGACTTGTTGAAGATTCTATATGCTTTACTCCTATTTGAGTATCCAACAAAGATACCCTCATTAGATCTAGGATCAAATTTATCTAAATTATCTTTAGTGTTCAGAATAAAACACTTACAACCAAATGTCTTAAAGTAAGAGACCTTAGGAATTTTATTAAAAAATAACTCATAACAAGTCTTCTTTAGCTTAGGCCTTATCAAAATTCTGTTTAAAACATAACAAGCTGTAGCAACAGCTTCAGCCCAAAAATACTTAGGTAAATTGCATAGTACGTGCACATTCTTGCAAAGTCCTATTCTTCCTTTCAACCACTCCATTTTGTGGTGAAGCTCTAGGAAATGCAAATGAATGAGTTATACCATTCTTGTTGCAATATTCTGCAAACGCTTCATTTTCAAATTCTCCACCATGATCACTTCTAATAGTGACTATAGTTAGAGACTTTTGATTTTGAATTCGTTTACAAAAATTTGCAAATTCATCAAAAGCATCATTTTTGAGTTTTAAAAAGAAAGTCCACGTGAATCGTGAAAAATCATTTACTAAAACAAATACATATCTACTTTTATTTAAAGAAGCAATTCTAGTAGGGCCAAATAAATCCATATGAATTAATTCGAGCGGTCTACTAGTAGAAATTACTTCTTTTTTCTTAAAAGTATATTTAATTTGTTTACCTACTTGACATGCATCACATAACTTATCCTTTTTAAAGGATAGTCTTGGCAGCCCTTTAACTAGGTTGTACATAGACAATTTAGAGAGATTTTTCATATTTACATGACCAAAACATTTATGCCAAAGTCAAGAATCGTTATTAGAAACTACTAAACAAAAATCATTTGAAAACTCATTTGCATTCAAACATAACTCATAAATGTTGTTTTTCCTAAAACCTTGAAAAATAATGTTTTGCATAGTGGAATCAAAAATTAAGCAAGCATCTTTTTCAAACACAATTTCATAACCTTTATCATACAGTTGACTAATACTTAACAGATTATGTTTAAGTCCACTAACTAATAAAACATTTTCTATAGAAGGGTTAGTGTCCTTACCGACCATGCCGATTCCTATGACATTTCCTTTATTGTTATCACCAAAAGTAACTGTTCCTCCATCAATGCTTTGTATGGTAGATAGGAGGTTGGCATGACCAGTCATATGCTTAGAACATCCGCTGTCAATTATCCAACGATCTTTCTTTGGTACCTATAAAATATTCAATGTGAATATGGTACCCTTTTCATTGGGTCCAAAAGATATTAGTTTGTGGGAAACCAAACCCATGATGAGTTTGATTTTCCACCATAAGCAGGAATGAAATTAACAAAATTACATACATTCAGCATATATGAGTTTATATAAGCAATTCTATCTTTCGAACTCAAGTTGACTGGAACCCATACATGTTTGCACTGTCCAGTCGACTTTATAACACCTTTCAGTCGACTTCTACTATATGTCAGTCGACTGGATGGTAATATAGGTCGACTTATATGAGGTTTTGGTCTTGTTGAATAAGACTCGGTACCTCTGGACAGGCGACTGGTTGATGGATACAGTCGACTTGACTGAACTTTAGATTTGCTTTTATCAATAGAACTTATAAACTTAGGCTTTTCAAAGAACTCATACAATTTATGTCTAACACTAGAAATAGTATAGGTTTATTTATACTAGTGTTCTTAGAAGAATTGTCTTTTTCAAGAGATTTTTTAAAACCAAGTCCAAACTTTTGACTAGATTTTACTTGATTTTGAAGAACATCATTTAAATTCTCTTTTTCTTTATTAAACTTAGATATGTTCTTGGATATCTCTTCATAATTCTTTTTCAGAGATTCAAGATCTATATCTAAACTTGAAATACGAGAATTTAAAGATTTTACTTCTCTATCAAGGTTAAGATTGCCTTGAGAAAGTGTTTGATTAACTTTATCTAAGTTCTTAACTCTAATCTTTTCCTTTTTTAGTTCTTGAAAAATTTCATTGAATGCATCAAGTAAATCATTTGAATCATACTCATTACTTACTTGATTATGTGATGCCATGAAGCACACGTTTGCAACCTCGTTGGTCTCATCAATTTCTTCTTCTGAAGAAGAATTGCTGTCATCCCAAGTTGCTTGATATGCCTTTTTGTTTTTGGCGAACTTGTTCTTTGTGTACTTATCCTTCTTGAAGTTGGATGTCTTTCCCTTAGACTTTGTGTTCTCTAGTGGACAATCCGTCTTCATATGGCCTGCTTTGTTACACCTGAAACAAGTTGGAGGATCATTAGAATCTTTAAATTTTGAATTAAACTTACCTTTCCTTGGGAATTTTTTGAATCTCCTTGTGAACATGGCAATCACCTCCTCATCTTCTTCTTCATCTTCGGAGTCTGGCATGGCTTTTAATGCTAATGTTTTCTTCTTTGACTATTGTGGTTCGGCATCCTTCTTGCATTCTTCAATTTGTATCTCATAAGCCATTAGATTTCCCACAAGATTCTCAAGAGAAAGTTGTGATAAATCATTGGCCTCTTCTATGCCAGTGGTCTTCTTTTCCCATTCAGGGGTAAGTGCACGGAGTAATTTTCTCACCATCTCTGCTTGAGTGTATATCTTCCCAAGTGCCACAAGAGAGTTTGTAATGTCTGTAAACCTAGTAATCATCTCGAACACACTCTCATTCTCCTTCATGCGGAACATTTCAAACCTATGAACAAGAACAAATATTTTAGATTCTTTCACTTTGTTCGTTCCGTTATGAGTTACCTCGAGTGTGTGCCAGATTCGATGTGCGGTTGTTGCATTTGACACACGGTTGAACTCCTCCTTTGTGAGAGCACAGAATAATGCATTCATTGCTTTTGCATTGTTCATTGTTTGGTTTTTCGTGTCGTCGTTCCATTGTGCATATGGAATAGTAGGAGCGGTGTACTCTGTTTCCATCATATTCCATATTTCATAATTGATGGATTGTAGGTAGATCTTCATTCTACACTTCCAATAATTGTAATTTGTTCCATCGAAGAGAGGTGGCCTTTGTCTAGATTGGCCTTCATGGTACTGGTTTGCATTTGAAGTAGTTGCCATTGCACTCAACCAGGCTCTGATACCAAGTGTTGGATCCTATAGGCAAGGCAAGAAACACTAGAGCGGGGGGTGAATAGTGTTTTATAAAAGTTTAAAAAACGGAATTGAGAATTTCTTCTGTTCAGTCGACTTGAAGGGATAAACCAGTCGATTGAAGCGACAAAAGAAAAGTATTTTAAAGAAGTCTGAGAAGTCGACTTAGAGATGAGACAGTTAACTTGTCACACAAATTACTCAGAGTAGTACGAGTCTGACCAGTCGACTTATAGGAGTACACAGTTGACTGTCCAGACAAGTTTCACAGTAAAAATATAAACTGAGAGAATTGAAATGCAAGTAGAGAGATATAACTACAGAGTGCACACGATGTATCCTGGTTTGGTCCTCCCGACCTACATCCAGTCCCCAAGCAACCCACTTGAGATTTTCCACTATTCTTGAAAAAGATTACAAGAATACCCTACGGCGTTTAGACAACAACCTTGTCCAATCCATAGTACTTTCTCTCAACCAGATAAAGCAACCCACTCTTCCACCAAGAGTGACAAACCTGACTCTACACCCTAGAGTCCCACTCTCCAACCGAGAGGAAAAATAAAAAACAATAAAATTGTTTACAATCAACCTATAGCCTTGTTGTGATTGTGATATTGTACGTGGCTAAATGGTTGACTGCTAAATTCAGTCCAAAACGAATTCAATGTTATGCTGGACTGAAGACAGAGAACCAAGACTTAAGTAAGTTTTGAAAGCTTTTCTCTTGAATGCACAATACTTAGATTTTTCTCAAAAACATGCTTGGAACTTTTTAAAGGTGATTCTTATGCTATATTTATATACTAGAATCCCTGGCCTTTAAAAGCAGTTACTCATAACCATTTAATCAACGGATAAATAACGGATAAAAGTTTTAAATTAGAAAAACAGCTTTTGAAATCAGAAAACTGTTGAAATCACTTGAACAGTCGACTAGGTTGCCTTTATGAGTCGACTGATCAGAGTTTGAATAAGATCAGGCAGTTTTGTACAGACTCAGTCGACTGGTTATAAAGAGCAGTCGACTGGTACTCAACAGTTGATCTAGTTCATGCTGTTTCAACCTTTGGATTTGTAAACACACAGTTATAAAAAGTTATATGTGAGTGTATGTGTGTGACAAGGCTGTACATCATTCTAAGATTCAATTAAAGAAGGAATTACATTATTTACAAGACACACAAATAGATAACATAGAAGCTTTGGTCTTGACTTGAGTCTTGAATCTTGAGTGAAGCTTTTAGCCTTTGTCTTTATCTGGAGTTGTGCTTGATCATTTGTTCAGCTTTAGAATATTGTGACTTGCTTAATCAATTAGCTTTGAGGCCTTTATGTATCATATATGATGACTTTGGATACAACCTACAATTATAGCATAGCATAGACACATTTTGCATTGTGTTGTAATCATCAAAATCAAGAATCAACAAAAAAGAGAATAAACTCATGAGCTTTTATTTAATGGGCCAAAATAGCTTACATTTAAAATAAATTAAGTTGGGCTCAAAATAAAAGAATACTTATGTTTGTTTAAAAATAGGCTTTGGGTAAAAGACATATATATCTATATAATAAAACACAAAGAAAGCTATCAAGTGGCTCACATTCAATCCCCTCAAAATCAAAGGCCCAGATCTAATCTCACAAAACATATTTTCCCTCCCAAAATTTTAAATCCCAAAACCAAATTTTTCCCCCCAAAACAAAAAAAAATCATTACTTTATTACTATTTCTCTCTTCTCTCTTCACTTTTTCATATTTCTCTCTTTCTCTCTCTCCCTATCTCTTTCTCCCATTTTTTTTATTACTTGGAAATTTAGATTTTAAGATTTCAGATTTGTAAATTTTTAGAATTTTTATGTTTTTTATTGCATATGTTATACTGAAAATATCAAATATCTCTTCAATAGTTAAATTTCACCATTTTTCACACTTAAAGCTCTAAGAAGTTATATTTTACACCCCATTTATAATTATTTTTTAACATATACTAATGGAAACATGGATTTTTATTGTCATACTATTCAAACTTGAGCTACATAATTGTCGTTTTACTGTTTACAGGGCTTTTCGTGTTTTGTATCGTTTCGAAGACGTGCCGTAGGCACGTGCCCACGGGCAAATCTAGTATGTATATATATATATATATATATATATATATATATATATATATATATATATATATATATGTATATGTATGTATGTATATATATGGAGTCCCCTTCCATTGCACACTACTTTTGGCGAGCACTCCGTGAGCACTCATGAAATAAAGACCCTATGAAAAATCCGAACCGGTCATATTGTTCTATATGCCTAAGATAGCATAACAATAAAAAATCAAGTAATTTGAAGTTCATTTGCCCATCCATCATGCTGTTAGAATTTTCAGCCTACAATTTTGTGATGATGTAAATCTTGGACAAATGAATTTCAAATTAATTGATTTTTTATTGTTAGGCTATCTTAGGTATATAGAACAATATGAGCGGTTCAGATTTGTCATAGGTGCTCTATTTCGTGAGTGCTCACGGAGTGCTCACCAAAGTAGTGTGCAACCGAAGATTTCTCTCTCTCTCTCTCTCTCTCTCTCTCTCTCTCTCTCTCTCTCTCTCTATATATATATATATATATATATATATATATATATGGGAAAAAGGGGTAAGGGCAACTTGCTCATTTAGTAAATGAGCAATCGATGATGTGTCATGCATGTGATTGGAAAATCCTTAAAAGGATTAGTTGTCCAATGTATCACATTCATGCCACTTAATCAATTGCTCATTTACTAAATGAGCAAGTTGCTCATATCCCTTTTACCCTATATATATATATACTCATTTGTCTATGAAATAAAAATAATTATAAAATTTTATACCGCAAGATTGCACGTGCATGCACAATACGTACAAATTAATAATACAAAATAATAATTTTCAGAAATAAAAAATCAGGGTATTACAATACCCCCTCCTTAGAATAGTTCCGTCCCCGGAACTGCAGTCAAGAGTGAGAAACAAAACACTCACAACAAGCAAAAAGAAAGAGACAAAATACAAATCAAGCAAAAAGCTCAGGATAATCCCTCAACATCCTCTCCTCAGACTCCCAAGTAGCCTCTTCAACCAAATGGTTTCTCCAGACTACCTTGACCATCGGTATCGTCTTATTCCTCAAGACTTTCTCTCGACGACCAACAATCTCGACAGGAGACTCGATGTAATTGAGATCCAATTGCAAACCTTCCGGCACTTCAAGCAAATGATGACTCGGATCTGGAATATAACCTCTTAGCATAGACACATGAAAGACATTGTGCACCTGAGATAACTCTTCCGGTAACTCAAGCCGGTAAGCAGTTTTCCCGATCTTTTTCAATATCTTATACGGGCCTATAAATCTTGGAACTAACTTCCCGCCTTTTCCAAATCGAATCACACCTTTACTGGGCGATACTTTCAGAAAGAGGAAGTCACCTTTCTCAAACTCAAGGTCCCTTCTCCGGTTGTCTGCATAGCTCTTCTGCCTGCTATGAGCCTCTACCAACCTCTTCCTGATCAGATCAATCTTTTCAGAGGTTTGCTGCACAACCAAACAACTAACGCTCCCCAACTTCAAACCAACAAACAGGCGTTCTGCACCTCCTGCCATACAAAGCTTCATACGGTGCCATCTCAATACTGGCCTGAAAACTGTTGTTGTAGGCAAACTCTACCAAAGCTAGATGCCTTTCCCAACTGCCTCCAAAGTCAAGTATACATCACCGAAGCATATCCTCAAGAATACGGTTGACTCTCTCGGTCTACCCATCGGTTTGCGGATGAAATGCAGTGCTGAAATCCGTCTTGGTAACCAAAACTGCCTGAAGACTCCTCCAGAAATGCGAAGTAAACCGCGCACCTCGATCAGACACAATAGTTGACAGAACACCATGGAGCCTGACGATCTCGCCAACATATAATTCAGCTAACTTGTCCATCGAAGCAGTGAGTTTCATCACCAAGAAGTGAGCGGACTTGGTTAGTCGATCGACTATAACCCAAATCGCATCATTACCTTTAGGACTCTTGGTCAATCCCGTGATGAAATCCATACTGATGTTATCCCACTTCCATTCCGGAATAGATAACGGCTGTAATAGACCTCCGGGTCTCTGATTCTCGGCTTTGACTTGCTGACAAATCTCACACTTCGCCACAAATTCAGCCACATTCCTCTTCAAACCTAATCACCAGAAATGCTGTTTGATGTCTTTGTACATCTTAGTACTCCCAGGATGTACCGACAAAAGAGTAGTATGTACCTCCTGAAGAATACTCGCATTCAGGTCCGACTGATCCGGAACACACAGTCTATCTCTGAACCACAGCACTCCATCCATGATTTGAAATCCGAGCAAACTGCCAGCACCAACCTACTCCTTCATCTCCAAGATATCAGCATCAACCTCCTGACTTGCAATAATCATTCCATTCAATGTAGGCTGAAGCCTCAACTGAGCTAAGGATGCTCCCAATCCTTGCAAGACAACTTCAATACCGGCTCGATCCAATTCTTCCACCAGATGTTTTTGAGTTGTAATCAAACTGGATAAACCACTCTTGCGACTAAGTGCATCAGCAACAACATTAGCTTTCCCAGGATGATACTTGATCTCAGGTCGCATGTCCTCAAGCACTTCCAACCATCTCCGTTGCTTCAAATTCAGATCCTTCTGCTGGTATATGTACTTCAAACTCTTGTGGTCCATGTACAGGTTCAATTTCTCACTGTATACGTAGTGTCTCCATTGCTTCAAGGCGAAGATAATCGCAGCCAACTCCAGATCATGAGTCGGGTAATTCTTCTCATGCGGTCGTAGTTGCCTACACCCATAAGCGATGACTTTTTCTTCTTGCATTAAGACACAACTAAGCCCTCGATGTGAAGTATCGCTGTAAACATCATACTCAACACCTGCTCTAGGCAAAGCCAAAATAGGTGTAGTAGTCAGCTTCTCTTTCAACTCCTGAAAGCTTACCTCACATTGCTCAGTCCACTTGAAGTTCACATTCTTCTTGGTCAAACCAGTGAGCGGCACGGCTAACTGAGCATAACCATGAATGAATCTTCTGTAGTATCCAGTCAATCCAAGAAAACTCCTGACTTCCTTTACTGTAGTAGGCCTTGCCCAATCTCTCACTGCCTATATCTTCTGAGGATCAGTTGACACTCCCTCCTTAGAAAGGATGTGACCTAGGAATGCCACTTCAGATTTCCAAAAATCGCACTTGGACAGCTTGGCATACAACTCCTGTTCTTCCAGCTTCTTCAAAACTGCTGTCAGATGCTCGGCGTGCTCCTCTTCTGACTTGGAGTATACGAGAATATCGTCGATAAACACCACGACGAAAGAATCAATGAACGTCCTCAGAACTCTGTTCATCATGTCCATGAAGATTGCGGGTGCATTCGTCACTCCAAATGGCATCACTAAGAATTCGTAATGCCTATGTCGAGTTCTAAATGTAGTTTTGTGCACATCTTCAGCTTTCACACGAACTTGATGATAACCTGATCGAAGATCTATTTTGGAGAAAACAGCAGCTCCTTGTAGAGGATCTAACAAGTCATCAATTCGGAGAATAGGATACTTATTCTGAACAGTGACCTTATTCAGCTCTCGATAATTAATACACATCCTCATCGATCCATCCTTCTTCTTTACCAAGAGCACTGGTGCTCCCCAAGGTGACGCACTAGGTTGAATAAAGCCTTTCTCCAATAGTTCCTCAATCTGCCATTTCACCTCATCCTGTTTCACAGAAGCCATCCTATATGGTGCCTTAGAAATGGGTGCACTTCCCGGTTGAATAGTGATGCTGAACTCTACATCACATTGCGGGGGTAACCCGGGACAATCATCCAGGAACACAGTCGGATAGTCCCGAACCACAGGAATCCTTTGCACTTCCACAAGAATCTCTTCCTTGCGGATAGCTGCCACCAGCTTGGAACACTTCTTCTTCCCTTGGAAAGTGACTTCAGGTCCACCTGGAGCCTTCACTGTTACTGTCTTGGTCTTGCACTCGATGTTTGCACTGTACACCGACATCCAATCAATGCCAATGATAACATTGACTCCCAAGATAGTCAGCTCGATTAGATCAATCCCGAAGATTCTGTCCCCAATCACAATCTCACAATCCGCACAGTACCGATCAGTGGTTAAAGTCTCCCCTGATGGAGTAGCTACTGCTAAGATCTTGCCTGGAAAATCTTCGGTTCAACTCCCAACACCTTAGAAAATTTAGGAGACACAAAAGTATGAGAGGATCCAGTATCGAACATAACAACAGGTTTCATTCCATTCAAATAAATTTCTCCTGTTACATAATACACACTCATTACGTACTAGTTCACTAAATAAGGGGAAAAAGAAACAACAAAAACCTCTAAACATCTGCCCTCGTACCAGTGATGACATGATCCACCTCATCGGCATCAGCTTCAGTCAAGGGAAATACTCGTCCTTGCTGGTACGGCTTCTTCCCAGTCTGCTGCATTGGTACATGCAATTAACATTCCGTAGTTTGGGGCATTGAGATTAGTAATGTCCCATCTCACCGCAGTTGTAGCAATTTACCGCAGGAGGTCTTATAAAATTATTCCTGGGTCCTCCAACCACACTGATAGCATTCACCCCTGTCGGTTTGAACCTCTGTGCCGATGGTTGTCCCTTGAAATTTTCGGAATTTGCGGGCCTCTTTCCAGACTGCCAATGTTCTTCCGATTCTGAACAACATGAAACTGCTCCATGTCTGCTTCTGTGGCTGCCACGCGTTTGACTAGCTTGTCAAACCTCCTGATACCGAAGGGTATCATCCTGGATCTCAGGCTCGGCCTCAACCCATGCTCGAACTTACGAGCCTTCTTCGCCTCATCCATCACCAATTCGGGAGCATACCGTGAGAGCTGAGTAAATTTGGTCTCATACTCCCTAACTGATATGCCACCTTATTGCACCGACAGAAACTCCATGGCCTTCTTCTCCTGGACGTCTGAAGGAAGGTAATGACTGCGGAATTCCTCCAAAAATTACTCCCAGCCAAGAACCAAGCCTCCCATCCTCTGCTTCATCGACTGCCACCACACAGCCGCATCCTTCTCGAATTGCAGAGTTGCCAACTTCACCTTGCTGCCCTCCGGGGTCTCCAAGACTTCGAAGATAGTCTCAACCTGCCGGATCCAGTTATCAGCCGTGTCAAGGTCTGACTTCCCCTCAAACACCGGTGGTTTCATTCATTTAAATGATTCCACGAGTTTGATTGCTTCGGGTACCGGATTCGCAGGCACCCTTCCCTGATTCTGATTCATGGCAATCGCATTGAGTGTCTGATAGACCCTCGTTAGCTCCGTTTCCAAGTCCAAACCTTCACTAGATCTTGCTCTTCGTCCAGCCATGTTCTGATGCAAAAGATCTATTAAATTCGAAGTATGAAACATGAACTTTTAATTGAACATTTTCATTTCATTGAATTTCAACCTTTATACATTCGAATTTAAAATATTTCTGACATCAAAATGAAAGCAGTAGATGATATAACGGTCTAACTCCTATGGTTCCTCTTGGCTTCACAAAGCTTTCCCCGTAGTTCTTCCACTTCCTCCTTCAGTACATTGGTCATGTTTTTCCTCTTCTCGAGTTCCCATACACGATGACTGAGAACTGCAAAATCATCCTTGCACTTTGCCAACTGAGCCTCCAATAGTCCAACTCTCTCCCGCAGAGTTTCTACCTGTCTCTGAAGAGACATCACAAGACTACTCGGAACTGGTTCTTCCTCTTCGTCAGAAGAATCATCAGATGAGTCCGGAGGTGGAGTGATCTCTCGGAATTCAGGTTATTCCTCTCTGTCAGAGTCTGCTTGCCCTGGGTAGTACTCTTCCTCAGAATTTGCTTGTCCAGGATAGTAGTCTTCCTCTATGATATGCCAATTGTCATTTCCAGCAGGGTCGAAGTGACCAGCCATCTTAGAAAAAGGGGGAGAAGCATAAATCATAGAGCAACACAAATGTAAGTGACTTACATTTAAATCTCTAGACTCAACACACACTCTAATGTCCACTTCTAGGGTGTCGTTCCTTATAAATTTGTACTATTGTGAAGCCTGGCTCTGATACCACTCTGTAACACCCCGAATTCCAAAATAAAACTGAATTAGAGATTCCACAGGATCTTTACACTTCTTTCGTACAATTTTACAAGGAATTTAAAACTTTTCACTTTACATCAGAGTTACAAGAAATCTTTACACTTTACAGCGGAAGCAAAATTATAACATTTACATAAATGAAAGTACAACAACATTTAAATAATCTTTAAGCATCAGTTCTTCTTTAATCTTTATCATGCCATTTATCCTGCATACAAAATATTGGGTATGTCAGTTTATTCAACCGACGAATATTATACACGGCCATCCTCTCTATGCCGGAAACAGTATAATTGATTTTCCATATTTAACAAACACAGACTTGTTCACATATCAAACTATGGGAAATATCCTATTGATGTCGTATTGTGATTGTGCACTTAGTCCTTAATGCAGTTATTTATATTATATGATACTAATGCGTACTTGTTCGGATTCTATGCATCCCATACTACATAGGCCCGAGGGCAAGCATCTTAATCGTTCTTCATCTTGTAGGCTTCAATCCCTCGTCATGACTTAATATACTACTGTAACTACGGTAAGTATCCTAGATGTCTTATGAGTACGAGCTTATGTACAAAAAAACTGGAGGGGAATCCCACGTCATGTCACGACACATCGTGAAGACATCCTATGGAAAATTCAGCCTCCTTCATGGCACACGATCCTCTCGCAGTTACCAAACACCCCACAAGCGTCGCCAAGATCCTGATAATTCCGGACTAGTGCCCACGTCATGTCACGACGCATCGTGAAGACAAACTATGAATCACACCTACATCGTAGACTCGAGGCCCTCATACTTGTATTTTTCTCTCACTTTCATCACCTCTTCACTATATACTAATTCTTAATTTAATAAAATCATGAACAAAATCAATCTCTTAGAGTCAGCACTCTCACTAATACCGGTCATATTTCTTTCACTTCACAATGACCCAAACTTGGTCTTTTCAATTTCAATAATCATATCTCATCACTTTCACTTGCCGGTGTGAGTTTTAGCTACACCCTAATTTTCAATTTCAATTCACAAATTCACATATCTGAGTTGTCATACTCAAGAACATTTCTCTTTTTCAATTACATGATTTCCACCCTTTTCATGAATCAATTATCATACATGGAATTCAATTATGCATCATGCATTCCATAACCAATATTTATTTCCACATAAAAATTATTTTACGAAAATATCTAGTCAAAGTGAATATTTGTAATATCACCATTGTCACACTACTCTTTAGCAATAATGACCCATATAAAATTCACATTTATATTTTCTTTCCATCAATTTTCCTTTCTTAATACTTATCTTAATCACCTCATGAAAACACACATTTTTATGAAATTATACGGGCAAGAAACTATAGTTTCGAATACAACTTTACCTTAAAACACACTTTATTTCATTCCAATAACTTCCAATTTATTTTCATAAGTTGTATATGATTTTAGAATAATTATGGTATTTTTTTCGGAATTTTTATACATCAAGAAAACTCCCAAAATCAATTTTAAAAAATTTAAAAATTCTGGCTAACACCAGAATCGAACCCGCAACCTCAGAGAAGACAGCCGCACCCGCTAGACACTAGGCCAAAGACGCTCAGTGATATGAATAGGGAGACAGAGAGTAATATACTCTCTGTTTGGGTGTTGGTTAATTTTTTTAAACTGCACAAAAAGAAGGTGGCCTCAAGGTATCGAACCAGCGACCTCAAGACACGCGCTGTGCTACTATAGCGCCAGAATGCCAACCGACCACTTGAGCTATAGGCTCAAGTTGTCACAAATACAACTTGAATTCTATTTAACTCAAGTCTCTATTTTATTAAAATGTTTCGATGTTCACAAGCTCTTATCTTTGTTTTGCTTGCACCAAAAACCATGTAAATTTTCAGAACATATATTTTAACTTAAATTAACACCCCAGTATTTTTAAAATAATTTTTTCAGTAATTTAATACACATTTCTCATACAATAATTTAAATTGCATACTACTCTCTCCTTAGTTCAAATTTGACATTTCTCAAATACAAATTGGCATAAAAAATTCACATTATAAACATAATTCCCTGTTTTTCCCTCTTTCATAAATCCAAATGCATAGGATAATTTTATTCATTTGAAACAATATCACGATAGTCCATTTAGCACATAAAACAATAATTTCATCTACTAGCATTTTGTACTTAATTTTGACATTATCAACAATCCCAATTCAATATTTCCATAACTACAAACAATTTGCACACAAAATTAAGATTCATGACAAGTTAACATACAATCTATCGAGCATTAATCTAATCAACTAGCAAGTCCTTTTTCCAATTAAGTGTACTCTTATTAGTTTCTTTCATGCATCATTACTTCAATCACTCCTAGCATGGCATCTAAATTAGAAATATAGAAAACCACCCACCTTATTTTGGAGAGAAAATCACACAACAACTCCTAAACGAAAAGCCCTTCTCCTCCTAGATTGAGCTTGCCCACACGAGTGTGTCTCCTCCTTGCTTGATGTGCAAACCGAAAGCTCCCAAGAGATGTAGCTGGCCTCCTTGCTTCTAGCACACACACTCAAACTCTCAATCTTTTATTCTCACTTCTTACTAATAATCTACTACTAATAATTGTATTCTTTCACTATAGGTTTGGAGAATGAAGAGTACAAGAATAACTAGGCTAAGAGGGGGGGGGGTATTTATACAAAATTTTAGGACAAGTAGAAGGCTAGGATTGATCTAGGAGTTAAGAAACAAAGACTAGGATTCAAGGGGAATTTGTAACCAACTAGGATCACAAAAACTACCTCCCACAAACTCCACTCTCTTTTCTCTCCTAGCCCATATCCGGCCATGCAAAAAGTGCACAAACACGTGCACGTGTGATGCACGTGTTCCCCATAGTCCCCTATTTTAAAAGTTGTACATTTTATTTTTAAAAAAAATCTATAAAAATTGTCTACACTACAAGTTGTAATAAAAAGAGAATAAACTCATGGGCTTTTATTTAATGGGCCAAAATAGCTTACATTTAAAATAAATTAAATCTGGGCTCAAAATAAAAGAATACTTATGTTTGTTTAAAAATAGGCTTTGGGTAAAAAACACACACACACACACACACACACACACACATATATATACATATATATATATATATATATATATATATATATATATATATATATATATGTATGTATACTCATTTGTCTATGAAATGAAAATAATTATAAAATTTTATACCGCAAGATTGCACGTGCACAATACGTACAAATTAATAATACAAAATAATAATTTTCATAAATGAAAAATCAGGGTATTACATGTAATTTGTATTCGTGTTCAAGAACAAGATATTAGTTGTAATTGATGATGTAATGACCTTATTTGGCAATAAAAAGTTTTTAAATTTTCATATTATTACTGTCTTGAGATGCATTTGAAGGCAAAGATTCTTGTTGCATCACGGATATCCGGTAACGGGAACCCGGGACGTTACACGGGTGGCGGTTACTAGGGCATAGGCCATCTTCTCCATCTGAATATCGGAGTCCAGCGTCATGGAGTACCTTGCTTACATAGTAAATCGGCTTCTGTACCTGTTCTTCCTCTCTTACAAATATAGCACTTAGGGTTTGCTCGGAGGCAGCAAGGTAGAGGTTGAGGGTTTCCCCGGGTATAGGCTTGCTTAAGATCCCAGGAACTTTCCCGAGGCTACCCCAAAGGCACAATCTGAGGGGTTCAGCCTCATATTATTCATACAGCATACATTGAACGTTTCATGGAGGTCGGCGACATGGTGTTCTTTCCTGAGGCTCTTTACGAGCATATCATCCACGTATACTTACATGTTTCGGCCGATCTGTTCTCGGAAGACTTGGTTCACCAAGCGTTGATATGTGGCCCTGGCATTCTTCAGCCCAAAAGGCATGACTCGGTAGCAACACAGCACTTGATCGGTAATGAAGGACTCTTTAGAATGTCAGGCGGGAATATTTGGATCTGATTATATCCTGAAAAGGTGTCCATAAAGCTTAGCAGCTCATGGCCTGAGGTGGCGTCTATCAGGGCGTTTATGCTTGGAAGAGGGAAGGGGTCTTTTGGGCACGCTTTGTTGAGATCGGTGAAGTCTATGCATATTCTCCACTTGCCATTAGCCTTCTTGACCATTACTACGTTATCTAGCCACTCGAGGTAACTAACTTCTTGGATGAATCGGGCGGCTATGAGCTTTTCAACATCTTCTCTGATGGCCTATTGTCTATCGAGCGCAAATTTGTGGCGCTTCTACTGAACAGGCTTGACTGTTGGATCCACGCTTAAGCGATGCATGATCAAATCTTTTGCAATACCAGGCATGTCTTCGGCGGTCCACGCGAACAAGTCTTGATTATCCCTAATGCAAGTGACAAGTTCCTCTTTCAGCTGGCGGGGGAGTGCTTTGCTCACCCGGAAGCACTTAGCTTTATCTTCTTCGGAGAAAGGGATTTTTGCTAGTTTGTCCATGGGTTCGGAGTTAGCTTGCCCCAGATCGAGAAGGAGTTCAAATGCTTCGAGGGGTAAGACCGAGCCCCTCATAGTGACTATATAGCATGCCTGAGCGGCCTTCTGACTCCCTTTGGCTTTGCCCACTCCTACGGCCATAAGGAACTTTATTTTCAGATGGTATGCTGATGCGACTGCTTGGAGGGCCGCTAGCCCCAGACGGCCAAAGATAGCATTGTAGGCGGACTTCATATCAACCACCATGAAGTCTAATGCCTCTGTACAAGTAGCGGGGGCTTTCCCTAGAGTAACGTCGAGGATTACGATTCCCTCAATCATTACGGGGGCCCCAGAGAATCCATGGAGGGTGTATCCAGTAGGCTTGAGGCGATCCCGTTTGAGTTTGAGGCCCTAAAACACATTCAAGAAGAGGATGTTGACTGAACTGCCGTTATCAACCAGAACTCGATGCACTTCATGGTTTGCCATGCACATGCTATTACAAACACGTCGCAGTGAGGGGTTCGGATGCTTTCTATGTCCCGATCCGAGAAGGTAATGCCGACTCCCGAGCTTCTTGGAGTGGAAATGTTATGCACGGAATTTACTTCTCGAACGAACACTTTCCTGGACGAGTTGGTGGATCCTCCCATAAAGTCTCCGTGGATCGCGTAGAATATCTCCATACGCCCTGATTCTTGGGACTTGGTTGGTCTTTCTGCCCATTTGTTAGGTCCCCTCGGAGGGGGAGGTTCAGTGTCGTTTATTTGGGCAAATTTAGAGAGGTATCCTCGTCGGATTAGGGCTTCGACCTCGTCTTTGAGTGCTCGACACTCGTTCGTGAGGTGGCCATGATCCTCATGGAAGGCGCACTATTTTGTTTTATCCCGTCTCTTGCTCGGGGCATTCATCTTTGGGGGAGGCCGAAGGATCCAATCCTTGTCAACTTCCATGAGGATGGCAGATATGCTTGCAGTTAGTGGAGTGTACTTCTTCAAAGAGTGGCATGGGAGGCGGGCGGCACTGACCTGAGGTGTCCTTCTGGGATTTTCGATGATCATCCTCGTTATTTCCTTTACGTCTATTTTCGGAAGGAGGCATCCTCTGTTCTTGAGGGCGGATCACCTCTTCGACTTGGATGTACTTCTCAACCATTTGAAGGAGGTCAGAGAAGTCCCGATGAGGTCTTTTCACGAGAGAAGTCTTAAGGTCATCATGTTTGACATTATATCTGAAAGCGATCGTCGCCACCGCAGAGTCGAGCGAAGAGATTGACCTGGATTCAGCTGTGAAGCAATGGACGTAGCTCTTGAGGTACTCCCCGTCCCTTTGCCAGAGGTCTAACAAGGATGCGCTGGTTTTCTCCAACTTGCGGCTAGTGACAAAGTGCGTAAAGAAAAGTTCTTCAAGTTGGTTGAAGGAAAATATGGAGCCCGGGGACAAGCGAAAGAATTCAAGGTTGTCGGGAAGGTTTTGCACAGGTGGGAGCCGGATGCTTGGTGGATCATTATGAGGATCTTAAAGCTTTCAATGTGGTCCACTGGGTCGGTCTCTCCGTTGTACGGCTCAAACGTTGGGACCTTGAAGTTGGTGGGGACTGGAGCATTGATGATTTTTTGGGAGAATGGAGGCCTGATGGGACAATACCTCCCTTCTTGTTTTGTTTCATCCCTTTTGAGTAAGGCCATATGATCATCCATCATTCAAAAGCGCCGGAGGATGGCATCCTCCCGCTGATCAAATCCGATAGAGCCATGAGACTCTTCGCAGCATTGGGGAGAAAGGTGGTGAGGTGGAACTATGTTAAGGGCTTGGAGGATTTCATTCTTCAGCTCTCGAAGCTCCTCCCTTGTGGCTGGCATTTCTTCATCGATTCCCATCCTGGGGAGGAGCTCTTCTGAGATCCCTTGGAGAGTGACGTCCCCTTCGACCCCTGGGAGAGGGAAACCTCCTTTGCCTTCGTGGAGAGGGACTTCTCCTGTGCCCCTTGGGGGAGGGGGTTCTCCTGGATCTGGATCTCCTAGGGCAAGGGCTTCTCCTGTTCCCCCTATAGTCTGGATGGGAGGCTTCCTCACGAGCTCTTCTGCCATTGAGATGGTTCTGGAGGTCTGACTCTTGCTGGCGATCGATGATAATTTGACGGAGGTCGGGTTGTAACTGAGGGGGTACGGAAGGAGTAGAGGTATATACCGATCCCCTGTTTTCGACGAAAGGCCTTGCAGATGGTTCGGGGCAACTCCGACGAGAGCCACCCGGAGTAGCCAAATTAGGTGGAGTAGTTGAAGGCGTGGTCTGATTATTGTGGTCAAATGGCGAGAGGAGGTTCCTTTAGGGGAGGCGATGCTTGAGGAGGGTTGGCTTGTCGGCCTGAGGCCGCCGCCTTCCCTTTACCTTGTTGGGGCACCTCCAGAGGATGCAACTGAAGAGGGGGGTTGGCTCGTCGGCCTGAGGCCGCCGCCTTCCCTTTGCCTTTAGGAGGCATGTTGGAATCTTAAGTTTCTAATGAAGTTTTAGTTAGATTTCTTTCTGTGTTCCCACAGACGGTGCCAACCTATTACTTCTTTTTTCGGTGTGGAAGTAACCAGGTGATGTGGATTCTTTGGTGGAACAATCAAGAATCTGAATTTTGACTTTCGATGGTGTTGACTGCAGCGATTGCTTCTGCCTGACCTGCAAAACGCCTGAAACATCAATATTGATCCCGACGACAGGCCCTCCGACGCTCAAGTCAGTTATCAGAATAAGAGAGCTTTTTGTGGAAAAATGTTCGTTACCTTCCTTATGGCGGGGGTAGAGGGGTATTTATAGTCGCCTTGGGGATCAGTTTCGAGATAATAATTTATCTCTATTTCCCGATGTTTATGGATAGAGTTTTAATCGTTTCATGATAAGAGGCGGTTTAAACCGCCTTTTAAAAATAATCACGAATTTGAAATACTCTTTACACGTCCTGGGTTTGTTCATAGTGGGTCGTCATCCTGACCCAATAAGATAGACCCGTTATTGGACTATTGGGCTTTGAGAAGACCCTACTCCAATTTTCGGACCTGTTTGTAGTATGAATTACCATTTTCCCTCTGAGAATTTTTTAGATTCGTGTCCGATTTAAACGGTGTAGATTTAGTTCTATTTTTAGCTATATCATATGTGATGAATGATTATCAGTATTTGATGAATGAATAAGTGTAGGCCATTGCAACTTGTAAATTAACATAGGTGCATGATCGAGGATTGTACTACATTGCCTTGATAAAGGAGAGGGATGGGAGGGACTACTTTGCGTTTGCTATCCCCATACCCCTAAAACATGTACAGCCAAATTCCTATGCAATAAAGCCTCTTTACTCTTCACGTACCGTTCAAAAAGCTCCAAATAATTTAATTTAAAATTTCTCATTATATATAGTATTATTAATCGGACGGTACTAAAACCATTAATTTAAGTTTGGGAGGAAGCCATTGGCATTGAATCTGCAATGCATTTCTCCAGTTTTTACTCGTGTCTTCACTTACATTTTGGGGTCTCAACTTTTGAAGCAAAAGAACAATAAAGTTGCGGGTTTCGCGGTTCAAGGACAAGAGTCCAACGGCTGGATGGTGGACGCGTGGACAGGTTTTCGTCCAAGGGATCCGAAATCAAATTTAGCACGGTAGAAAGGGTAATGCTACATCTACTACCAACCAATATTAGTATCTTTTTTTTTATCCATGCTATTTTAATGTGAGCGTTGGGATTGTAACAAACAAATCCTAACTTTGTAACTATATAAACACGTATATTACACGTCCAAACTTTATCCAATAAATATAAATGTGCACTGCACGTGTAGCTCAAATCAAAACATAAAAAATCAAAAAAAAAATCTTATTCTAAATATCTCTACTATTTTAATGGGTGAGTTTGTCACCAAACAAACTCTATTTATAATCAAACAAACACGTGCATTGTAACCCAACAAGCACGTGCAATGCACATGCATAACTAATATAAAAGAGGTCTTAGGTTCGATGCCAGACAACATCGAAATTTTTTAAATATATATATATTTATAAAGACGTGCATCGCACATGTAAATTACTAGCATTCAATTAATTTGACAACTTTACTTTTTGTAGACGTGCATCGCACGTACATTATACTAGTTATCATAAGTGGCACACTAATATTTGATGTTTCTACCACCACCTCGTTGGGATTGTAGTTCAATCAGTCAGAGCACCGCCCTGTCAAGGCGGAAGCTTCTGAATGCTACATGAAGAACATAAGCCGGATAACGGAACGGGGAGACCTAGGATGTTTTACAATAACCTCCTCTAATAGTGTGTCACCTAAGGCAATAAAGAGAAAAATAGTACAATTGGTAGTAGGTGTAGCATTACTCCTGGGATAGGGAAAATAGTAAATATGACATTAACCCCTATTTGAGACTGAATTTACATTACGATCCTTTTCTTTTTAAATTGAACATTCAACTATTGTAAATTATAAACCCTACATACAGTGTACAAGTCACCGGAGAGCAGGTCCTCCTCCCCTTTGTTCTCGAAGGGAGCTGTTGCATGAGTTGTAGATGGATGCGCAGGTCACTGCTCATATGATGAACGAGGAGATTTAGTCGAGCTACATTCCGGTGAGAACATTTTGCATGTTTCATGGAGAACAATTTCAACTTGAAAAATAGAAATTAAATTGTAGTTTTTTGTTTCTGCAAAAAATAAAAATGGTTGTTGCTGATATCTAGAGCATCTTGGATTGTTTTTTTTTTTTCACTAATTCCATAAAACAACATGACACAGCCACTTTTGTTTAGTAAAGGAAATTTAAAAAAAAAGGAAACCAGTATGTAACTCGCAGCTATTTTATTTTGTTTACTTTATTTAGTTATTTGAAGGAAAATGTGGTGGAAAGTGGCTCAGTCACTAATTCTATTTATCAATAGAAGAAACACGATAGAACAAAAGTATATAACATGATCAATCTCATCACACAAATGATCAAAACCGGCCATAATGACAATATACAGAAGCTAGCATACTTGTACCGTTATTCAGGATTTGCACCCCTAGTTTTATATATATATATATATATATATATATACACACACACACACACATACACACACATACAGAGCTGTTTGCACTCGATCAGCAGCGAACTCAAATGGAGGCAGTTCGATCTCTTGATGCCCATCGGATGGAGGAAAATACCCCTGCTCGAGTTGGGGGTATTTTAATCCTCCCCCCCCCCCCCCAAAAAAAAAAAAAAAAAAAAAAAAAGCCAACCCCTTCTTTCTTCTTCTCATCTTCTTTCTTCAAATCATTTTCCCTTCCTCTCTCCACCTTTGAAGTCTATTTTCCCTTTCTTCCTCTCTCCACCTTCGAAGTCCCCCTTCCAATCGAGGATTCCCTTCAAAATCCCTTCAAATCCAGCATCTCTGCCTTCGAAATCCACTCGACGTCTCTCTCCCTTCTCCCCCCACCTTCGAAACCCTAACCCTAGCTCTCCACCTCCTAGTTCCCGAGATCCAATTTCCAATGCCCGACGCCACCGACGCTCCTCTGTCTTGCCACCGCCGACGTCCCCAACTACTGCCACCTCCCGACGCCCCTCTCCCCCGACGCCCTTAATGTCTCTTTCTCATGACTCGGTTTTGGATACAGTCTAATAGAAGGTAATTTTGGGTTCTTCAATCATGCTATTAATTAAATTAATTTTTATCTTTTGTCGTCTAAAATTTCAATGTTAATTTTTTTGGTCATTTATATACATCCAACATAAGCAAAAATTAGATCTTTATGGGTATTACTTCATTATTGGATCCAAACTATGAATAGATATTGCTGAAATTTATCACTGAATTAAATTGTTATTTGACAGGAAACCACCGAATTAGATATGTATGAGATATAATATAATTTGAACACATTAACCCAATCCGCCTAGACAATTTCAGTTGATCTGTTATTGAGAAGTTTTCAAATTGGAACTACTTGATAGATGACTAAAAAGTGTTCAAAATAAAGAACTTGTATGCTGTTGCAACAAAGATGAAGATGAAAATTGTGGATCATACAAATGGATAGTCTGCCATGATTTCCTAGTCACAGATGTAGAAAAATTCTGCTGCACTTCTCATTACATGCTTGTGATTCATATTCTCTTATGTTCTGAAATTTGAATTTCATTATGATTGAGAATTTAGTAAATTTGTTTTGTTTTTCTGATTTGAACGTCGAGGCTGATGAAGCATCTGGTGAAGAAGAAGCTGATGAGAGAGACTGGGAGGGTGGCTAAGGTCTTGAAATTAGGTGTTAAATATTCTTCCTAGATTGAGGAGATTGTGAATGAATGTTTATCATCACCCTTGTGTCTGTAATATCCTTATTGTAACTTCTACTGTACAAGTTCGAAGGTTCTTCAGAAATGTTGTGGAAATTATTTTGCGACAATGTGCCTTCTAGTGTATAATGTAAATCTTGCTTCGACGTAGTTACGCTATGTTTTAAGCGGATCCTCGATTGGGAGGGGGACTTCGAAGGCAAAGAGAGGGAGGAAGGGAAAATTATTGAAGAAAGAAGATGAGAAGAAGAAAGAAGGGGCTGGCTGATTTTTTCGATCCGAAAATGATTGAGTTCGCCGCTGATCAAGCGCGAACTAGTTCGCACTCGATCAACGCTATGTATATATATATATATATATATATATATATATATATATATATATATATATGAGAAATGCTCGGTTGAAAACGGGTTTGTTTTCAACCGGGTTGGAAAACACCAATCCTAGCCCTCCGATCGGATCCGATCGTGATAAGCGGATGAGATTCGCTCCGCTCTGATCGAAGAGTTTTAGCGGAGGGGTAATTTTGGTAATTCACGCCAAAAAATGCTTCGGTTTTTTGGCGTGAAGTATTTTTTTGTGGGAAAAATCACTAGGTTGTTTTTTTATTAAAAAAAAAATCAAACCTAGGCCGTTGTTGTAAACAACGGCCAACGGCCAAGGAATGTACAAGTGTTTTTCCAAACACTTGTACATACCCAGATCTCCCTCACTCCGTCTTCGTCACAAACTCTCTTTCTCTTTCTCTTGAGCTCCCGAAACCCATCCCCAAATCCTAGTTCTCTTTCCAACCTCCTTTTGTCAATCTCCTTGCCTTCTTGATCTCTCCCTCTTGTCGTAGCCTCTCTATCTCTATCTCCCTCTCCCGAATACCCCAAACCCTAACCTAACCCCATATCCCAAATCACCTGAACCCTAGCAAAAATTCTCCAATGCCCTTGCCTCTTCAACTTGTTCGTCTACAGCAGCGGCTTCTCACATCTTCGCCAACTCTTTCTCTTTCTTTTGACTAGGTATTTACTTAATCACAATTTACTATAATGAACTATGTTAATTTATTAAATTTTTTTCAATTTTTGAGTTTGACTTTTTGTATTATGCATAGCAGTCTATAATTTAGAAAGTATACAATTAGCTCGGATCATGTATGTTGTATATATTTTGTTGATATTTTTGTAGATATAGTGTTAGTTGTAGTTGTGGAATATAGGAAAAGGAAACAAACGAGATCAAAAAAATTTCAAATTTTATGAGTAGGTCGAACTCATCGCGTAGAAGGTAACGGAACTTGTAGAGGCAATTTTCGTCTCACGGTTTGCAAGATACGTCCGTTTATCACTTTTATTCAATAAAATGGATATAAACCGATACACGGCCTTATCTTTCAAACCGAGAGTCGGAACTGACCTCTGCAAGCTCCGTTGGCTTGTGTTTGGTGTGTCAGACTTGGCGGCCCAATTTAGGAATTTTTTCATCTCGTATGTTTTGTTTTGACGCGTATATGAAAAAACTTCAATATACCTCAGAACTTTTTTAGTACGTTGTCAATAGAAAAATGCTTAAATGAAGTCCAAAAAATACGAAACCGTGCAAGTAGGTTGGGCTAACCATTCACAACCCAACGCAACTTGTATTTGCAAATTCTGACCCACGGTTTGCGAGATACGTTAATGTATCGCTTGCCGCTCTTTTTTCAAGAATGAAAGCGATACACGGCCGTATCTTTCAAACCGTGGGTCGGAACTCGCTTCTACAAGTTGCGTTGGTTTGTTTTTGGTGTGCCAAACTTGACGGGCCAATTTAGGAATTTTTCCATCTCGTTTGTGTTGTTTTGACATGTATATGAAAAAATTTCAATCTACCTTAGAACTTTTTTAGTACGTTGTCAATAGAAAAATGCTTAAATGAAGGCCAAAAAATACGAAACAGTGCGAGTAGGTTGGGCTAACCATTCACAACCCAACACAACTTGTATTTGTGAGTTCCGACCCACGGTTTGCGAGATACGTCAATGTATCGCTTGCCGCTCTTTTTCAAGAGTAAAAGCGATACACGGCCGTATCTTTCAAACCGTGGGTCGAAACTCGCTTCTACAAATTGGGTTAGCTTGTGTTTCGTGTGCCAGACTTGATGGCCAAATTTTGGAATTTTTGCATCTCGTTTGTGTTGTTTGGACGCGTATATAAAAAAACTTCAATATACCTCGGAACTTTTTAAGTACGGTCTCAACAGAAAAATGCTTAAACGAAGTCCAAAAAATACGAAACAGTGCTAGTAGGTTGGGCTAACCATTCACAATCCAACGCAACTTGTATTTGCAAGTTCCGACCCATGGTTTACGAGATACGTCAATGTATCTCTTGCCGCTCTTTTTTCAAGAGTGAAAGCGATATACGACCGTATCTTTCAAACCGTGGGTCGGAACTCACTTTTACAAGTTATGTTGGCTTGTGTTTGGTGTGCCAGAGCTGACGGCCAAATTTTAGAATTTTTGCATATCGTTTGTGTTGTTTTGATGCGTATAAGAGAACTTTTGAAATTTTTGCTTCTCGTTGATTTGTGTTTGCTAATTTTTGGTGAATAATTTATTTTATATATGTGAACTTTCTTACAGAGAAATGGTTAGAACGAGAAAAATCGGAAGAACTTCTAGGGATGCTCGGGGGGAACATTCCACAGAAGTAAGAGAACTATTAATTTGTATTTGTGCTTTTTGTATTTAGTGATATTGTTAGTACACTAATAATAATTGTATTTTTGGGTTCGTGTAGGTAGGTGCATCCTCTTCGATGGCACCACGTTGTGGTCCAGGACCAATATATCCCAGTGAACTGACCTTGCAAGACCGCCACAGATCCGCGGTAGTATGGGATGGGAGGATGCAGAGGTGTAATTTCCGCATTCACGAGACCATGAAGGTGCACCCACGTATTGTTGAGTACCTAGTTACGGCCGGTTTTTACGGAATCAGCATGATGGGTCAGGTTAAACTCGACCGAGCACTTCTCTCAGCACTCGTGGAGAGATGGAGGCCAGAGTCGCACACCTTCCATCTACTGGTTGGAGAGATGACGGTGGCACTATAGGATATACCGATGATCTCCGGTCTTCCAATAGATGGTTTGGCCGTGATGGGTAATATAAATTTTGATAAAATAGAGCTATGTAATGAACTTCTTGGTACAGAGTTTGATGAGGAGGCCGTGAAAAATAAGGATATTTTTGTCGGACAATCAATCCGACTATCTTGGTTGAAGGGACGTTTTGATGGAACGTCGACCGGTGCATCGCCCGACCACTATATACAGTCCTACACCAGAGGTTACATTCTAACGGTGCTCGGAGAGGTTCTCTTGCCTAACTCATCCGGGGATACGGTGCACCTCATGTATCTACGATTGCTTGCCGACCTAGGCTTAGCTAGCCGATACAGCTGGGGACGTTGTGTGTTGGCAATGCTATACAGGTCGTTGTGTTCTGTAGCGCTAGATGGGACTGAGATGATCAGTCCTATGGTTTTTTTACAGATTTGATCATGGGAGCGACTGCACTTGGGTCATCCCCGAATTAGGAGACCGGCGAACGGTTAGATGGCTGAACCAGAAAATTCTCATATGTTAACACTCTTAGGGGTTAGGGGTATATTGGGCAGATAGTTGGAGTTACAAAGACAACCCAAAAGATGTACTGATATACTACAGAGACGAGCTCGACCAACTACGAGAAGAGTTCGTGATTTGGGTATCGTATACACCCGAGCGAGTGGGAAAACTACCACCGATGTGAATGACCGGGTCGCAGTTATGGATGACAATGGCTCAACTCATCAACTTTGGTATAGCGGAGCATCCGTGGCCGGAGAGAGTCCTTCGGTAGTTCGGTCTTGAACAAGATAGTCCCCCAAGCTGTGCAAATCTATACGACCATGAGTTACACACCGTGAGAGGTACCGGTAGCATGCCTACTCATGATTGGGCAGATTTCTATTGTGTTCACGTTGCAGAATGGAACGAGCGACGGTTTGAACTTGTAATTGAGGATGTTCCAAAGTACGATGGTAGAGAGCAAGGGAAGTACATGCAATGGTTCAGATCATATACACGTTTGTACATCTATCTCGATACAGAACGACCTGCTGGGGTTCAACAAGTAATTGAGGAGAGAGAGATTGAACCACCACCCGCCTATTCTAGTTCACAACCCATGTTACAACCGAAGGCCTCAGCTATACGTATAGTGATAAGTATAATCTTCAAATTTTGTTGAATGTTCGTTATATTTAAAGTTATTAAATTATTTACTTTTTCGAATCTGTATAAATTTTTTTTTTGGTTTTTTGTTTTAGATTGATAATACGATAAACATGCCAAAAGAATGCGCGGATGTAATCAAAAGTAATGCGGGCACGGCTATGAAGAGGTTCGCTCAGAGAATACTCTCTTCTTGTCGTACCAATTTGGATGTTTTGGGAGAGGCTGAACGTTTGGATAGAGCATTAAGGTTACCGAGAGGGCGACGTAAAAGTGTGAGGGGTATGCCAGCTACGCTGATGGGGTAACAACGGGAACGTGGACTCAGAGAACAACAAGCTACATCTTCACCTCCATCTCAAGAACAAGAGCAACAAGATGAGAATGAAGAGAGGGTTATTGGAGACGTACAAGAGGAGAGAGGAGAAGAAGAAATTCCTGAGGCGTCATCCCCGCTCCGGCGATGAAATCCTGCTCGGAAGAGGCGAGCACCACAACCATACATGCCCGGTTCTTAGCTAATACCGTATATAATTTTTTTGTTGTAGTATTTTATTCATATTTTGGTTTTTTATCCTATTGTAACTTAATATGTGGTCATTGTTGTTCGTAAGTTTAAGTGTTATTGATGTTTTTGTTATTTATTGCTAGTTTGATTCGTACGTTGGTGATTTTGTGGCCGTACATAGAAATTTAGTTGGAGAGTGTAGGTGATGGGAAAGTGTTTACATTTTGGGAAAAATTCAAGTGTAGCAGTTGTAGCTGCTGTGTCAAGTTGTAGATATATATATATATATTTTAAACCAAGGCCGTTGTCTCCAACAATGGCCTAGGTTAGTTATTGAAATTTTTATTTTCATCAATAACTCTCTGTGTTTTGGAGCATGAAGACAGGGAGCAAGACCCTTATATTTTGTATACCTTAGGCCGTTGTTGGAATAGGCCAGAAGTTGAACAATTTGGGGTGCTCTCTGACTTGTTCGAGTTAAAAACAACAACAAGTCAGAGAGCAAGACCCCATATTTTTTATACCTTAGGTCGTTGCCTCCAACAACGGCCTAGGTAGTAGGCCAAAAGTTGCACAATTTGGGGTGCTCTCTGACTTGTTGGAGTTAAAAACAGCAACAAGTCAAAGAACAAGACCCTATATTTTTTATACCTTAGGCGGTTGCCTCCAACAACGGCCTGGGTAGTAGGCCAAAAGTTACACAATTTGGGGTGCTCTCTGACTTGTTGGAGTTAAAAACAGCAACAAGTCAGAAAGCATGACCCCATATTTTTTATACCTTAGGCCGTTGCCTCCAACAACGGCCTAGGTAGTAGGCCAAAAGTTGCACAATTTAGGGTGCTCTCTGACTTGTTGGAGTTAAAAACAGCGACAAGTCAGAGAGCAAGACCCCATATTTTTTATACCTTAGACCGTTGCCTCCAACAAAGACCTAGGTAGTAGGTCAAAAGTTGCACAATTTGGGGTACTCTCTGACTTGTTGGAGTTAAAAACAGCAACAAGTCAGAGGGCAAGACCCTATATTTATGTTGCCTTAGGCCGTTGTCTCCAACAACGGCCTAGGTAATAAGCCACAAGTTGAACAATTTGGGATGCTCTTGACTTGTTGGAGTTTAAAAGCGCAACAAGTCGAAGAGCAAGACCCAATTTTTTTAAAACCTTAGGCCGTTGTCCCCAACAATGGCCTATGTAATAGGCCAAGATTTGAAGTTTTTGGGTTACTCTCTGACTTGTTCGAGTTAAAAAGAGCAACAAGTTAGAGCGCAAGACCCTTATTTTTTTTACAACTTGGGCCGTTGCTTCCAACAACGGCCTAGGTTATAACCATTTGAATTTTTGTTCTTTTTACAACTTTCTCTTAACTCTTTACGAATAGTGTGTTTGCAACTATCTACCAAAGACAGATGATCTATGCTTGTATATCGTTTATATTTTTTATTACGGTCCAATTTTTTCCTTCTATCTAACCAATAAAAAATGATACAGTTTATATGTTTAAAAATAATTCCAAAAAAAAAATTGATCTTATCATTTGTAAAAAATAATTTCTTAAATATAAGCTTACCACTAATATGTAAATTCTTCTGCAATGCGTACATCTATCCGGTTACTGTTGAGTGTAGGGTTTCAACCCAAGTAATAAGGGATATTGTAGGGTTAGGGTTAGGGTTACTGTATTAATAGGGTTAGTGTTAACGGCTGTTAGGGGTAGGGTTAGGGTTATTGTAGGGTTAGAAATGTAGGGTAACTCCAACAAGCTAAAAATATGAAGTTTTTGCATTGCTGTCTAACTTAACCAACTTGAAAAGATCAAAAAGTCAGAGAACACCTACAATATATTAATACATTAGGCCGTTGTCTCCAACAATGACCTAGGTTTGAAGTGTTATGCTTTTTACAACTTTCTCTTCGCTCTGTACGAACTGTCTCTTTGGAACTTTATACCAAAAATAGATGTTCTATGCTTGTATAACGTTTATATTTTTTGTTAATTCCAATTTTTCCCACCTAACCAACCAATATAAAGTCATGATGGTTAGATGTTTACAAAAAATACCAGAAAATAAAACATGATCTTTTCATTTATGAAAAACAATTTCTTACATATATTATAGAAGTTGGGTTAGGGTTATTGTAGAAGATATTTAAGTTCTATCAATGCTCTTTATGACCAATATATAAACCATCGTTTGTGTTATGAATTGAGCATTAAACTCTTTTCAGTAAGTGCCACTCAGAACATTCAGAATTACTGAAAAATAGAGGGAAAACAGAATCGCAAACAACCTAGATGATACCACTAGGGGGGTATGGTTAATGGTTAGGTGTTAAACTGGATAGGTATACTCATTCGAGAAGAAATTACATATTATGGGTTAAAATGTATATAAAAAACTGATTTGCAAAGAATGAAAAGATCATCTTTTATTTTATAATAATTTTTTTTTTGCAAAGTGGGCTTCACATGTAGATCCCCTTTTGCATAACCGCCCGCATTTTCCCGTTGGCAGGAATACTCACCTTCAGCCCAAGTAGTAACTTGTGGGTTGTTTAAGGATAGGGTTAGGGTAAGGTTAGGGATAGGGTTATGTTTTTTATATTTTTTACAACTGTCTCTCCACTCTTTACGAACATTGTCTCCTGAACTCTAAAAAATAGACATTCATATGTATGTTTTTTTGTTTATATTTTTTATTTATTTCCATTCATAGCCACTTAATTAACCAATATAAAATCGTTAAGGTCAAACGAATCAATAAATTATTATAAAAAATATGATATTTTGATTCGTAAAAATCAATAAAATATGATATATAGGGTACGATTATGGGTTAGTGTAGGGTTAGGAGAGTAGGGTTATGGGTTAGGGTTAGGGTTAGTGGTTATAATTCTATTTGTAGCCAATATATATGCAAAATCTGTAACAAGTACAAAGAGCAATATTACAAGGATCATGTGAATGACAATGGAATAGAGTTTTATAAACTCATGGATTCCATAAGTTGGACCACATGTAGATATCAAGTCTATGTCGAGAAATGGAGTGTTCATTTTGTTTAGGATAACTTTGCCTACTATGATTGGAGACTCTTCAAAGTAGACATCACATGTAGAAACCCACATGTAGAACAAGTCCAATATGAGAAAAACCTAAAGTATATAACTTGCTTATTATTAAATTTGTTATTACAAAGTGGGCACCACATGTAGATCCCCACATGTATAACCTAATAAGGGAAAAGATTCAGATGGATTTGAAAATTGGAATATTTTTATAACCACTAACCATAACCCTAACCCTAACCCTACCCCTAACCCCCGCTTACCCTAACCCCCACCAATATATGCAAAATCTGTGACAAGTACAAAGAGCGGTAAAACAAGGATCATGTGATTGAGAATGGAATGGAGTTTAATCAACTCATGGATTCCAAAAGTTACACCACATGTAGATATTAAGTCTATGTCGAGGAATGGAGTGTTCATTTTGTGTGGAATAACTTTGCGTACTATTATTGGAGACTCTTCAAAGTGGGCATCACATGTAGAAACCCACATGTAGAACAAGTCTAATATGGGAAAAACCTAAAGTACATAACTTTCTTATATTCACATTGTAGATCTCCACATGTATGAGAAAAACCACATGTAGATCCCTACATGTATAGCCCAACTAGGTTAAAGACCAAAGAAATAGCTATATATTTACTTCACATTGGAGGTTTATCACTTCATATAGCATCATCGGTCCTTGCTCTTTTTCTCTTCATAGTTTTCCCTTCATTCGGATAGATTGGAGATTGTACAAAGTGGGCACCACGTCTAGAAACCCACATGTACAATAAGTTCAATATGGGAAAAACCACATGTAGAAACCCACATGTACATAACTTGCCTACTTTATACTTTTGTTATTACAAAGTGGGCACCACATGTAGATCCCTACATGTATAACCCAATAAGGGAAGGGATTCAGTGCGCTGTAGTGCAAAGAGTCATCATATCCAATATGGAAAAAACCACATGTCCATAACTTGCCTACTATTAAATTTGTCATTACAAAGTGGGCACCACATGTAGATCCCCACATGTATAACCCAATAAGGAAACAGATTAAGTCTTATATTTCTGACACGACTACTCATTTCATTTCCACTCCAAATACAGAAACCAAAACCACAGAGTCTTTCCACTTCCACTTTGAGCGATGACGACGAAGATGATCAACATTAAGATGCGAGCCCAATGTCAGTTGATGCTGAGGATGAAGAAGAAAAGCAGAGGTCAAGCGCCGAGAAAGAAGGGGAAGGTGCAATTCCTATCGGGGACGTGATTGCTGTGACTCAAAAGGGGAAGCAATATGGTTCTTTTGAATTTGAAGAGAATGTATATAAAGTGGTGAGTTTTTAATTTTAAAAAAAATAAAAAATTTTATTATTTTTGATTAGGGTAGGTAGGTTTGGATTGGTATGGTGGGTTTTTGGTTTGCAGGAAGATACAATGCTGATTTTAGTTTTCTTAATCAACTAATAACCCTTAACCCTGCCATAACCCTAGCTTACCCTAACCCCCGTTAACACTAACCATAACCTTACACATATAACCTTCATCCTTTTATTTTTTGGAATTATTATTAAACATATTACCTTGATTAATTTATATTGGTTCGATAGGGAGAAAAAATTGGAAAGTAATAAAAAAATATTAACGATATAGAAGCATAGATCATCTGTCTTTGGTATATAGTTCTACGGAAACTGTTCGTAAAGAGTTAAGAGAAAGTTGTAAAAAACAAAAAAAATAAAAAACCCATAACCCTAACCCTAACCTTACCCTAACCCTAACCTTAAACAACCTAGATGTTACTACTTGGGTTGAAACCCTACACTCACCAATAACCCGTTAGGTGTATGTTTTGCAGAAGAATTTACATCTAATAGGGATTAGAATATATTTAAGAAATATTTTTTACAAATTAAATGATTATGTTTTATTTTATAGTTTTTTTTGTAAATATTTAACCACCATGATTTTATATTGGTTACTTAGGTGAAAAAAATTGGGCCAATAAAAAAATATAGCTAAACGATATACAAGTATAGATCATTTGTCTTTGGTATAAAGTTCCATAGAGACAGTACGTAAAGAGTGAAGAGAAAATTGTAAAAAGCATAAAACTTCAAACCTAGGCCGTTGTTCGAGACAGCGGCCTAAGGTATTCATATAAAGGGGTATCTCTGACTTTTTGCTCTTTTCAAGTTGGTCAAATCAGAGAGCAATGCAAAAACTCCAAATTTTAAGCTATAACCTAGGCCGTTGTTGGGGACAACAGCCTAGGCTATAAATAAAAAGGGTGTTGCTCTCTGACTTGTTGCTCTTTTTAACTTGACCAAGTTAGAGAGCACCCAAAAAACTTCAACGTTTTGCCTACAACCTAGGCCGTTGTTAAAGATAACGGCCTAAGGTATAAAAAAATTATTGTGTTGCTCTCTGAGTTGTTGCTCTTTTAACTTGTCCAAGTCAGAGAGTACCCAAAAAACTTCAACTTTTGTCCTATTACCTAGGCCATTGTTGGAGATAACGGCCTAAGGTATTTGTAAAATAGGGTGTTGCTCTCTGACTTGTTGCTCTTTTTAACTTGTCCAAGTCAGAGAGCACTCCAAAAACTTTAACTTTTTGCCTACAACCTAGGCCGTTAAGACAACGGTCTAAGGTATCAAAAAATTATTGTGTTGCTCTCTGACTTGTTGCTCTTTTTTACTTGTCCAAGTCAGAGAGCACCCCAAAAACTTCAACTTTTGTCCTGTTACTTATGCCATTGTTGGAGGCAACGACTTAAGGTTAAAAAATTAAGGGTCTTGCTCTCTGTATTCATGCTCCAGAAACACAGAGAGTTATTGAAGTTCAAAAAAATTTCAACAAATAACGTAGGCCGTTGTCCTAGGTTTAATATATATATATATATACAACTACAACAGTAGCTACAGCTGATACAATTGAGTCACCCCCAAAATGAAGCTAAATTATATACAACCCATCAGCAACAAACTCCCAACAACAACAACAACAATGTTAACAAACAATACAAACCAACAACACTTGAGTTTTAAGAATATTTACAGTTAACAACCAAAAGTAATTAACCACATGGGCATAAATCTGTAATACACTGAAACATTACATTAAATAAATTCCGATTCAGAGTGGATCATCATATCTCTGGTCAGAACTCTCTTCATCGGATGGAATTACTTCTTGCAGATTGTTTGGCCTTCATTCAAAGATAAGTTTTAGTTAGTGAGAAACTCATTTACCACAAATGAAGTATAATAAATTTAAAAGAGGGACAAACAAATAAAATACAAGTCTTACCCCTCAAATAAAGTTGGACAATTTTTTGAATCATGATTCATTTGCACAATGCCGCATCTTCGGCATCGTTTCTGTTTTTTTATGCGGAGTTGCTCTCATATCGGCCTCAATCTTTCGGTGCGGGCCCTTCCCTTTGTCGTGCATTACTGTGGATCACTTACCCGTGTAGGTATGTATCTACTCCCTTCATCATGTGGTTGTGAACTACTTCCCGGTTCTACACTGTCATGTGGTTGTGAGGTCTGTTCTGGTTGTTCACCCAATCCGGGTTGTAGCCGAGAAATCCTGTCAATGATCTTCTGCAAATTCTTCAACATGTATTTGTTACGTTTATTGGAGGAACAACCGAGATCGAAAATCTGTTTTGCATGGTAGCTCAACTCACAATATCGAGAAGCAAAATTCTTGGTATTGGGTTCGGTTGGAACAGATGTATAACTTCTTCTCATCACATCCCGGGTCCATCTTCTTTTAATATATACATCCGGAAGGGAAGTGTGATGGCTGAAATGAAGAGTGGCTAAAATATGCCTGTAAGGAATGCCAACAAAGTCGAAGAAGTGACATGCACATGTAATAATTCCTTTGATTTTGCATAATTGAAGAAGGCAAGCCGATTCTGATTCTCCACAGAGTATCACATGGAAGGTTGAACTGTCCGGTGTCTCAAGATCGTCAACTTAACTCACATTGTACATGAAGCTTTTTGTAACTTCATCTTGGAATTTGTAAAAAAAAATTAAAGTGTATGTTTTCGCCATTTGTGCCTCCAAAGCCCATTCACTCTTCAACTTTGGTCTCTTCTCACGGTTACGATAATTTTCTTTCAGTTCATCGTGTCTTTGCCTTCCCAAAAAACGGTCGAAGATGACGGCAAATTCATGCAAGAAAATTTCTTTTCTATATGATGTTTCAGGGTAGAATGCGCTGACTCAACCTGTTGGCTACTCAATATACCGGCCCAAAAAGAATCTTTAGCATAGACGGGTGCCCAACTTTCACGGATATCAAATAGACCGTTCAACCATTTGTTACTCTCTAATCCGCATTGCGAAATCAACAAATTCCAATTTCCTACAAAGTCATGTACATATTCAAAATTGTAGATGACATTCTTCAAAGATTCCCTAAACTTGTCGACATCGTTCGAAATACGCACCTCCTGGGGTAACTTATCCAGAATATGCCAAATAAAAAAACGATGTCGAGTCTGGAGAAAAACTTTCTTAATTGCGGCGACAATCCCACGGTCTTGATCGGAGACGATACCGAATGGAGCACGATTCATAATCCCTAACCACTTTTCAAAAAAACATTCAAACGAATATGCCGTCTCATTTGGAATGAACCCACCTCCTAAGAAAGTCGATTTCCAATGTTGATTCACTCCAACAAAGAGAACAAATAACATTCCATAACGGTTCATATTGTACGTGACATCAAAACAAATTACATTGCCAAATTCTTGATAATTCATCCTAGAAATACCATCAATCCATATACAATTTGACAACCGCCATTCGAGATTTACTTGAATGTCATAAAAAATTGAAGAATCCGTCTGTTTCTTAGATTCAAAAAAATCAATTAGCATTGTAGAATCATGTCCTTTTAATGCTTCTTGCGAATCTCTAAGTAATTTCTAACATCTTATTCTATAAATCCTACTTGATCGTAACCACCACTAGCACTTTCATAGAAGAGCATTTGTCGACATGTCTAGATATTAGCTTGGTTGAATTGCTCTATTATTCTTTTATCCGTATTTGACACGGAACGGTTTCAGGGCAAAAAATGCTTTCTACCGGGTGAGGTGAATTCGTGATTGTGTTCTTCGTTAAATGAATATACCACCCACGTATTACTTGCTTCGTTCAATTTTACACGAATGCAAGCCTTGCAACCCGTTCTATAAGTTGTTCCTCGTCTACCATCACTATATTGACTCGGCGACGACTCGGCTTTATTACAAAGTTATGACTTATCTACTTCCACTCCTCCCTTTAATTTATTCCACCCTTACGTATTGGAAAACTCCTACAACGAGCATATGAAGAATAATAATTTTCGGCCACAACTAAAGTGAAAAACGTCATACCTAACTTTGGTTTTAGATATTTTTCGACTAACAGCATGGAATCAATAATTGGTTCTACCTGCACAAAATTATCACCAGTAGCAGAACTCTCCGTATCAATGTTCATCTGGGGTAAAAATATATTATTGGTAAATTAATATACACATCATATATAAAACAGCTTGTTAACAAACGATTGCGATATATATATATATAAGAAACAAAATAACTGACAAAACGTCAAAAACGACGTCATAAAAATACAAAACTCTGCTATTGGGTCCGGCTTGCCGCACACAAGGTAACAGAACCTGTACAAGCGAGTTCCGATCCATGGTTTGCAAGATAAGGATGTGTCTCGCTTGCTTTTACTCTTGGAAATGAGGGAAATGCGATACACAAATGCATATACCAAACCGTGGGTTACAACTCGAAACTATAAGTTGGTATGACTTGTGAGTGGCGAGACTGACCTACTCACAAAATTACGGATTTTTTCAAGTGGGTTCTCTATTGAAAACTCCCTTAAAATATAACAAAATTCATTAGAAAACGGAAAATTTAATGGCAAAAAAAATTAACTTTGTGATTGGGTCGGGCTACCCGCACACAAGGAAACACAACTTGTACAAGCGAGTTCCGACCAACAGTTTGCAAGATACGGCCGGGTATCGCATTCATTCATGGAAAATGCCAACAATGCGATACATTGACGTAGGCCCCAAACCGGGGGTCCGAACTCTCAACTACAGGTACCGTTTGGTAGCGAGCGGTAAGCCCAATATGCTCTTCAAATTTTATTTTTTTTGGATGGCGTTTCGTACTGAAAAGTACCCTCGACAGAAATAAAAAAACTTCAATTGAGGTTGTTGTTTGATATACGATACAAATCCGCACAAACGAGATCAAAAAGTTTAGAAACTTTCGGAGTAGGACGGACGCAAAACAAATGAGCCAACAAAATTTATAGAAGTGAGTTTGGACTCACGGTTTGCAAAATACGCCGATGTATCGTTTTCACTCACAGGAATTACTCGAAAGCGATACACGGCCGTACAATTCAAACCATGAATCCAAACACACTTCTACAAATTGCGTTGGCTTGTGCATGGCGAGCCCGACATACTCGCAAAGTTGCATAAATTTTTTTTCTCTTTGTGCGCTATTACTAACATCGAATAATGACCAACAACAACTAATACTACATATACATCCCTAATAAAACTAGAATTATCTACTCTATAAATACCTAGGCATAATATAGAAATTGTACACTCAAACATTGGAGAAAAATTTCTAATCAATTAGCCTAGTTAGATCTGCTCAAGTAGGAACAAATTAGTACCTTTAACAATGAGGGTGTTCGGGAGGCCGCTGTGCGCTGCTGTAGAGAAAGGAAGGGGAGTAGGGTTTGGCTAATTTCTTCAGAATTAGGGTTTTAGGGTTGAGGAGATTTCGTATGGGTTAGGATTTTTTTTTTAATTGGGATCTTCAAAGAAAAAGGGCAAGAGTCTGAGAATAGGGAGAGATTCGGTGAGAAACAACGATTAAGAGAGAGGTAGGGTTTTCAGATCGATAGAGAGAGAGCTAGGGTTTGGAGAAATGGGTTTCTCGAGCTCCACTAGGGAGAAAGAGAGTTGTGAGGGAGATGACGATCTGAGTATGTAAAAGTGTTTGGAAAAACACTTATACATACTTAGGCCGTTGTTGGGAACAAGGGCCTAGGTTGAAATTTTTATTTAAAAAAAACAACCTAGGTCGTTGTTCCAAACAACGACCTAAGTACAATTTTTTCCAAAAAAAAAACTTCAAATAACTTAGGCCGTTGTTCCCAACAATGGCCTAAGTATAGGTAACTGACAAAAAAAAACTTCACGCCAAAATAACGCTAAGTGTGAAATATTTTTTGGCGTGAATTTTCGAAATTGGCCCTCCGCTTTTTGGAGCATTAGTGGGATGTTTTAACAGGTTTAGATATGATCCGCTCATCATGATCTATGGTGATCGGACGGCTAGGATTGGTGTTTTCCAACCCGGTTGAAAACAAACCCGTTTTCAACCGTGCGTTTCCCTATATATATATATACCAGGTTTACCCGTTGACACGTGCCTACGGCACGTCTTCGAAACGGTGCACCTTGTTTGATCATATAAAATAGTTTTGAAGGTCCAATAAATTAATTGAAGCAACAAATATATTATATGTGAAACTTTTGGGGGTCCAGCAAAAAACATATTATATAATTTTTTTGATTTTTTTAAAATAGTTTTTTAAATTTTATTTTTTTTAGAATTAAAAAAAAAATTATTTTCTTAATTTTTTGAATAGAAGAGGGAGGGGGAGAGAGAGAGAGGAAAAAAAATTAAATAAATATAGGAGTTGTTTTGGGTGGAGGATTTGAATTTGAGTTTGGGGGGGGGGGGGAACTTTTTTGAGAGAAAATATATTTTGTGAGGTTAGATTCGAGCCTTTGATTTTTGGGGGGATTGAAGGAGATCCACTTGATAGCTTTCTTTGTGTTTTATTATATATATATATATATATATATATATATATATATATATATATATATATATATATATATATATATATATATATATATGGGAGTGTTCGGGTTGTCATTTGTAGAAAACCTGTAATTTGTAGATATTCATTCAACTATCTAATCTCAACCATTCATTTTTAAGTGGAAGTTATATTAACCATTTATTTACTCAACTATTGTTAGTTACCCATAATACCATCAAAGTTCAAACTTATTTACGGCATAATCATTTACAAATGTACCACTTATATAAAAGAAAAGTTTGTGCCACTAGGGGTGATTTGTAAAGATTATGTGATGAGTAAAGGGAGGTTTAAGGTTCGATGTCAGATTACTTCTTATTATTTACTATATATAAAAAATATATAATTAGAACGTGCATATTACTAGTATATATAGTGGGTTTAGTACCCCGTATTTTTAAATATTATTTTTAAGATTTATAAATGAATTGAAATGATTTTTTGGTGATTTAATAAATATTTTTCTGAAGATTCATCTTTTTACACGTGCAAAACACGTGCAAATATTTTCTTGAAAAGTTCAAAGTCAAAAATTATTTTGTGAAAAATCATTATTTATTATTAGATATTATTTGTGAATTTTCTGGATTTTTCTGATATTTATTGGACCTATTTGCAAATATTTCAAAAAGAATAACTTTTATGCAAAATTAACAATTGGAGTGAAAACTCCAGATTTTGGGATTTTTGGGCTGTGTATAATGCCTAGTCAACTCAGGGTTAAAAAGTTTACTTTTTGTTTTGATAAATTTGATTTATTTTACAAGTTTCGATAAAAGAGGATCTTTTTTGCAAAATTGTCATTTTGAAGGGTAAAAGTGCAAATTTGTTTTTTGGCTTTTTTAAACAGTGCCGGCTGACTTTTATGATGGTTGTTTTTATTTTTCAAATCTCAAATAAATTGGTTTTATCAAGTTTCCAAGTATATGGATCTATATATGTAAAGATATGTTGTAAAAAGAGTATCTTTGCGAATGTGTTCAAAACCCTAAAAACCTATATTCCGACCTATTTAAAGGTGGACTGCAGCCGTCTTTTGCGGCACAACACAAAGTATTTTATTATTATTATTTCTTGGATTTTTAAAGAGAAGATCTTGGATTTCTTGCGAATGAGGGATTTTTCTTGTTCTTTATTATTTTCGTTTGATCTCTTCAACAAGGTGATGTTTTGTTTTGTTTTGTTTTATGTGTGTTGTATGTGATGATCTATCTATTAGAAAGCATGCTAGGAGTTTGTATGATGATATATGAAGTTTTGATGAGTAGATGAATTAAAAGTGAATCTTTTTATGAAACTATATTATTGATAATTGAAACCCTAATTTGTTGACTTGAGATTATTAAAGAACTGAATAGAAATCATGAGTAGGTTGTTTTTCCATACATATTTGCTGTTTTGACTTGTTGAGAAGTATTGTATGATGATATTTGCATAAAAGTGGATAAAAAGATTACCTTTACTTGTGTATAAATGCATAAACTCTATTTGAGGGCTTTTCGTTGAGTAGAAACTTGATTAGTGATTGTTATAATTGCTCATATGCATGGACAAATTATTATAAATGATTGTGGATGAATTTAATGGCTATTGGATCTAAGAATCAAGTCTTGGAGTTTGAGAAAGGGGGTTTAGATTTGGATCTATGCATTATGATCAATTTGGGAGATTTCGTGATTTTGTGAAGTTTTGAAAAGTTTTTAATTGGATATGATTGGTTTTATTACTGAGATTAAATCTAAGTATTTCACTATTTCTAATTGATGAGTTTGGAAGTATTATATCTTAATTCGTTGGTTTCGAAGAAATTGGGTTTTCGTGTGTTTTGATGGAGTTTTGATTGGATTTAAATTGTTTTGGTTCTGAGACAGTTTTAAACTCTTTACTACTCTTATTGATGGATTTTTGAAGTCTAAACTGATGTTAAAATTCGTATTCAAATATATATGTATATAAGATGTTGTTTTGAAAGATTTTTTTGGTAAAACTCCTATTTCGAGTTCTTGATATGTTTTAATGTGTTTTCATAACTCCTATATGTACAAGTTACAATTAATTATCTCAGGAAATTAGTTCTTCACATTTGTGATTTTTACGAAGTGGAATCGTGTATCGGTTAAAACATGCACAACCTTTAAACTGTAGTCTGGAAGTCTGACAGTCGACCGACCAATATCGACAGTCGACTGTCGGGGTCCTGGATGATGTGTTTTCTTGAGTCTCGAATTTTTCTACGGGACAGTCGACTGACTACCTATGGGACAGAGCATTAGCAGTCGACTGTGTAATCTGGACAGTCGACTGTCTCTACTCTTAATTAATGTTTTCTTTAAGTGTTAGATTTTCCTATGGGACAGTCGACTGTCCAGATTACACAGTCGACTGCTAATGCTCTGATTGTGGTTTTCTTGAGTCTTCAGGTTTTTCTGCAGGACAGTCAACTGGCTACAGTAAGCGGCCTACTGTCACTGCGCTGCTTGATGTTTTCTTGGGTTTGGATTTCACGTGGGACAGTTGAATGACTACTTTATGAAGTCGACTGCTACTGCTCTGACTGATGTTTTCTTAAGTTTTCTGATGCGCTTTTGAACGATTGTTCCTTCAATATTATATGTTTTTAAAAGATGTTTTGCTACAGATTAAAAATGTTTTACAGAAATTTATATTGGAGCTTTAAAAGTATTCTTTTGGACCTTATTTGAGTCATACGTGCTTTCAAAGGAATTGATGTTTTGTGAGATTCTACAACTTAAAAATATGATTTTCAGTTATTTAATAGATTTAATATTTATTTGGATTCTGTAATTTTATATAAGATTTGAGTTTTTGTTGATTGGAGAAATATCTTCATATGATCGTTTTGACAATGGATTTGTGAGTTTTGGTCATGATGATATCTCTAGAAGTTGAGTGGGAGTCATGTGAACCGGAAGATGAGATTTGTTGATTTAGACCAGTTGGGTCTTGGGGTTGTTATTGAGTATTTAAGTCCGGTAGGATACACTAACTCTAGAGATGAGGATTTTTGTGTTTTAAAATAACCAACTTAAGGACATGCACTAGTGGAAATGTGATGGAACTTGGAAAACGTGTGTATATATATGCTCTTGGTCTGTTTAGTCCAACGGATGCGTTCCATGACTGTTTTTGTCCTCTCTCGAGAGGACATTTGTATGTTCGCGTGTCGAGCATATGCAGGCCTATTCACGGAGCATGCAGGGTGCATTCGCGTGTCGAGAATCGGCATGCCTATTCACGAAATGTACCTGGTGTATCTGTACGTCGAGGCCCTTACAAGCCTATTCGTGGGGTACACGGTTGGTAGGTGATTCTCCAATTTTAGAGCTATTCTTACATGATGCTTGTGTGTCGAGGGCTATGGTGTCTATTCGCGGAGTATTTTGGATCGTGTTTCCATCATCGTAGTAAGATTAGTTGCATAACGAGGAATTTAACCCTATAAAGTGGAGATCATTATGGGCTTGCACTGGACCTATATACTATGAAATGCATAGAATCCGACAAGTATGCATTAGACAGTCAGCATATGGCATTGATGTTTTCTTGACTTGGTTTTATGCTTGTGTTTTCCTGTTTTTACTAAACTTGACACTTAGGCTAGATTCACTTGATGTTTTTATGTATTACTTAATACTATCTTATATTCCTAGATGTTTTCATACTTTACTTATTGTTATTTTTCATTTTATTTATTCTTGCTGTTAATACATGTTGTTGATGATTCTATATTCTATATTTTATTTATGTTGTTTTCTCTTATGTCACTCACACCGTTATGGCTGACCCCTGTAGTTTTGGGGATTAGGGTTATCTCTAACCTCATATTTTACAGATAGGTGCTTATAGCTTGAAATTTGGATGCTTGAGATAGAATGATGGTATGACTTATGTAAATTGTAAAATAAGTGTTGTAAAGAAAAAGATTGTAATTCAAGGTTTTTTGTATTCCGCTGTATTTTGTAAATAATTGATATAATAAAAGTTGAAATAAAAATTATCTATGTTTTTGGCTATGTTTACTATTGCAATTGAAGCTGATGCTGGAAATTGTGCCACGTATTTCTGAGATATCATATTGAAAATTCGGGACACTATAGTGGGAGAGTTTACTAACTTGCGTTTATCTTGCGTACATAACTAATATGAAGGATGTCTCATGTTCGAGGCCAGACTACGTCAGTGTTTTTACTTAATTTTTTTTTTATTAAGACGTGCATCGCACGTGTAAATTACTAGTATGAGAAATGCGAGCTTCATATTTGTACGAGGAAATTCTTCTCATACAAAATGATTATATTCACTTAGTGCGACCCTAATGGAAGATCCACACCGTCTATTATATTTGTTATGTCAATGTATGTATGTATAGAAAAAATCAAGTGGTTTGGAGGTTGTTCACACATGCATAAAGTTGGTTGAAAAATGAACGATTTTAATAGTATTACAAATTGTACCACAAATTGGACTATCATTTAAATATAAGGTTCGCATTTCTCTATACTAGTAATCTACACGTGCGATGCACGTTCTTATCAAAATTTTTTTATTTTATAAAGTAAATTATAAGACGTAATCTGGCCTCAAACCTGAGACCTCTCTTTGCTCATACATTCCTTTTACAAATTAGCCCTAGTGGTACAAACTTTTATTTTATATGAGTGACATTTTTGTAAATAATTATTTTGTAAATAAATTTGAACTTTAAGGGTATTATGGTAACTAACAACAGTTGAGTAATTGAATGATTAATATAACTCGGATTTAAAAATGAATGGTTGAGATTAGATGGTTGAATGTATGTCTACAAATTACCGGTTGTCTACAAATGACACGCCCAATTCTTCCATTATACTAACTAGTTTCTATACACGTGCGATGCACATTTTAATAATTTCAAAAAATAAAAATAAAAATTCTGACGCAGGGAGGATTTGAACCGGAAACCTCCTTTATATTAGTTATGTACGTGCGTTGCACATGTTGGTAGAATGACAAAATGACAAATGACACTGAGGCCTTCTCCCATTATAATATTAGATAGAGATTAGAGATATTATATAGATACTGAAAAGTAATTAAAGTTTAAAATGTCAAGGAGGCTAACAGAAATCCAATTGCTAGACTAGGATCTTAAAAAAGTTTCCCAAATTAATTAACAAGAAAAAAATAGCAAAAATCAAGCATAAAATAACGGGAGGGAGCAAGACTTGATTGATTGTTTTCTTTTAAAAAGCCAGAAATTGCATTTCTTTTTGAAGCATCATTATCAGTCTATCACCCAATGCCTCTCCTCACTTGGTCACTCCTATCACTGTTTATCCTCATGTACATACATACTAATAATTCCCCATTAATTAATCATCCAATAAAAAAGAGATTGCAAAAGAAAGAGGGAAAATTCAAGTCAGTCTGTTCTCTGCTGCCGCTGACGGCCTCCTCTCTGAGTAGTGATTAAAAAAGAGAAACAGAAGAAGAAGAAGAACAACAAGAAGAAGAAGAATACAACATCATCAGTCAGTTGTAAGTTGTAACAAGGTCAGACAATACAACACAATCCAATTATTCCATCTCCTTACCAACCATAAAGCCATAACACAGATCTGCACGCACACGCACACACGCACAAAAAGAAAAAGAAAAAACAGAAGAAGAAAAAAAATAAACATAGAAATTCACTCCATCTTGCTATGGCTTTAATAAATTGGGTACAATTCAAGAGAAGTAGAGCGGTACTAGCATGGCCGGCTTCTCTTTAGGCGGCCGTGGCGGTGGCAGCGGCAGAGGAGGAGGTGGACAAGATACCAACGAATCGATCCCGTTCATTTACACTGCAAGCAACCCTACCACTACATCCAACACTCGAGGCTTTGAACTATGGCACCAGCAGCAGCAACACCACCACCAGTTCTACGCTTCCCCTCCCACAATGCTCGGCTTCTCCTCCACTTCCTCCGATAACCAATTAGTGGGCCCCGCAGCGATGAGGGGAAGCTCGTCTGGTGGTGGGATCAGTTGCCAGGACTGCGGAAACCAGGCGAAGAAGGATTGCTCACACATGAGATGTAGAACCTGCTGCAAAAGCCGCGGATTCCACTGTGCTACCCACGTGAAGAGCACGTGGGTGCCTGCTTCCAGGCGCCGCGAACGGCAGCTGCAGCTCGCCTCCGCCGCTGCTCGATCTTTGCAGCAGCAGCAGCCGCAGCTTCAGCAAAGATCAGATCTGGTTCGATCTGGGAGCGGCGGCAGCGGCGATGGGTCTAAGAGACCAAGAGAATTATTCTCTTCTTCCAGTCGTGCAATCACCGCTACTGCTACTGCTGCTGCTGCTGCCGCCGCCTCCTCAGCTGGTATGTGCTTCTTGTAATGATAATCAAGTTACTTATTCTCACTCCTTGTTCGACTACTACATTGTTTGAGGTTTTGAATTTTGACAGGTGGAATGGAAGTGGTGAATTTTCCTGCAGAGGTGAGCTGGCCTGCGGTGTTCAGGTGTGTGAGGGTGAGCTCGATGGAGGCTGAGGCCGCAGAGGACGAGTTTGCGTACCAGACCGCGGTGAACATAGGAGGGCATGTGTTTAAGGGAATTTTGTATGATCAAGGACCGGAATCGCAATATCAACAACAACAACTACAACAACAACAACAACTTCACCATCATGGGGAATCGTCTTCCTCTAGTGCTGCAGTTGCCACTAGTGCAGCAGCTGCAGGTACTACCAATGTAGCGATAGCTGGTTCGACAGGGCTAATGGATCCTTCCTCTTCTTCGATGTACCCGACTCCGTTGAGTGCGTTTATGGCTGGTACTCAATTCTTCCCTCACCATCCACGACCTTCAAATTAGGTTAGGTTTAAATGTTCGTTGTTTTCTTCTCTTTTTTGTTAAGCATTGATATGTGATATCCAATTGCGCTGTAAACTTCTTATTATTATTGATTATTCCTTTTTCCTTCGTGCTCATTGTTAAGACCTACATGAGACGACCTAAATGAGACAACTTCCTCTAGCTTGGCTTTGTGAGATTGTGTTTAACCAAATGAGGGGGTTTATATTACTTGCAAGTCTTGTCTTGCAACCAAGTCTTTTGGCCGTGCATGGCAAATTTTTTTCCAAGTACAAATGCCAAGAAGTAGTGGATGGAAGAGAAGAAGCCATTCATTTAATTCTTTTCTTTTTTATTAATAACAGAGATATTCTTCTTTAATTTTGTCGTTCTTTCTTCTTGCTTAATTATTGATCGCTCCCTTCTTTTTATACTATATGGTACAGTATATATAATTTTGAGAAGATTGATTGATTGAAAATGGATGTGACCCTCGTCTGCTCCGTTGCTTATGCCACAATAGAAGGAAGAAATTAATCATCAGGGAGGGGATGGAATCATATGCAAAAGAGAAATGCATTGTGATTGAGCTGTCATTAAACCTAGTTCTACTATGTGTTTAGTATACATGCATGTTTCACTTCTGTTTAAACCTCGCTAATAAAATAACGCAATCATGAATCTTGTGTCAGGCAAGTAATACAAATTCTAGAATTTGCACCCTCTGCGCTCCAGCAATGTGAGCATGCGTCGAGTCCGGTTAATGCATTACCGGATCGAGGCGCCTAAATCCTTCGAACCAAGCCGAATCAACCCGGGCGCGTGTGCCATGAGTGCTTCTCTAACAATGATGGAGCTTTTACTTTGGACAATTCATTAAGACCTAAACCTACCTCAAATCCTACCTAAACCTACCACAAGCACTAAAAGATCAAAAGAAAAAATATTCATTTTTTAATGCTTGACATAGGTTTGGAATAAAATTTGGGGTATACCTAGGATTTCTTAATTACTTTCTGATGTTTTCCCTAAAAAAAAGGGTGTAGTTTTTTACTTAGCATTGTGGTATCTTTCCTAATAATGATGGATACTGTAGATAGAAGACCTTGGAATAGAATACTATGTTAGCGAGAGCAAGTTGTCAGGAGAAGAAATGGTGGAGAGAACACAGTCCATTATAAACAATAGTGTAAAAGTAAAATAAAACTAACAATCTTTCTAAAAATCAATCGATGCTACAGTACTTGCAAATTGAGAGAGAGTGAAAAGAAAGGGAGAAATATTATTGTTATGACATGCATGCCGATAACTTTGACTATTCATCGGTCGATGTTGTTTGTACGTGTCATGTTGTTTGTACGTGTCATGTTGCTTCATATATATTTTATTATCTGTCTATACTTTGTATTTTGGCGCAGTACTTTGGATTTGTTTTGTTAAACTCTTATTAATGAAACAAGGTGGTAAATTCCACCTTTTCCTTCCAAAAAAAAAAAAAAAACTTTGACTATTCATGATATTGGTTACTTGAAGCTTCTATTTCTAAAAGATAACAGTGAGAAAAAGAATTGTGTACAAGTTAATAGAAAAATAACTTCTGTTTGTTTATTTTAATATAAAGTTAATGATAATCATTTTACATGTTATACTGGTCCTTTCATTTACAATTTTTCTGAAATTTCACTGGATGGTCTAATGCACATAATTAGGTTTATAACTTGCACATAAACATAAGCCTCATCACCACAGTCACCACACAACCAAAAACTTCTCTACTCATCAAGAATACACTAACCACAGCAAGCGTCACAACCCCTGCCTCCGACCATCACCAAAACCACAACAAGCTACACACAGCTTATCCCAGTCTCCTCCACCACCTCAAAGGGAGGTCAAGGCTCCACATAAGTCCATTGTAGAATGGGTCCAAGAAGGGGGTCCACTAAACGAGACTACAATGGAGGTTGCTCCCCTCTCGAATGGGGATTTCACTGGGAAGTCACATTCACATTGGGTGGAAGTTACTAGCAAAGCGAAGAAGAGGCACATTACTGCACCATCTTCTCAGATGGAAAACAAAAAGGAAGCAACGAAAAGGAAAACGCAAACCAGTGCCCTGTTTCAACTGCGGGGACTTTGGCCACTATCGAAAGGATTGCACGAAGGAGATACGATGCCTCAAATGTATGAAATGGGGCCATATGTCGTATGTGTGCACAAATGTGACAACCTCCAATAACAATGATGAAAGGCCGGTCAGAAGGGGCAAATCACCTGATAATCCCACACCCATCAGGCTTGTAAATAGCCTCGAGATCATTAGAAGCGAAGAGAAGTGGCTCCGACAGTGGTGTGCCATAGCTAAAGTCAGAGCAGGGAGCCCATCAGAGAACCACCTTCTACACGCTCTAAATTCTAAGTGGCCGATGAGGGCTCATAGGAATTGGGTAGTGAAGAAGATGTGTCACTTACAATTCTTGGTCTCATTTTCCATCGCCGGAGAAGATGGCAGAGGTCACTGCCATGGGCTCAGTGGATTTTGGACATTTTAAAGTCAATTTCTCTCCTTGGTCACCTGGGTTTGGAGCAGAGCTGCCCCAAGACGAGAGGTTCTAGATTTGGATACATAATGTACCCTTGCACTTTTGGAAAAAAGAAGCGCTATAAGAGATCACGTCGAAATTTGGAACAATCGAAGAGATCGATGACAAGACGATCCGACGATCGGAGAAGCCTTGAAATTACCCTTATGCCTCGATCTGCAAAAGTCTTCTCATTCGAAGATTCATACCTGATTCATTTTGTTCTTGACAAGAGAGAGGAGGATGCAACGGCACTGTCGAGTGGGTCACCACCTTCGCTTTCGCTCAGAGACGGTCGATCTTACAAGCAAGTGGTCTCACCGGAGTGGGATCTCACTATTGATGGGGCTCACAAAATTGAGCATACCCACCGAGAGCTCATCAGGGATGCAAAGGGGAGGGAGGAGCGAAGGGACCCAGCGATGGCGGCTACGGAACTTCAAAATTCACCACTGGCCATCGACGGTCAAGATCATGATCTGATCAAGACCACGAACAGTCGGGATGGAGATCAAAAAGTTGTTTTGCTACCAGATCCAAATTCGGCAGAGGTGACTGACCAAGCTACCCCTCTTGGAAAGTAGGGCAAAAAGAAAGCTGAGAAAGGAAGTCAACCCACAGCGAATGGCGAAGAGGCGCTGCGACTGGAGTAGGGGAAAGGGACATGAAGATTCTTTGCTGAAAAAGGAAAGACCCCCAACAGTCAAAGTCGCTCGCCATTTCTAGAAAGGGGGAAGCTTTGGGACTGGGGCTAAAGCAAAAGGGGGTGGTTTTGGGGAAGACGACAAGAGGGGAGGCGCTCGAAGCAAGTGAGCGTGCCTCTCAGAGGAAAAGGTGCCTTTTTGGGGGAGACGATGAAGAAGAGAGGGATAAGATTTTGGGAAAAAATATAGAAAGCAGTGCTGCGTTAACATCGCCTCTCTCATCGATATCTCAGAAAAGAAGCAGCGCTTCGTTATCAACGCAAGAAAAGACAAAGAAGCTGCAGGAACTGCACCAATCACATGGGCACAAGACAGAAGGGTTGGTTTTTGTTTCGGAGGAGAGTGGGCTTCAAATGAGTTCACTTGGGCCGCCAAGTGTGGTAAGTGGGCTAAATAATAAAGAATTGGAGTATAAAGTGGAAATTTGGCCCAAAGTAGGGGCCCATTAGATCGATGAAAGAAATTAGGCCCAAAGAAGGGCCGAGTAGCTCAGGAAATGGAACAGGACCAGATTTGCATTAATTTGGAAAGCAAAGAACTCCCACTTGGAGGGTATTGAGGAGCTCGAAAAGATGGAAGAAACTAGAGACCTTCTGCAAGAGTAGCGGAATAGGTTGCTTCAACTTAGAGAGGACATCGCTCAATTATATAGACTAAAGGAAATAAAATGGCAACAGCGGTCTAGAATTTTGTGGCTCAAGGAGGGAGACACGAATACCACCTTCTTCCATCGTGTTACCAGCGTCTGGCGTAGATCTAATCTCATTCTTTCAATCCATTCTGACTCTGGAATGTTACAAGGAAAAGATATTATCAGAAAGGAATTCCAGTGCCACTTCAAGAATCTGTTTGGTCGGAAGGCAGAAATGAGAGTCCCTCTTGTTCATAACTTCTGGCCTGATCCTACGGACGATCTGGTCCCAGATTTTCAATCCCTAGAAGCTCCCTTTACGGAAAAGGAAATCGGGGAAGCAGTGAAGCAACTGGGAAAGGAGAAAGCACCATGTCCGGATGTTTTCCCAATCCTCTTCTACTATGTGTTTTGGGAGGAAATCAAAGACGACCTCGCAGCCTTGTTCGCAGAGTTCTTCCATCATAAACTCAAGTTAGGAAGAATTAATTACGCTGAAGTGGTGTTGATCCCAAAGAAAGAAGATTAACTGCGGGTGGGAGACTTCCGACCTATTAGTCTCCTTAAGTGTTCGGTCAAGATCATCACCAAGACACTGGCTAACAGATTGGGAAAGGTCATGGACAGACTCATTAGTTGCGAGAAAACTAGATTCATTAAAAGGGAGGCGTGTCTGGGATTGTATTGCAACCATCGAAGAAACCATTCATCAGTGCCACAGGTCAAAATCTAAAAGCTAGCTTCTGAAGCTGGACTTTGAGAAGGCATTTGACTAGGTGGAATGAGAAGGTCTCCTGGAAGCCTTGGCAGGTAATGGGTTCGAGGATAGGTGGGTCAGATGGATACACACGTGGCTAACCACCAGCAAGACAACCATTATGGTGAATGGGGTTCCGGGCCAACTATTTTCGTGCAAACGGGGCCTTAGATAGGGAGGCCCCCTTTTCCCTCTTCTTTTCACCATTGTGGCAGACGTTTTGCGAACTATGGTAGATAATTGCAGACGGGTAGGCTCCACCGGTGGCCAATGGAGGCAGTCGCCAAGGCTACCTAATCCTACAATATGCAGACGATATCCTTCTGTTTGGAAACAGTAATGTTGGAGAAACAATCGTCTTCAAAGGAATTCTCTATAGTTTTGAAGCCTGGTCCGGTCTCATGGTCTCAAGGTGAACTTTCACAAAGTGCACTTATCCCCATTGCCCATACTCCTGAGGAGGCACAAGATCAGGCCATGATTCTAAACTGTGCCATTGAAAATTTCCCTATTAAATACCTGGGACTTCCGCTGAGACCGGAAAAACTCAAGAAGGCTGATTGGTTACCCATCATTGATCGGGTAGAGAACCGCCTAGCTGGTTGGAAAGGTTTGTCCCTAGGAGGGAGAGTCACACTTATCAACGCAGTACTATCAAACCTACCAACCTATTACATGTCCTTCTTTGAAATACCACGATGGGTTATTCAGAGAATTGATCGTGTCCGAAAATGATTTTTATGGAAAGGATCAACTCACGATAATGGCGGCTATCACCTAATCAGATGGAAAAAGTGTGCATGAAGAAGAGGCACAGAGGCCTAGGCATTATTGACCTGCGAGATATGAATCTTGCACTACTGGGTAAGTGGTGGTGGAAAATCTTCCACCCTAATGGAGAAGGGTGGCAGGAGTTCTTTCAGACATACCTGCATGGAAATCAAACGAGGAATCTGGGTTTCAGGGTGGGTGCACGCATTTTCTAGCTCTAGAGAGGAATTGCTAAAGCCTATGAACTGTTCAAAAGTTGTGTGACGACCTTTATTGGAAATGGCAGACTCACCAAATTCTGGTGGGATAAATGGTGTAGTGATCACTCCCTTAGAGACCTGTTCCCCGATCTGTATAACCATGCGTTGCACCCGCACTGCACGGTAGTGGCAACATGGAAAAGAAACTCTTGGAAACCGACCTTTAAACAAACACTGAACTCGGACTCTCATTTCAGGCTCCTAGAGCTGCAAAACCACATAGCCAGATCCGAAATTGAGTGCTCTCAGGGGCCGAACAGGCAATCGTGGGGCCTCGAGAAGAGTGACACTTTCACTGTTTGCACCCTCTATAACCGTATTCATTTAATGGGATGTCACCCGAATTGGTCGGGTATCATATGGAAGGCGAAAACCCCACTAAAAATAAAGATCTTCCTATGGCTTGTTCTGAACGATGCTGTCCTGACTAGGAGAACCTGGCTAAATGCCAACCGAGCACGAATACTATCTGTGGGCTCTACAATGCGGCTCTTGAGACTAAGGATCATCTATTCCTGGATTGTCCCAGGAGCAAAGCAGTTCTTGCCGAGGTTTTTAGTGCCCTGGGTACAGGTGAGTACCCATGTAAGTATGAGGACCTCTGGGTCGGCATCAAGTTCACCAATGAGAGACGAACTATGAGAGAGGCCTGGCTTATTGCTATCACTGCTACGATCTGAGTCCTTTGTCTAGATAGGAATAACTGTTACTTTCGTGTGACTAGTAATAGTATTTGGGTAATTTGACTCACATTATACATCTTATTTTATTTTGGGCTATTGTCGCTGAAACAGGTCCTCATGGGAGAATTCCTAGTGTCTTCCAAATAGAGGAGTACGACGATGAGGAAGTCTAGATCGGACCAACGATCGACTGAGTGACGAGAAGACACTACTGATAGATCCCTACCGCCCCAGGATTTTGTTGGGGGGATTTTTGTTGTTTTGTTGTACTTTTGGTGGGAAGAGTTAGATGCTTTGATGTACATTTTTTTTGTGTGGAAGCATGTACGTACCATCCTGTTGTCCCACCCCTTATGCTAGGGGAGGATTTATGTTTTCTTTCATATATTGTAGGATTTGTACTTGGCTCAGTACTCTGAATTTGTTTTATTAACTCCTTATTAATGAAATAGGGTGCCATACTCCTCGTTTTCCTTAAAAAAAAAAAAAAAAAACTTGACTTGTGTGATCGGTTGTCGACCATGGTCCTCTCACTATGCTATTTGTCAGTCATATATAGAGGATTGAGTTTAATAGAAACTAATGAAATTTAAATAGTAATAAAATTGCTAGAGAGGGAGAATTATCAGTCTAGCTTCTAAGGCATGTGAGGAAAATTAATTATAGGTTTAAGTAAAAGGATGCAGGAGAATATTGTGACAAAGGGGATCCATAAGATTAAGAAACTTGATGAATATATAGGTGTTATAGCTTATAGGGAAGAATATATGCCATGCAAGCAAAGTGCTGAAGTTTCTAGGTTTTTTTTTTTTGCTAAGATGCTAAAGTTTCTAGTTGATTGAACTTAATTTGAGTTATACTTACAGTAGAATTGGTGAGCTTAAGATCTTGACTGATGAAGCATACTTATATAGTATACAAAACTATACAGGTTCCAGTTATGCAAGCACAAAACTTAAATCCTTTTCTAGAGAAAGTGTAGTTATTCCCTTCCCTATACATTTGGTGTAGATCAATGTGTATATAAATAGACAATCTTTGTGGACTGACTTTGAGCTTTCATATCTTGGAGGTTCTTGACAGATTACTTATAAGACTGGTTATTGGATTATTGTTCGTGTTTGAAATGTGTTTTATGAAGTACAGTAGCGTTGAATGATAATAGAGTGTAATTGTCTTCATTTTGAGCATTAGACATCATAGCCTAAAGTACATTAGTATTGCTTTTTGGAGTGTCCAATAGTACAATATTTTAGGTTTAAAATAGGTGTTTGAATATTTGAGTTAAGTGTCTGCAAATATACTTCCTTCCTCCAAAACTGTTGTGCATGTTGCTTCTGTGATACATGTTTGAATTTGGTAAAGATTATTGAGGGTTTCTCTAGTTCTGGGTTAAGATAATTTTCTAGTTCTAGATGACTATTCTTAGCTACTAAAAGGCATATTATTATATGCATATACATTGGCAGGTGAACGACATATAATTTCTTGGTGCATGCATGCAGAAGCCCTAAAAATGTTCCTTTTTATAGGCTTAGCTGCTAAGTAACTGAGATTTAAACTCCTAATCTCTTGCTCACTTGTGCACGTTACCAATTACCTAATATATAAGAAACCAAGTAATTACAGTATACATATATATGATCGTATATACTCGGTACAGGATCATTGCATTGAATTCTACAGGAATAATAAATTTTAGAAATTAAAATAAGACCACATTGAGATAAGGAACAATAAAAGAATCGAACAAAGATTAAAATTTGATTACTGTTGCTTGAAGGCAAGATACACCAATCGAAATCTCTACCGCCAATGAAAATTTTATACTATGCTATATCTATTGCTATTTACAGCGGTTTATTTGTTTGCTTGTATCCTTTTATTTTCCTTTTTTTCGTCCTCTGTTTTTTCCGATATAAATCATAACGACTGCACGTATGCGCTAATTAATAATACAAATATATTTAGTGAAAAACTCCATAGCGAATCATAAGTACAAATTCTTTCATTGAAATGCTCCTCGAGCTGATTGAAGGAGAATATTGAATCCGAAGTAAGGCGGGAGTACCATTTCCTTGCTGATCCTATCAAAGTTGCAGGGAATGTACGACACATAAGTGTATCAATGGCATTATAGACCATCGTGAGTGTTTTTAAAACTCTGAATATGGTCTACCGGGTCTAATTCTCAATGGTAGGATTCAGATTGAGGAGCTTTGAAGTCTTTTGGGACTGGTGCATCGAGGATGGTTTTGCTGAAAAGAGGTCGACTGGGGGTGGCAGGCCCTACTGGAGTGGTTTTCCTCATTCTTCATCTATTCTAGATGATCTTCTACCTCTCGGATACGGCGAAGAACTTGGTCGTCCTTCCCTTTGGATCCAGTTGAGTCGCTAGATTCATCTTGGGAGGGCTGACCCAGGTCTTGACTACCCTGGATAGCTCGGAGGATGACAAGCTTGAATTTTTCCAATTCAGCTCTAGTGACTGGGGCTTTTTTCTCTTTGTTTTTCTCAAGAAGCTTTCGACTTTCGTGAGTTGAGCTTCTTGTTGTAGTACATCCCCCTGTGAGAGGAGGAATGCCTTGATCTTTGTCCAGGAGAATTGCTTCTCTGGTTTGCCTGATGTTCTGAGGGGGAAGCCCCAGTTCGGGCGCGCCTCTCATCCAAGCGGATTTGTAGATCAATTCCTTATTGCCTAGCATTGATGATTTGGCAGAGATCTCTAGATCCCCCGGGGCCTCGCGAGACCATTGAATCAGTTGAAGCATTATGGACTGAGACACGGTCGCACGGAGGATGTTGTTCATGACGGATTTGTCAGGAACCCCTAGTGCCTTTCCGTTGACATGAGCTTGACTAGGCTGTCGAGGCAGTTGTTGAGGAGAAATCCGATCTTCCACAGGAGGAGCTGATTTACGAAGAGTGTTGGTGCGATGGCTTGAGGCCGCCGCTCTGCCTTTTAGTCTTGCAGGCATGGCGATAAGTGTTTTCCATAGACGTCGCCAACCTGTTGCTGCTTATTTTGGTGTGGGAGCAAACAGATGGTGAGTTAATATTTGATGGAAACTACTAAAAATATGACCTTTGATCTTTGTCGTGAAATGCGGTTAGAGCTCCTAAGATTGAATTTGGACTATTGATTGAACACTGTGATCTATATCCGACGGTTTGCTGACGTGGCCGATGGACCTAAAAAAAGCCTAAAACACAGGGGGTTGGCCTTGGCGACTGACCTTCCGATGCTCAATTCTGAACTAGAGAGAGAAAGAGAGTTTGAGAGAGAAACTGTTGATTACCTTCTGACTAAGGAGGGGGAGAGTATTTATAGGCCTGAGAAATAGTACAGGAGATTGATACGAATCCATTAGACTGACTATGAATTCCTTATCTCCTATTCGAATCTCCCCCTCAAGAGATAAGCTCTTTTGTTTAGGGATAAGAGACTTGAGCAACAACCTTCATGGGCTGGTCTCTCTTAGTCGGCCTAATCTGTCACTTTTTATGGGCTTGTAAGCAGCACAAGTCCTATAAAGGAGCGTAGAGAAGGCTCAGACCTATTAAAGAGGCCCGTTATCACTAATCTTCATGTAGAAGCTTTGAAATCAGTGCTGAAATCATAGGGCCCTGATTTGCTGTGACTTTTACCATTATCATAAGTCCCCACTCTCAGAAGACTATTTTATTGGCTTTCGGAGAGTAGTTCGCCTTATTTTGGATTTTGGAATACAATTTTAGCTTTCAGGATGCTTGGAGATACCTGCAACTGATCAGTGGCTTCTGAAGGGGGAAAATATTTTCCTAGACTTTTTTTTTTGGATTTTTCTATAATTTTTTGGATTTTTCTTTATTTTAAATATTTTTCCCCAACTTAAGTTCACTTTTTTGAATTTTTAACCAATAAACCCAATTTTAAATTATTTTTTAGAAATTTTATTAAATTTTTCGAATTAAATAATTATTTTTTGAATTTTAAAATTAAAATTTCAAATTTAAAATGATTTTCTGGTGATTTTTATGAATTATCAAACCTCAGTGTGAATTTGGACGCGATCTGCAACGTTCATCACGCAGTGGCTTGCTTTCCAAAGTGGTCAAGTGCCTCATTATTGGAGCGGAAGCACAATGATGAAGTGGGGCGACGTGGATGGATCACGTGCGTCCATCACTCACGCGCTTATATGAAGGATCTGACGGTAGCTGTTCGTCTTCTTTCACCCCTAAGTTCGGCCGACAATTTTGCCGACCTCCTTTCATTCCTTTGGATTTTGAGCTCGGCGAAGTTTTTCTTGGCGACGACAAGGGTGATCGTATGCTTGGCACGGCGTTGTTTTGAGCAGCGGAGCTCGGCTAAGCCATGGAAGGGTTTGTCGAGGCAGCGGTCATCCACCGTGGAGCTCGGTGAGAGCTCTACCAGGTGAGTGTGGCGCCCTTGGAGCTCGGTGAGGCTAGGGAGAGCTTAGCGAGGTGGAGTTCTCATCTTGGTTGGCGTTTCAGTCGAACCTCGGTGAAGAAAGAGCATGGTGGTGGAGTCTTGGAGCTTTGAAGCTCTACGATGGCAGGGGAGCTCAGCGAAGACTCTAGCTTGGCGAGTTTGGTGCTTGGGAGTTGGAGCTCAACAGTTTGGAGATGTAGAAGCTATTAGAGCTCGGTGAGTTTTGGAGGAGCCCGACGAGAGTTAGTGGACTGGAGCTCGGCGAACAGAGGTGATGGATCACTGCTGCTTTTGCAGCTCGGCGAGGAGGCAGCTTGGCAAGGAAGGAGGAGCTCGGCCATAGTGGAGGAGCTCGACGAGTTTAGCTTGGCAAAAGTGGAGGAGAAGAAGCTCGGTGGGGTGTAGAGAAGGCGCAACTCGGTGAGGGTTTGTTTGGAGTTGGAGCTTGAGAGTTGGGTTTTAGAAGAAGTTGGCTTTGAAGAAGAGGGGTTTGTTTGTGATGTGGGTTTGGGTCCAAATCGGGTGCAAACCCGACCCGTCATCTTCTTTCTTAAAGATCCAACACTTTCTCGGATTTGGAGTTTTTTGGAGTTGCGTCAGTTATCCTCCTTAAAGTTTTTTGGAGAATTTAATGGAGTTTTTGAGATTTTTGGAGCTATCTCAACTCCTTGTATTTATCGATCAAACATTTTTTCGCTCGTTTCGCTGAGACACTCTTTTGCAGCCCTAACATTGTATTGTTCACTTGTTTGATTGATCAAACGTCCTGTCGTTCATTCGACTGAACCGCTCTTTCGTCGTTCAAGTGTTGTGTTGTTCACTTGTTTTGTCGACCGGTCGTTTCTTCGTTGAACGAGTGTTTCGTTGGTCAGGGAGCTAAGTGCTTTGACCATTGGGTCTGGTGCATGTAGCTGATCTAGACGAGCTGTTGTTGAGGCAATTCTTGTGACGGAGTTCATCGTTGATTTTACTGTTTGATCCCAGCAAGTTTATGGAGAACCATGTGATGGAGGTAAATGTTGAGCTTGTCATTTGAGGCCCGTCAGGTGAGTAGATACAACTCTAAGATGGAGTTGGACATTGAACTTGTCGTTTGCCCCAAGCAAGTTTTGAGGAGACAACTCTGAGATGGAGTTGAATGTTGAACTTGTCGTTTGATCCAAGCAAGTTTGGAGACAACTTTCAGACGGGTTGTATGTATGAGCGTGCCATTTGTGCCCGACAAATTTATAGGGACCATCATGTGACGGAGTTGGTCATGAACTCGTCGTATGATCTCGGCAAGTTTATAGTGACAACTCCGATGCAGTGTTGAATGTTGAACTTGTTGTTTGCGCCCAGAAAGTTTTGTAGAGACATCCCTGTGACAGAGTTGGAACTTGTTGTTCAATCCCAACAAGTTAATAGAAAACTCTTTGACGGAGTTGAATGTGAACATGTTGTTTGATCCCAGCAAGTTAGGGACAACTCTGAGGTGGAGTTGGTCGTTGTGCTTGCCGTTTGATCCCAGTAAATGTAACATAGATAACTTATAGTGGAGCTAAACGAAGAGCATGTCGTTTGATCCCGGCATGTTAATAGAGAACTCTGCGATAAGTTGGACTTGGAGCTTGCCATTTGCACCCGACAAGTTTTGTAGGAGGCAACTCTTGAGACGAAGTTGAACGTAGAGCTTCGCATTTGATCCCAGCAAGTTAACGGAGAACTCTTTGACGAAGTTAGGCATTGAACTTGCCATTTGCGCCCTGCAAGTTTGGTAGAGGCAACTCTATGACGGAGTTGAACGTTTGAACTTCCTCTTTACGCCCAGCAAGTTTTGTACGGACACCCTATAACGCCCAAATTCCAAATGTAGGTAATTCGTAGCAAATATAGGATCTTTTACTTCTAATTCGTACAAATTTATAATGAATTTAAAACTTTTTATTTACAACATGTTCTTTACAACAGCACAACTGAATAAATGAATACAATATAATCTACAATAATGAAAGTTCTTCAATCTTGTAATAACTCATCATAGTGACTTCAAGACCATGCAAAGTCCAACCCTGCAACTAGGAAATTGTGGGCACGTCAATTGCATACAACTGACGCAATGTTATAATACAATGATTTATCTACTTTAGCAACTACAAACTTGAATGCAAACAGGAAAAGTGACTATCTAGCCGTATCAGTGTATGATATGACTTAATGCCTAATGTAGACATTACACTACGATGACACTAATGCATACTTGTTCGGATTCTATGCATCACATACTACATAGGTTCGAGGGCAAACCCATAACGTACTCCTCATTATAGGGTTTACATGCCACGCCATGCAACCTAACCCAATGAATATAGTCCAACGCGTAGTCACCAAAGAGTCGCAGCCCCAGGTTATTAAACCTTACCGGCCTACCCCTAGCCAACATATAGTGGATTTACCAGGCGTATCCTCAGCCACGAACCCTAGGAAGTCGATCTCCCGCAACTATGGACCTTACCGGCATATCATGGATTTACCGGGCATAACCTCAGTCTCGACCATTCCTAGGAACTGCAGTCTCTTTACTGGCCTTTTCGGTGATAAAAAGACTACCTCTAGCCCACACATGTAAATTTACTGGGCATATCCTCAGTTGTGTCCCGAACCCCTAGGAACCGCAAGCTCTTTACCGACATGTTCGTCACTGTTTTCAGCCATAACTCCACCTAGTGCCTGTCCTTTAGTTCAAACATAAATAATTGGCACATAGAGCTAGCTTACCATACCAGACTTAAATCAAACACTGAGAATGTTAGCCCACACTGGCTACTTCTCAAAGAGAAAGTTAACCCACACTAGCTAGTTCTCAAAATTTCACATATCATAACCTGCCGGCACTGGGTCTCGCTCAACCTCTAGATTCCAACAATCTCAACACAGAAATCAACTAGGTTACATCTAACCTCTTATATAAATTTCTAATCATTAAACATCTTTTAACTTCTTTTATCCATTCTCTTTGCTATTATCAATAATGAAGTAACTAACTTCTTATAGCAACATTCAATAACACTTGATGAGTTAAAACCCTTATAAACATCACATGTTTAATATCCCAAATTCTTCCTTTAATTACCTCTTAATTCTTCATAAGGTACATCTTACTAACATTCCAATTTTAAATCCAATTTTATACGTTGTAAAAGTTTTAGGACAACTAGATAAAAGGCATCAACCCAATAGTATTGTAAAAATCAAATAATTTCCAATACTACTTCAAAAATAGAATTATTAGTTTCAAAGGAATCATAAATGAGTCTACTACAACTTTGTAGTTAAGGTCATCTAAAATCATCCTCAATTACTTCGTCTAAAATTCATTTGCAAAATAGTAGGTTCAAAATCCGAAAACTGTAGCTCATGCTAGTTGTAAAAATCATAGAAAATTCTTTACTTCATGAAAATTTGTATTCATTAGATAAAATTAAAGGTATATGAGTCTACTATAACATTGTAGTTATAAGTTTCTCCAAAATATTGTGTCTATAACCCTGAATTCTTCGAAATCTACAGTAGGGTCGAAATGTTATACAGACTGCCATTGTTCAATCTTATAAAATTCATTATAATTTCATTTCTTTATGAAAAGTTGAATTCTTAGACTCTAAAGAAAGTTTTATGAGTCTATTTCAATTTCTTAGTTTTGACTTTTCTCAAAATACTGCATCTAAGATGCCGAAATGATCAAAGTCCGCAATGTATACAAATTTCCAGCAACTAGCCAAACACCAACCAAGCCTAAGTTTGAATTTTATTATAATAGTAAACGACATCCAATTCTTATGAAATTTTGAAAAGACGTTTTTAACATATACTAGATGCACCTATAAATTTTTTTGCTCTAGATTCTATATTGTTTAATATTTATAATTTTTTGAAGTGCAACTAAAACTTAATATAGCAACTTAATATGTCCCCAAATCAAATATATCATAGTTTCACACATTCAGTCAACAACAAATAATTTAAACATGAATACTCAATCTATATAAGTTATCATGCATCTAACAATACACATATATCAAGCATTCTACTATAAAAACTATATTAGAAAGTTGAAGAAACACACATTTCAAATATAGAATTCTTAGTAGTAGAACTCCTAGAAAGTAATACTCCAAAGCTCCAAGCTCCCTAAAAAATGGCCGGTCTCTTCCTAGCACAACCCGCAAACTCTTCTCCCTCTTTCTCTCTTCTGTTTTTGTTTTTGAGTTGTGTTGTTCATGAAAAAAGTAGGGACTATTATAGAAAAATTGTGTGGTCAAAATAGCTCCCCGCTTCCCAATATAACTCCCCACTTCCTACTAACTCACAACACTCTCCCTTATTCTCAACCATAGTAAGAAACACGTGAACGTGTAGTCAATGTGTGTGCATACTCTTCATACAAATTTTATTATTATTTTTTATTAGGTTAGATGTGTGTGTTACACATGGCAAGTGTACCAAACTAACTATATTTTAAATGTACACTTTAATGCACACAAAATTAATCATGGGCTTTAAATTAATTTTAGTGGGCTACAAAATAGATTTAGGTCTAATGGATTTTAATTAAAAATAAATCACACAATTGTGACTAGAAAAATGAGAATAAAAATATTCATGACTCAAGAAAATTTTAGGAACCGACATGTGCACTGCAAACACGTGCGTTTGACGTATTAATACAAAATAAATTTGAGAGAATAAACAATAGTCAAAATACAAAGTACGTACAACATGTATATTAATAATATTATGGATATTTCACGTAACGGTGGAATACACGTAATCGTCACGTGTATTAAAAATACGTGCAGTACATGTAACAATACAAAGATTAAAATAAATGTTTGGGTTCTCAGAATAGGATAAAAATAAATTTTGAGATGACGAAAAATATATAATTAATCGAAATACAAAAATACGTAGGACATTCATATTAAAATACGCTATGGATATTACCTGTAACGGTATAAAATACATGTGCGTAATACCCGTGGGTAAAATTGTCATAACTCAATTTTGTGGGATGTTACACACCCTATGACAGAGCTGATGTTTGGACTCATTGTTTGCGCCCAGTGAGTTTATAGAGATAATTTTAGGCCATTGTTCGATGCTGAGCCTATTTCATAAAGATGAAGGGTCGTAGGAAGGGCTCGAGCAAATAGAGGGGCGATGTACTCGTTGTTTAGAGTCGATGAGTTGTTGATGTTGCTCGTGCGAAGAGCAGGGCATTGAACTCGTTGTCTAGAGTCAACGAGTTTTTGATGAAGCCTAAGTGAAGAGCAAGGCGTCGAACTCGTTGTTTGGATTCAACGAGTTATTAATGTAGCATGAGCAAAGACCGGAGCATTGAACTCGTTGTTTGGAGCCAACAAGTTGTTGATGGAGCTTGTGCGGAGAGCATGGCATTGAACTCATTGTTTGGAGTCTACGAGTTGCTTGATGGAGCTCGAGCAGATTGCGGAGCATTGAACTCGATATTTAGAGTCAACGAGTTGTTGATGGAGCTCGTGCGGAGAGCAGAGAGTTAAACTTATTGTTTAGAGCCAACGAGTTACTTGATGGGGCTTGAGCGGTGAGCGGAGGGCATCGAACTCGTTGCTGATGGAGCTCGAGCGGTGAGCAAAGTGTTGAACACGTTGTTTGGAGTTAACAAGTTGTTGATAGAGCTCATGCAGTGAGGGAAGCGAAGAATTCATTGTTTGTAGTCAACGAGTTGTTTGATGGATCTCGAGCAGAGAGGAGGGCATTGGAACTCGTTGTTTGGAGCCAGTGAGTTGTTAATGGATCCTGAGCGGTGAGCACATAGTGTTGAACTCTTTGTTTGGAGTTAACGGGTTGTTGGTCAGAGAAACTCAAGTGGCACGTAGAGTGCTGAACTCATTTTGTGGAGCGAATGAGTTATGGGTGTTCTGAATCTTCTTAATATTGAACTGAAGTCACTTGTATTTGTTCATCATAGAGGTGATTCCATTCTTCTCTTTGCTGACAAGTAATTGTGTACATTGAATGAGGTCTTCGGGACATAGAGCTTGCTCTCCTTTGTGATATGCTACGCTTGATGGTGTTGAGACACGTACGTTTGCGCAACGCTTAACCTGAGACGGAGTTGGAGCCTGCTCAGGTGAAGGTGGTAGAATAAACCTGGAGCTTACCCACCTAACGGAGACTTGTCGTGAATTTTATCATCAAGAGTTGAGACAACCCTGGAGAGCTGTTAACTGGCAGGAAGGCTGTGAAGAGGTTTGTGTCTCTTAGGCGGAGCATCCTCTAGTTTTGAGTTGGAAGAACGACTTGTAAGAAAGTTTATTGTACAGTGTTTGCACGACTTTTGGTAGCAATTCTTAGCAGTGAAACGTAGGCTCATTGTAATTCTGCAGTTGTAATGAGACTTGTAGTGTTGTTGGATTTGACTACATAGATTTGCGATAGTTCTGTGATTTAAAGAATTCTTATCAAATGCTTAATCATTGTTGTGCAACTTATTGATGAGATTGATGGGTCATCGACTGGATTTTTTGTAGCTATATAATAGGGCCTCAAGTCTGTTGTGTATAGCTAATGAACTATCGATGATGTGCAATAGAGTTTTGAACTTATCCGCCTTGTACTCAGCTAGTTGTAGGAGCAACTTTGAGTGAGAGTTGTTTTCCAAACTTGCTGTATTGGTCCTCCAACAAATTGTGAGAGTCGCATCGAGTGGCAAGTTGAACTCCAAATGTAGTTGATGCAAGTTTTATTAGAGTAATTACAATCCACGATTTTGGACCTCTAATATATCTTTAAAGGATTTTAACTAGTTTCAGGAACAGATCGAATGGTGAGTTGAACTCTGAACGTACTTGGTTGCAGGTTGCTAAAGTAACTCCGAGCCATGGGTATGGATACCGAACTTGTTAGTTTAAGTATTAACAGGTTTCAGGAGCAGATCGAATGGCGAGTTGAACTCCGGACTTGCTTTATCGCAAGTTGCTAAAGTAACATCGAGCCATGGGTATGGACTCCGAACCTATTGTCGAGGCGCTAACAGGTTGCAAGAGCAGATCGAATGACAAAGCGAATTCTGAAATTGCTTTGTTGCAAATTGATAGAGTAACTTCGAGTTATGGGTATGGACTCCGAACCTGTCTTATAAGGAGCTTCTAATGAGTTTTGATGTTGTTGTTGGAGTAGGCTTGTTTTTAACTCATTGTATGCATCCGCAGAGATGTACAAAAATTTTGAAGAAGTCAATACAAAATTTTATTGAAAATTAAAACTAAGCAGTTGCTCTAGTGGTTAGCTATTATTACATGCAGGGACCGGTAGTGGAATTGGTCTTCATTGAAAAGTAAAACTAAATTGATGCTCTAGTGGCTGACCTTTATTACAAATTGAAAAAATTTGCTACTACTACTGAGAGATGACATTTCAGGCGCCCTCGTTCAACATCGTAAGGTTTTATACTTTCCAAGTCCCTGCTGATATCTTCTTGCCCCTCAGGTCTTAAAGTTGATAAGCCGTTAGGCGGACAACTTGGTAGACCTTGCTTGAACTTTTCTATTTTGGAACGAGCCTCTTATTGCATTGTAGAGAGAATGGGAGACCTAGTTTTGACAGGACTATTACTTTCCATTGAATGAGCGGAGTGGTTTCGGGCAGGAGATTCAGGTTTAGTACTGTGTTATGATGAGAACTAGTTTGGACCTGGTGAGAGATGATTTGGTAGGTTTGGAAGTTCTTGGCAGGATTGGTTAGGTAGTGGCTTCAAACTTGTTTACAATCTTGGATTTGTGACTGCTTTTTGGCGGTTAACTTTATAGCGTCGAGGGGGAGAACCGAGCCCCCCATTGTAGTGGTGTAGCATTCTCGTGGTACCTGTTGGCTCCCTAAAACTTGGCCTATGCCTGATGTTGTTGGGAACTTAATTTTCATTTAGTAGATGGAAGCAACTGCATGGAAGGCCGCTAGGCCTGGACGACCAAATATTGCATTGTATGCAGCTTTGACGTCGACTACTATAAAGTCCAGTGCTTCCATTCGAGTTGTGGGAGCTTATCCTGCTATCATGTAATGCCCCGGATCCCCGTTACTGGACATCCGTGACGCAACCAGAATCTTTGCCTTCAAATGCATCTCAACACAATAATAACACGGAAATTTAAAAAACTTTTTATTGCCAAATAAGGTGATTACATCATTGATTACAAATTACATTAACTCATTACATCTTAATACAAAATATTTACCAACTCCTCTTGTAAAGCTATCAGCTGTCTCCCGGAATGGTAATCGACTAATCACCGCCGAAGCTCCGCTGAGTGTTCAATTTACTTCCCTGGAACTTGCCCCTTGGCTTGGGTCTTCCGCTACGCGACTCTGATAATTCTGCACCTGCTCAAAAGGTAGGACCGGTACCTAAAAGGTGGGGAACGTCAGTACTTCGACTAACGCAATGCTGATAAGAAACAATGATCTCCAAATTGGCAACCACAAACCATCTTGAATGGAAAAAGAAACGTGCATCCTAACTCCCTAGTGTTCGTGTATGCCATGATCTAACAACTAAATGCACCAGTCACATGCCTTATTCTAATGCAAGCAAGACTTTGGGACTTTGGATCTGCATGTATCCCATACCACATACGTTCTAGAATCAAGCATGGCCTAATCTAATGCACAAAACAAAGAATGCACATTATGCACCTACTCTAATGCAATTCATTTGGGACCATATGCATCTCATACTACATACTTTCCCAAAATCAACTTCAATAGAAGCGTATGCATCCCATACTACATACATTCCAAAGAGTTCTCCTCTCCTGATTGTAGGGTTCAATCCCTCGTCAAGCATCCTACCCTTGTACTCATCCTGTTCCCAATAGATTTCCGTGTCTGAGGAGGTTGCAGTCATTCGGTCTAGTCCCGTACTACAATCCCTAAATTGGTGGTCGTGTTTTCCACTTAGTATCCGCGCATGGACCTCACTCAAAAAGTCTTGTTAAACCTTTCGGTACAAACCATGTACCCAATAACCTTATGGTACAAGGCCATGTACCCAATGACGTCATTATTTTCACATATAAACAAAACCCACGTGCATAGGAACATGACGGCCTCGAGGGTTTAATCCCTCTATCCGACAGGAGCTCCTCCCTTTCCTTACCCCGGCTCTTTGGGAATTAACAGATCGAGATACGAGACCCGTGAACTCAAGCCTGAGAACCAAATTCGTATCCTTGCGACAGGAAAAGTACAACACCCGACTATGGTCTGCTAGTACTAATGCTAGTATACAGAACCACATACTAAGCCATACTTAACAGAGCCTTCAACTCAAAACCTAGTTTCTGTCCAATCTTGCAAAAATCATATTTAATTATCTACTCACAGGAATTTCTTCAAATAAGTCTTTTTAGAAAGCTCTAGATGTCTAATACAAATTCCTAGCAGAATACTCTCTCAAATTCTGCTCTTACAGATCCTTAAAAGTACAATCTTATCAAAGTGTTCATTCTGACTGAGTTAAGCACAGTACATGCTAAAATATCCATCATAAATCACATACTTATCAAATGGTCACTAAATTTGCATTACAGAAACTAGACATTAGTATGAATAGCATGCAAAAGTTTAATATCCAAATTCCAATAGTCAATGAATTCAATCTGGTTTAAACATGCATAAAAATTCTGTTGTTCTTCAATTACTTTCTGGACTACCTTTGATTGATTAATTTTGAACATGAATGAAAATTCATCCAAATAATTTCATGATTTTTCTGTAGAGTCTAGATGCATGCAAGAAATCATGGTAAAATTTTCAGAACTAGAACATATGTCAATTAATTATAAGAATTCCCACAAGCTCAGGTATCACAATAGACAGATCTTGTTCCTGTCTTACGGCACAGTCCTCAAAATAGATTTTATTAAAATATCAAAAATCATCAGAAAATTCCGAAATAAATCATGCATCTTCTATACAAATATTAGATCATCCTGTATACATTTCATCATCAAATTCCAAGTAGTTTGCTCTCTGAAAGTTCGGAACTAAGGCATGCAGATCATGGTTTCTGTTTCTAGTTTCAGATTTCAAACAATCTACTCTTAAACAACCATTCTCATACTACTACTACTCATGCATGCAAGAAATTAAACAAGAATGATCAAGAACAAGTTTAGAGAACTCTCCACCCTGAGTTGGCTTGAGAAGATGAGGTTTTCCTTGAGCTTGCTCCTCCAAAATCATACTCCAAGCTTGAGAACTTCTCCTTCTTTCTTGCTCCTTTCACTGTCTCCTTTCTTTCTTCTTTCCCTTTTTTTTCCTGAAATTTCCAGTGCTCAAGAGTAGGAAGAAGGGGGTTTTATCAATAGGAGAGTGAGGGAAAGAGGGGGGAAAGGGGGGGCCGGCCAATTAGGGTAGGGGGTAGGGTGAGGTGGCAAGGTGGTTTTCCTAAAAACCATGGTTTCTATCTCATTGTTTTTGAGATGAAACTTGGGCTGAAATTTTGGGTCTTGATCAAGCTCCAAATGAGAGATGCGAGATTAGATTGGAGTGCATGTAAAGAACATTCATTGTAGCATCATACAATTGCATATTTGCATAGATACCGCACTCAAAACTAGTGTATGTACTAGTATAGGTCCCTCTCATTCTCGTGCATCATCAAGAACGCAACCACCCACACGAACCATCCCGCAAACAATAAACACACCTTACATCATCATACATATATATATCAAACAACGCTGCAATATAAATATATATACATACAGTCAATATATATATATATATATATAAAAGCATTATATTATCCGGGGTATTACATTACTCCCTCCTTAGAATCGTTCTGTCCCCAGAACGACGTTAGGGCAAAAAATAGCAGACAATCATCAATGATCCGAAGATACTTTCCCTGATCATCTCCAATACCTTGAGGAACACCCTCAAAAACTGATTCTTAAAGTGTTCAACGCATCAATCCATCCTGGAGATCAATCTCATCATGTGGATCATTTTGGGGCCTGCCTCATCCCGCATCCACCGTACCGGGGATGAATCACTTTGGGGGATGTCTCTCTCGTCCCTGGAATACTGGAGATCAATCCCACTCCACAGAACTTTCTAGGGCCTATCGCGTCCCATGTTCCAGAATACTAAGGAATATTTCACTCCATGGATTATTCTGGAGCCCTCACCACACGAACTCCCTATGAGTATTGCTCTCGTCCCAAAATATTGGAGATCAATCCCACTCTACAGATCATTCTGGGGCCTATTTCATCCCTTGTCTGGAATGCTGGAGAATATCTCACTTCGTGGATCATTCTGGAGCCCCTACTCATTCTTGAATTCCTTCGTGGGTATAACTCTTATCCTCGGAATACTGGAGATCAATCCCACTCCACAGATCATTCTGGGGCCTATTTCATCCCTTATCTGGAATACTAGAGAAAATCTCACTCCTTGGATCATTCTGGAGTCAATGTCCCACTAACCTGCTTGTGAATGTTGCTCTCGTCCCTGGAATAATGGAGATCAGTCCCACTCCACAGATCATTCTGGGGCATATTTCATCCATCGTCTGGAATGCTGGGAAATATCTCGCTCCATGGATCATTCTGGAGCCAACGTTACACAATCTTCCCCCCTGAGCGTCGCTCTCGTCCCTGGAATACTGGAGACCAATTCCTACTCCACAGATCATTCTGGGGCCTATTTCATCCCTCGTCTGGAATACTGAGGAATGTCTCGCTTCATGGATCATTTTAGAGCCGACCACATCACACGAACTCCCCGTGAGTATCTCTCATCCTGAAATACTGGAGATCAATCCCACTCCACAGATCACTCTGGGGCCTATTTCGTTCCTCCTCTGCAATGCTGGGGAATATCTCACTCTGTGGATCATTCTGGAGCCTTCCTACTCACGATCATTCTTGCTTCATCATATCTCCTTCTAGTGCCCGAGTCAAGTTCTCAGTATATCTTCTAGCTCTTGGTTGCACTACTTGTAGATCGGTGACGACTCCCTCCTTAGAAGAAAACGAGGATTACCAAGGAGAAGGCAAAATTTTTAGCTTTATGCCTTATCCCAAACACTTTATAAACTAAGCAAAAGACACGAGATGACCAAATGCCTAAAAACTTTCATGCTTTATAAAAAGTCATAGTATCTTGCTACAGAACATATTATAAGTTCGTCGTCCATAGCTGCCAAAAAAATGCAACTAACAATTACTACTTCTGGAGCATGATAGTCCATACTGCTTCATACTTCTTTCCAGTTAAGCTGAAGCTCGTCGAACCAATTTTTCAAACCTCCGAATGCTCAATGGTACTAACTTGGTTCTAAGTCCAGGCCTAAGTCCCTGTTCAATCTTTTGGCCTTTTTTTACTTAATGAGACAGTTGAGTAAATCTGGTTTCATATTCCCGGATGGTCATACCTCTCTGCTTTAGATTTTGAAATTCCATTATTTTTTCCTTCTTGTAAGTCTGGGAGAAAATAATGCTGTTTAAACCCGTCGAGAATGTCCTCCCCATTCTATGGGTCTTCTTCCCATTCTTCGTTTCACAGATTTCCTCCATTGCATTCCTTGGTTTGTCGCGAATTCTAGTTTCAATACTGAGTCTCAGTGCGGCCTTGTCGTTCTTCCTCAATTTTGGGTTGTGGGTCGCCCTCATTTATCATTCGACTGCAGACTTGCTACCTGGACATCAGGTTATGAATTTGCTTTTTCGACATCCGGCACAGATTTGCCTTCCAGAATTTGGTTGCAGACTTGCCTTCCGATATCCAGTTACAGGTTTGCCTTCTGGACATTCGGTTGCAGATTTGCCTTCCGATATCCAGATGCAGGTTTGCCTTCTGGACCTTCGGTTGCAGATTTGCCTTCCGATATCCAGTTGCAGGTTTGACTTCTAGACATTCGGTTGTAAACATGCCTTTCGATATCTACTTGCAGGTTTGCCTCCATTGATGTATGGTTACAGACTAGCCGCCATTTGAACTTGACTGCACTAAGTTTGTTAGTAAAAATGAAGTACACTGAGACTGGTTCAGATAGGGAACATCATAATCATAAGTTGTAAAGTGCTACCATATGATTTATGATCATCCTATCTGCCAAACTAAACTCAATTTATCTGGCCTTCAAGTCTAATTTCCTACAGTGTTAGACTGCAATTTGAAGTCTGCTCTGATACCACTTTTGTAACGCCCCGGATCCCCGTTACCGGACATCCGTGACGCAACTAGAGTCTTTGCCTTCAAATGCATCTCAACAAATTAATAACACAGAAATTTAAAAACATTTATTGCCAAATAAGGTCATTACATCATTGATTACAAATTACATTAACTCATTACATCTTATTACAAAATATTTACCAACTCCTCTTGTAAAGCTATTAGATGTCTCCCAGAATGGTAATCGACTGATCACCACCGAAGCTCCGCTGAGTGGTCAATCTGCTTCCTTGGAACTTGCCCCTCGGCTTGGGTCTTTCGCTATGCAACTTTGATATTTCTGCACCTGCTCGAAAGGTAGGACCGGTACCTAAAAGGTGGGGAACGTCAGTACTTCCACTGACGCAATGCTGATAAGAAATAGCAATCTCCAAACTGGCAACCACAAACCATCTTGAATGGGAAAAGAAACATGCATCCTAACTCCCCAGTGTTAGTATATGTCATGATCTAATAACTAAATGCACCAGTCACATGCCTTATTCTAATGAAAGCAAGACTTTGGGACTCTGAATCCACATGCATCCCACACTACATACGTTCTAGAATCAAGCATGGCGTAATCTAATGCACAAAACAAACAATGCACACTATGCACCAACTCTAATGCAATTTATTTGGGAACGTATGCATCCCATACTACATGCTACCCCAAAATCAACTTCAATAGTAACGTATGCATCCCATATTATATACCTTGCAAAAAGTTTGCCTCTCCTGATTGTAGGGTTCAATCTTTCACCATGCATCCTACCTTTTTACTCATCCTGTTCCCAATAGATTTTTGTGTCTGAGGAGGTTACAGTCATTCGGTTTAGTCCCGTACTGCAGTCCCTAAAGTGCTGGTCATGTTTGCCACTTAGTACCAGTGCATGGACCTCACTCAAAAAGCCATGTTAAACCTTCCGGTACAAACCATGTACCCAATAACCTTCCGGTACAAGGCCATGTACCCAATGATGTCATTGTTTTAACATAAAAACAAAACCCACGTGCACAGGAACATGACGGTCTCGAGGGTCTAATCCCCCTATCCGACAGGAGCTCATCCTGTTCCTTACCCCGGCTCTTTGGGAATTAATAGATCGAGATACGAGACCCGTGAACTCAAGCCTGAGAACCAAATCCGTATCTCTACGACAGGAAAAGTACAACACCCGACTATGGTCTGCTACTAATGCAATGTACAATACCCCTAATACATCCCTCTAATCCAAGACTCACTCTAACCATTCAGGTAAAAGATTGCTCCCAAAACTCTGCCCGTCGACCACTGGCCTGGGCGACGCAAGTCATACTCGCCACTTTCGCTAGCTTGAAATCGTCCTTCAGCACGGCCCGCGTTCATCCTTAACCGTCATGAATACACTCAACAGCACCAACTCAGACGTCCAACGCCTCGGCGGAAAATCAAATCTAGGATCGATAGACATAGGGTATCACCTACCCTAGTGATTAACTCGAGTCACAACAATCCTCCACAGGAGTCACACCAACAAGACTAGCAAAAGACACCATTCATCCCCAAACAGTGAGTCATCAACTCTTATGTACATGAGGGGAAGGCTCTCTCGACACTTAGCCAAAACCAAGATGATGAACACAAGAATATTCACATTTAGGAGCAATAATCTTATTATAAATGCACATTTAAAAGCTCTATATGTGGTATTTAACTCTTATTTTCTCTTTTCAATAGGAAACAGCCGATAATAGCAAAACAAAGCAGATTCCAGACCAATACAGACTACAACAGAGATCAGTCGACTAATGTCTCAACCAGGCGACTGGACAGAGAGTTTGCTAAGCTTCGGTACAGTCGACTTCCCCAAACATCCGTCGACTTGACCGAGAAATTGTGAAGCCACAGATGTCTCAATACCAGTCGACTTACATCCAAGGCAGTCGACTGGTATGCGGCGTAGTGAAAGGATAAGATGCAGCCATATCTCAATCCAAATCTATCCAAACCCAGGCTATATGCGAATAATAACTTCTCCAACGAATTAAAGCCAGAGACAGGGGATTGGCAAGAGCACGTGGTTAGCAGATAAGGAATAAAAGAAGAAAAGAGAAAGATATAAATCGCCGATCAAATAAGGAAAGAAATAATAAAAAGAGAGGGACTTTCCTGAAAAAGGAGAAACCCTAATTCCTCAGCCGTGTTCTATAAATACCAACCAAGAAGTATGAATGGGGCTGACTCTTCTTCCACGTTCCTAATCACCGAATCACAAGAGTTTCTGAGCGTTCAAGTCATCAACAGGGGCATTATTATATCAGCATCGAGGAAGGAGATAGGAGATCAAGTATTCGAAGGCAGCCGACTGTGTGACAGCCAGTCGACCTCATTGCCGGACTTCATTAGTTTATTTCTTCTTCTTCTATACTTTTATGTTGGTCATGTATTCGAACTTGTTGATTAATAAAAGTATTATTATGTGGAACTAATTTCATAGTTGGGTAGATTAAAACCAATGTAGTGCTATGTTCTTCTGAATTCTTTTATTTTACTTATTGATTGAATCTGAATGAAGTGATATAGATTGATGATAGTCAAGCTTGTTCTCGAAGCTCTGAGAGCAGTCGACTGAGGTGAGAGCCAATCGACTGACGTACAGAACTTGAGAATATCAAGTTTGCATTACCATCCATCTGAATCTGTTAGATGAGCATATTGAGACGACCCGAATCTCGTGCCCGTAACTTGTAACAAAGGAATCTTTAGGGGTTCCTGGTTCAATCAACTTAAGGGATCTAGATCTGATACAAATTTTTAGAACCTTGAGTGTTTGTTCGTTTCCACTGATCTTATGTTTTCTTTAAGTGCAACTTAGTAGATACCATGCTAAAAACACTTAATGAAAGAAACGAATTAGAGTAGATACCATGCCTAATTCTTGGCTTAGGAAAACAGTACTTTAAGGAGTAGATACCATGCCCTTGAAGGGAACAAACATGAGTAATAAGAAGAAGTTCAGAAGGTGACTTAGCATTACTGACTATTGGTGGAGATCTAAACCCAACTATTTCATAAACATTTGTGATTCAGCATTTTCTAATCTAGTTTTGATCATTTTACTTCTTTTAGACTTTTAGACCAACCCCTTTATGATTCTTGTTCTTTTTATTGATTAGTAAGTTAAAGTCTACAATCTCTGTGGGATCGACCCTTGCTATTGCTACGCTTCTTCAAACGATTCGTGCACTTGCGAGGTTTATAATTTGTGTCTAGTTTAGTCTATTTATTTAGGTAGCTAGATTGCACAACAAGTTTTTGGCGCCATTGCCGGGGATTGTTAGCATTTTAACTTACAAATCAGTAAATTTTTTTTTTTATTTTCTTTTCTTTTATTAATCAGTATTTTTCTTTTAGGATACAGGATTTTGGTGGATGCACGGAAGGAGATCACTTCGTCCAGAGCTACTACCTATTGACGCAGAAACAGAACGCACTTTGCACAGACTAGGTAAACTGTTTGCAGCGCACCAGTCGACTGTCCACACGAACCAGTCGACTGTCCAGAGACCCAGTTCACATACAACAATGGCTGAGGAAATGCCAAATCGAGTGCCAATGCAGGACAAATTCACGCCTAAGAATATCGAGCAACCTTCCTGCATTGCATATCAACCTAATGTCACAGGGAACATGCATCTATCTCCTCAGTTACTTAGTATGGTTCCCTACTTTAGTGGCAAACCAGATGAAGAGCCTCATCTCCATTTACAAGACTTTTTCGATCTTTGCAGGACACAAAGCGTCCAAGGGCTCACCCCTGAACAAATCAGGTTAATTTTGTTTCCTTTTTCCTTAAAACTTAATGCTAAACTATGGTATAATTCTTTGGAACCAGGATCAATCAATTCATGGGAGCAATTGGCGACAAAGTTCTTAAAAGAATTCTTTCCAGCCCAAAAGACCAAACAGCTGAAAAGGGAGATTCAACTCTTCCAACAAAAGGATGGAGATTTATTTTTCGAAGCATGGAAGGATTTCAAGAACAAACTTCTCAAGTGTCCTACACACAACATGCCTAAAGATGATCAGGTACAAGCTTTTTATGAAGGCTTAAATGATACTAACAAGGCAATTGTGGATTCAGCTTGCAACGGGATCTTAATGAGGAAAAGCGGTGAAGAGGCCATAGAACTATTTGAAGAACTCAGTGAGAATTCACAACAATTCTCAACAAGGAGGGGCCCTTCGAAAAAACAGGGAGTTTACGAAATCTCTAATAACAATAACATTCAATTGGAAATGGTAAACATGAATAAGAAAATTGATATGCTTGTTAATGCAATGTCTATGATGGGTGGAGTTAAAAATCAAACAAATGAAATTTGTGCAATTTGTTCTCATGTAGATCATACCACTGATACATGTCCCATGTCTTTTTTCACAGATCAGGAGCATGCAAATTATGTAGGTCGAGGAGTGTTTCCACCAAAGAACAATCCATTCTCAAACACATACAACTCAGGGTGGAGGAACCATCCAAACTTCTCCTGGAGCAATAATCAGAATAATCAAGGGACTCAATTCACACAAGGACATGCACGGAACTTTTAAGTGGGAAGTGGGATTGATAAGCCAGTTCAAGAACAGAAGAAGTTGGATTTTGAATCCACCGTTCTTCAATTGCTCCAACAACAACATCAAACAAGCAACCAACAAGGGCAAGCAATTCAGAAGTTGGAAACACAGATTGGCCAAATTGCTAAAGAATTAAGCGAGCGAAAGGCAGGGGAACTTCCATCACAAACTATACCAAACCCTGGAGGCCAAGAACAGCTCAAGGCAGTCACAACATTAAGAAGTGGTAAGATAATTGACAACAAAGTTGGAACACACACTGAAGAAGCAGAAACACAACCATCAAGAATTGTGGGGTCCAACAAGGTAAGTGAAAAAGAAAGAACAATTTTGCCACCATTCCCTCAAAGGTTAGTCAAACAAAAGAAAGATCAACATTTATTTGACATCTTTGAAACTCTCAGAAAGGTAGAAATTAATATCCCCCTACTTGATGCTATTAAACAAATTCCTTCTTATGCTAAATTTTTGAAGGAATGTTGTACTCACAAAAGAACATTTCAGGTTAGGGAGGATGTGGCTTTGACAGAGGAAGTGAGTGCTGTTTTATTAAGGAAATTACCTCCCAAATTAAAAGACCCAGGTAGTTTCACCATTCCTTGCAGGATTGGTGAGCACTTCTTTGAGAAAGCACTGCTAGACTTGGGGGCAAGCATCAATCTCCTCCCATACACCGTCTATGAAAAGCTAGGATTGGGGGAACTCCAACCAACATCCATCACGTTGCAGTTGGCAGATCGCAGTATCAAAAGACCTAGAGGTATTTTGGAAGATGTCCTAGTTCAGGTAAACAATTTCATTTTGCCTGCTGATTTTGTTGTGTTAGACATGGAGGAATCTTCAATTCCATCTTCTCTACCAATCATTTTAGGTAGACCCTTTATGAGTACGGCTGATATAAAAATTTGTGTTAAAAAGGGTACTACAAGCATGAAAATAAATGGAGAGAAGGTTGAATTTAAAATGTTTGATACACTGAAATTTCCACATGATGATCATGAATGCTATAATGTTGATGTGGTGCAGGATATTGTTGATCAAACATTTCAGGTACATAGCATTGAACCATTACAAGCCACAATTACACAATCTCTAACTTTATCTAATGTCGAACAGGAATACGATGACTGGGAAATTGCAGAGACAGTACATCACCTTGACACTTCACAGTCATACTCAGGTAAGTTTGCACCAGTATTTGAAAAATTGGTGACTGATGACATTTTTGTTTCTGCAGACAAGTCGACTGGTGCATTGGACAAGTCGACTGTTGGAGAGGATGAGTCGATTGCCCAGACTGCTACCAGGGACCAGTCGACTGCACCAAGACCTTCACACTTAGAGCTTAAGCAGTTGCCCGACCATTTGAAGTATGCACACTTGGGCGAGAACCAGACGCTACCAGTAATAATTGCTGCGAACTTAAGTGCACAGGAAGAAGATAAGCTGCTAAAGGTATTACGAGAACACAAGAGTGCAATAGGATGGACCATTGCAGACATCAAGGGAATAAGTCCATCCAAATGCATGCATCGAATACTCCTTGAAAACAACGCAAAATCTAGCAGGGAGGCACAGAGAAGGCTTAATCCAAACATGAAGGAAGTGGTAAGAGCAGAGATTCTGAAGCTACTAGATGTTGGCATCATCTACCCTATCTCAGATAGCAAATGGGTAAGTCCTATACATGTAGTGCCTAAGAAAAGTGGAGTCACAGTGGTGACAAATGAAGAGAATGAGCTTATCCCTACTAGAGTGACCACAGGATGGAGGGTATGCATTGATTACAGGAAACTGAACAACGAAACCAGGAAAGATCACTTCCCTCTTCCTTTTATTGATCAAATGTTAGAAAGATTAGCAGGATATAGTCATTATTGTTTTTTAGATGGTTATAGTGGCTATAATCAAATTGCTATTGCTCCAGAAGATCAAGAAAAAACCACTTTTACATGTCCTTTTGGTACTTTTGCATACAGGAGGATGCCCTTTGGATTGTGCAATACACCAGCTACATTTCAGAGATGCATGATGAGTATATTCTCAGACATGGTGGAAAGGTTCATTGAGGTATTTATGGATGATTTTAGTATTTTTGGATCTTGTTTTGATGAATGCCTTAACCATTTGCAGCTTGTACTTAAGAGATGTGAAGAATGCAATTTAGTGCTGAATTGGGAAAAGTGCCATTTCATGGTACAACAAGGTATTGTATTGGGACATGTAGTGTCAAAAAGAGGCATAGAGGTAGACAAAGCGAAAATCGATATAATATCAAAACTACCCCCTCCCACGACAGTTAAGGGTGTTAGGAGTTTTCTAGGGCATGCAGGGTTCTATCGAAGATTTATAAAAGATTTTTTAAAAATCTCCAAACCCCTTTGTGACTTGTTGGCTAAGGATGTTGAGTTTGTATGGACAGAAGAGTGCACAAATGCTTTTATTACATTAAAAAATCTTCTCACTTCTGCACCTATTGTCATGGCACCAGATTGGAGCCATCCTTTCGAGCTAATGTGTGATGCAAGTGATTATGCTTTAGGGGCTGTTTTAGGTCAAAGAATCAATAAGAAACCCCATGTTATTTACTATGCTTCTCGAACTTTAAACGATGCACAGCTAAATTATTCCACTACTGAAAAAGAAATGTTAGCTGTTATTTTTGCTATAGAGAAGTTTATATCATATTTAATTGGTTCTAAAGTTATTGTTTTTACTGACCATGCTGCCTTGAGATATTTGTTTGCTAAAAAGGATGCTAAGCCTAGGTTGATCAGATGAGTGCTGTTGCTTCAAGAATTCGATCTTGAGATTAGAGATAAAAAAGGAAGCGACAATGTTGTTGCAGACCACATGTCCAGGCTACTGCAGGAGAAGAGAGAATTGTGCCCCTACTTAATGAAAATTTCCCAGATGAACATCTCTTTGAAATAAACATACCCTCGGGACAGTCGACTGGTAATAGGACCAGTCGACTGGTATCTCACTGCTCAAATTTTCCATGGTTTGCTGACATTGTAAATTATCTCACTACTCGTGTTTTCCCTCCAGGTATGACAAGTCAGGAACGAAAGAAACTGGTGGCTATATGCAAGCACTACTATTGGGATGATCCTTATTTGTTCAAATTTTGCCCTGATCAAATTATAAGAAGATGTGTGGCAGAAGAAGAACAAATGAATATTCTACGACATTGCCACCAATATGCATGTGGAGGACATTTTGGACCAAAAAGAACAACACTCAAGGTATTGCAATCTGGATTTTATTGGCCTAAAGTATTCAAAGATGCTTTTTCTTTTTGCAGGTCTTGTGACAAATGTCAAAGGACAGGCAACATCTCTTCTAGAAATCAAATGCCACTGCAAAACATCCAAGTGATCGAGCTTTTTGATGTTTGGGGAATCGACTTCATGGGTCCATTTCCTAACTCATTTGGTTATTTATATATACTTGTTGGTGTGGATTATGTGTCTAAATGGGTCGAGGCTGTCCCCTCAAGAACTAATGATCACAAAGTTATTGTCAAGTTTTTGCAGGAGAATATTTTCACTAGGTTTGGGACACCACGAGCAATAATAAGTGATGGAGGGAGCCACTTCAATAACTTTCCATTTGCTTCTTTGATGAAGAAGTATGGTATTACACATAGAGTGGGCACCCCATATCACCCCCAAACTAGTGGGCAGGTGGAGATTAGCAACAGAGAAATCAAGAGCATTTTGGAAAAGACAGTTAACACAAGGAGACAGGATTGGTCGCTGCGCTTGAATGATGCATTATGGGCCTACCGAACAGCATACAAAACACCCATTGGCATGTCACCATACCGTTTGGTGTTTGGAAAAGCCTGTCATTTGCCAGTTGAGTTGGAGCACAAAGCATATTGGGCCATCAAAAGGTTCAATTTTGATATGAAACGGGCAGGTGACAAAAGACGATTACAACTAAATGAGCTTGAAGAGTTGAGGCATGACGCTTATGAAAATGCAAAATTGTACAAGGAAAGGACAAAGTTGTACCATGACAAACAGCTAGCAAGGAAGGAGTTTTATGCAGGACAGAAGGTATTGATATACAACTCAAGATTGAGACTTTTTCCAGGCAAGCTTATGTCAAGATGGTATGGGCCATACACTGTCACGAGAGTCTTCCCACATGGCGCTTTGGAGGTTCATAGCAAAGAGAAGAATCAAACATTTAAGGTGAACGGGCATAGAGCGAAGCCATACATAGAGATGAGCAAGAACCTCAAGAGGAAGATGTGAATCTTCAATCCATTCAATACATCGCATGAGCTCATCATGTCTAGCTGAAGACAGAAAACACATCGCTTATTGGGAGGCAACCCAATTTTTCAGGGGAGTATTTACACTTTCCCTTTATTTTCTTTCAGTTATTCATTATTATTTTTCTTTGAGTTATTTTTATTTTTAGTCTCTCCTTACTAGATGTGACACATGCCTATTTTTAAATTTTCTTTCGAACATTGAGGACAATGTTCCATCTAAGTTTGGGGGTATTGGGGTTATTTATATTTAGAGTCTTTTGAATTTTTTTTTAGAATAAACGATTTCTTATAAAGTAAGAAGAAGGATACTTATTTACTTTAGGATTGTTGAGTTTCATAAATTCTCTACAAGATTATATGAGTCATGCAATTATACATAATAAACAAATGTGATGCTTTTTCTGGTAATTATTCCCTTGAGATCTAGTCCTAAATTGAGTTTAAGTAAATAGAGTGATACAATATAAATATAAATATATATATATGAATAAAAGTCAATCTACTCCAATGTTTTGAGTGCTTAGTAACTAGGGGTATTCATCACCAATGTTTACCTTTACGTCAAACGGCAACTTGAAATATGAGTATGCAAAGCACTTTAGAGTTTGTGACTTGCTGAGTAACCGGGTGGATTCATTACAAATGTTTTGCATTCGCGTAAAAAGGCAAGTGACAACTTTAGAGAAGCGACTTAGAAAAAAAAAAAAAAAAAACTCTAGTTTGCTACTCGGTTTGTAGTAGAGAAAAGGGGATAATCACAGATTGAGTAATTACATACTATAACTATAATTAATTGCATGACAAGTGTGGTTGAGTTTGGAGTTATGAATAAACAATTGCACTAGAGAAAGTGGGTATGTTTAATTTTACTTTATCCGAAATTGTTTATACCTTTCTATGTTGATGCCCACATAATAAGAACTCTTGGTGGTTAAGGCTGTCATTATTATTAGACCCTTGTTCATAATTCTAGTTTGCTTGAGGACAAGCAAAAATCTAAGTTTGGGGGTATTTGATGAACACAAGAATATTCACATTTAGGAGCAATAATCTTATTATAAATGCACATTTAAAAGCTCTATATGTGGTATTTAACTCTTATTTTCTCTTTTCAATAGGAAACAGCCGATAACAGCAAAACAAAGCAGATTCCAGACCAATACAGACTACAGCAGAGATCAGTCGACTAATGTCTCAACCAGGCGACTGGACAGAGAGTTTGCTAAGCTTCGGTACAGTCGACTTCCCCAAACATCAGTCGACTTGACCGAGAAATTGTGAAGCCACAGATGTCTCAATACCAGTCGACTTACATCCAAGGCAGTCGACTGGTATGCGGCGTAGTGAAAGGATAAGATGCAGCCGTATCTCAATCCAAATCTATCCAAACCCAGGCTATATGCGAATAATAACTTCTCCAACGAATTAAAGCCAGAGACAGGGGATTGGCAAGAGCACGTGGTTAGCAGATAAGGAATAAAAGAAGAAAAGAGAAAGATATAAATCGCCGATCAAATAAGGAAAGAAATAATAAAAAGAGAGGGACTTTCCTGAAAAGGAGAAACCCTAATTCCTCAGCCGTGTTCTATAAATACCAACCAAGAAGTATGAATGGGGCTGACTCTTCTTCCACGTTCCTAATCACCGAATCACAAGAGTTTCTGAGCGTTCAAGTCATCAACAGGGGCATTATTATATCAGCATCGAGGAAGGAGATAGGAGATCAAGTATTCGAAGGCAGCCGACTGTGTGACAGCCAGTCGACCTCATTGCCGGACTTCATTAGTTTATTTCTTCTTCTTCTATACTTTTATGTTGGTCATGTATTCGAACTTGTTGATTAATAAAAGTATTATTATGTGGAACTAATTTCATAGTTGGGTAGATTAAAACCATAGTTATGTAGTGCTATGTTCTTCTGAATTCTTTTATTTTACTTATTGATTGAATCTGAATGAAGTGATATATTTTGATGATAGTCAAGCTTGTTCTCGAAGCTCTGAGAGCAGTCGACTGAGGTGAGAGCCAGTCGACTGACGTACAGAAGTTGAGAATATCAAGTTTGCATTACCATCCATCTGAATCTGTTAGATGAGCATATTGAGACGACCCGAATCTCGTACCCGTAACTTGTAACAAAGGAATCTTTAGGGGTTCCTGGTTCAATCAACTTAAGGGATCTAGATCTGATACAAATTTTTAGAACCTTGAGTGCTTGTTCGTTTCCACTGATCTTATGTTTTCTTTAAGTGCAACTTAGTAGATACCATGCTAAAAACACTTAATGAAAGAAACGAATTAGAGTAGATACCATGCCTAATTCTTGGCTTAGGGAAACAGTACTTTAAGGAGTAGATACCATGCCCTTGAAGGGAACAAACATGAGTAATAAGAAGAAGTTCAGAAGGTGACTTAGCATTACTGACTATTGGTGGAGATCTAAACCCAACTATTTCATAAACATTTGTGATTCAGCATTTTCTAATCTAGTTTTGATCATTTTACTTCTTTTAGACTTTTAGACCAACCCCTTTATGATTCTTATTCTTTTTATTGATTAGTAAGTTAAAGTCTACAATCTCTGTGGGATCGACCCTTGCTATTGCTACGCTTCTTCAAACGATTCGTGCACTTGCGAGGTTTATAATTTGTGTCTAGTTTAGTCTATTTATTTAGGTAGCTAGATTGCACAACACAAGACTAAACAACTAATAGTGTTCTGCCTGAAACTTAAAAGATCATAACTCCTATAATACAACTTAGATTCGGGTGTTCAAGCTTAATCTGGAAAGGTAAAGACCTAGGCTACAACTCTCTAGTTGATCATCACCTCAGATTCAGTCATCTAAATCCTCAAATTAGCCTCACAAGCCTCAACCTGTGTACTTTGTGTACACTGACTGCACCATACCGATAGCATAAATCCTTACATGCTCATCGGAATGATACAAATCTAGGTTCTATAGAAAGGTGTGAATGTCCTCTAAAACTTCCTAGTTGACCACCAATCCAAATTATCTCATTTAATCACCCTAAAACAGACATTACTCTCAGGTATACAGAACCACATACTGAGCCATACTCAACAGAGCCTTCAGCTCAAAACCTGGTTTCTATCCACTCTTGCAAAAATTATATTTAATAATCTACTTACAGGAATTTCTTCTAATAAGTCTTGTGAGAAATCTTTAGAGGTCTACTACAAATTCTTAGTAGAACACTCCCTCAAATTCTGCTCTTACAGAGCCTCAAATATACCATCTTATCAGAGTGTCCATTCTCACTGAGTTAAGCACAGTACATGCTAAAATATCCATCATAAATCACATACTTATTAAATGGTCACCAAATTTTCATTACAGAAACTTGACATCATTATGAACAACATGTAAAAAGTTTCATACCCAAATTCCAAGTAGTTAATGAGTTCTATCTAGTTTAAACATGCATAAAAATATTTCTGTTCTTCAGTTACTGTCTGGACTACCTTTGATTGATTAATTTTTAATATGAATGAAACTTCATCTAAATAATTTCATGATTTTTCTGTAGAGTCTAGATGCATACAAGAAATCATGATAAAAATTTCAGAACTAGAACATAACCCAATTAATTATAAGAATTCTCACAAGCTCAGTTATCACAATAGACAGATCCTGTTCCTGCCTTACGGCTCAGTCCACAAAATGGATTTTATTAAAATATCAAAATTAATCATAAAATTCCAAAATAAATCATGCATCTTCTAGACATATATGCAATCATCCTGTATAAATTTCATCATTAAATTCCAAGTAGTTTGTTCTCTGCAAATTCAGAACTAAGGAATGTAGATCATAGTTTCTGTTTCTAGTTTCAGATTTCTAACAATCTACTCTTAAACAACCATTCTCATAATACTACTACTCATGCATGCAAGAAGTTAAACAAGAATGATCAAGAACAAATTTAGAGAACTCCCCACCCTGAGTTGTCTTGAGAAGATGAGGTTTTCCTTGAGCTTGCTGCTCCAAAATCCTACTCCAAGCTTGAAAACTTCTCCTTCTTTCTTGCTCCTTTCACTCTCTCCTTTCTTTCTTCTTTTCATTTTTTTTCCTAAAATTTCCAGAGCTCAAGAGTAGGAAGAATGGGGTTTTTTCAAGAGTAGAGTGAGGGAAAGAGGGGGGGGGGGGGGAGTGGAAGAGGGGGCCAGCCAATTAGGGTAGGGGTTGGGTGAGGTGGCAAGGTGGTTATCCCAAAAACCATGGTCTCTAGCTCATTGTTTTTTAGATGAAACTTGGGCTGAAATTTTGGGTCTTGATCAAGCTCTAAATGAGAGATGAGAGGTTAGATTTGAGTGCATGTAAAGAACATCCGTTGTAGCATCATACAGTTGCATATTTGCATAGACACCACATTCAAAACTAGTGTATGTACTAGTATCGGTCCCTCTCATTCTCGTGCATCATCAAGAACACAACCACCCACATGAACCACCCCGCAAACAATAAACGCACCTCACATCATCATACATATATATATCGAACAATGCTGCAATATATATATATATATATATATATATATATATATATATACAAAAGAATTATATTATCCAGGGTACTACATATCACATCAAGTGTGACGATTCCTTCTATTTAAATAGGTACACCTGAGAATTCGTGGAGTTTATAACCGACTGGCTTGAGTTGGTTTCAGGAGAGCTTGAGGGCATTGAAAGTGTTCAGGAAAAGTATGTTTAAGAGCTACCGTTGTCCACCAAAATGCGACGTACCTTATAATTCACTATGTAAAGGTTTATAACTAATGCATCGCAGTGAGGCTTTCGGACTCCTTCGAAGTACTTTTCGGAGAAAGATATTGGGACCCCGGTGCTCTGGGAAGGTGGGATGTTATCTATAGAGTTGACTTTCCTGACGAAAGCTTTGCTGGAGGAGTTGGAATCTCCCCCAACGGGACTCCGTGAATGGAGTTTAAAATGACCGTGGGTTCAGAGTCTTGTGATTCAGATGGCCTCTCGCTTGGGTGGAGGGTTTTTGGAAAATTTGGAGAGATAGCCCCTGCGAATTAGGGCTTCTAGTTCTTCTTCAAGGGTTTGATAGTTGACAGTAGTGTGTCCATGATCCCTGTAAAATGTGCACCACTTATTTTTGTCTCTTCTCTTGCTAGGCGTTGACATCTTTGGGGGAGGGGGGATATTATCTCCTTCTCAACTTCCATGAGGATGGCTGGTTCACTTGCGTTGAGAGGAGTAAACTTGTCGAAGCGTGGTGCTGGAGGTGGACGGCATTGACCTGTGCCGTCTTTCTGAAACTTCTTGGGTTCTTCCTTACTTGTATTCTTCCATTTGTTCCCGGAAGATGAATTTTTCTTGCCTTGAGGATAGAGAGCTTCCTCGACCCTGATATACTTGTCACTCCTTTCTAAGAGCTCAATAAAATTTTTGGGTGGCTTTTTTTGTGAGGAAGGCTTTCAGGTCTTTGTTAGTGACATTGTGGCGGAAGGCTACGACCGCCACTGACGAATTTAAGGAGGAGGTGGACCTTGCTTCAGTTGTGAAGCACTTGACAAAGTCTTTGAGTAGTTCTTCGTATCTTTGCTTCAATTCCAATTGGGAAGCACTTTTTTTTAGCCTTGCGGCTAGTAACGAAGTGCGCAATGAAGAGATCCTCGAGCTGATCGAAGGAGAATATTAACTCCGGAGTGAGGCGGGAGTACCATTCCCTTGCTGGTCCTTTTAAAGTTGCTGGGAATGTACAGCACATGAGCGAATCGGTGACATTATACACCATCATGAGTGTTTTAAAACACTCAATATGGTTTACCGGGTCTGATTCTCCATGGTTCTCCATGGTAGGATCCAAATTGATGAGATTTGAAGTCTTTTGGGACGGGTGCATCGAGGATGGTTTGAACTGAAAGGAGGTCGATTGGGGTGGTTGTCACGCCCCGCTTCCCAAAAAGAATACGGAATACGGATACGTAACAAAAGCCCAGCGAATGATTTTCATCATCCATAAGTTGTTCAAGAATCTTTACATTATCTCACAGAAATAATCAGAGTCGGAAGCAAAAGTATCAATCAATATGCATAATTGAAACAAGATACCAACAGAAATTTACTTGAAACAAAATACAATATTCTCAAATAAATCAAAGTCCAGACAAAATCAATTATCCTGGGTCACATCGCCCAAATACAAATAAATATCCAATAAACCAAATACACTTTATTCAATGTTCAAGCAACAATAAAAATAGTAATAAAGCAGAATCTCCAGTACTAATACATCATCTCGCCAATACCATCTGGCAGTCGTCCATCCTAATCTCCAATTAGTAAATTTGCAGGAGAAGGAGAAAAGAAGAAAACAAGTACCCGTCAATTGCAAGTTGTAGGTCACAAATAATGTAGGATACAAGAAAATGGGGAAAACTAACTAATAGCATGGCAGTCAACTAGCATGGTATACTAACAGTACAAATGTTTTATGTCTAAGGCAGTGTCATATGGCAACTAACAGTGTCTAGTAACAGTAAGCTCAGTATATCAGTGAATCAGGATAACAATACATCAGTATCAGTCTAATAGTATCAGTCTAACAGTCTCAGTCCAACAGTATCAGTCTAACAGTCTTAGTCCATCAGTATTAGTCTAACAGTATCAGTTTTATGTTCTTACATTCTTGTATGTATTACTCGCTAGGTAGCACTTCATGCATCCCGATTTTTACTACATGGTTGCTACAAAAAACATTTTTGCTTTTAGATTTCATAGTGGACCATGATGGGGCAGTGTACTTAGCTATCAGTAACAGTAGCAGTAACAGTAACAGTAACAGTCAGAACCTACGGGTTCTCTTCTACTCTACATCTTCTTATGGGAAGAAATGTAGATAGGGTCAGATAATGGTAACAGTAACAGTAACAGTAACAGTATGGAACACTAGTTCCCTTCCAAGTACACATTTCCATATTTTCCACTACTAGATCTTCCCTTAAGAAACCCCGGCTTGGTTATTTTTATTATGGTCATCGAACATGCATGAATGTGTACAAAATAATGTCCAACTAACATGGTATAATCAGTTTTAGGTTTAGGAAAACAAATAAACAATCATAGATGATATACAGTCACACAAGCGAGCAAAACAGTGTATGTTCATATTCAGGATAGCATGACAGTACAGTACTAAAACAGTGATTCTTGTCGCTACAGAAATGAGATCCGTTGAAGGCTCTGGAAAATAGACATTCACACAAATCCAACGAATATAAATATGTCACATAGTACCTCACAACATCATAACTCAAAACAGGTTCGAAAACAGAAAACATGTTCAGTCAGAAATCAGGAAAACGAATTCTCAGTCAGAAAAACAGCATCAAAACTTCTGAATTAAATTCAGGAAAAATCTGGGGTATTTCCTTATATGTCTAGAATCAAAATATAAAATTTCATAATATTCCAGTAAGAATAGATCAGTCATCAAAAATACGAAAGTATCAAGAAAACATAGTTTAGCAAATCTGGAAATCCCAACACTGCCAACCAGTGAAACGAAATCCAATTCTGCCAAAGGGATATGAAAATAGATAAAATATAATAACTTTCACATTTCACAAACATTTTTCATACAATATAAGGAATCATAGTGAAAATAGGATTCTTTACAGAACAGCAAGCAAAATACAGCACATATAGATTTTAGAAACGAGCATGAAACATCACATAAAACTTATCAATAAAATTCACCAAAATTCTGGGTAATCCCTAACTTAATAAAGAAACACTGACCAAAGTTTCAAATCAAAATAATATGTATAGCATAGTTCTTGAAAATAGTTTGTTATCAAAATTACCAAAAAACAGAATCTGAAAAAGATCGACACCTCTGTACTAAAACATCCTTAACTCAATCATACGAAATCATCAAGCAAGGTCAGAGGGGTTTGAAAATAGACGAAATTATCTAAAACTCATAATTTATATCGAAATTAAGATACTGATTGTAGCATAGACGAAAACAGCAAACAAAACAGAACAGTAAGAAAATACAGATTTCACCCTTAAGAACAAAAACACCATAGATTCAAGTATATTTATCCAAACACTTCCAAACATAAAATAAAGCCTACCAAGCATCTAAACATTATGATTTAAGGTTATTAACATGTCCATACCAAATATATCATAAGGGTTTGAGTCAAAACACAATTTCACACAAATTTTCACATGCACGACTAGAAATCAAGAACAGGCGAATCCTAGGTTATTTCATGTCAAGATTTGTGACATGAGTCTTCTATGGCCAAATTATCGCAATAGAGATAAAACCCATCAAGGAAAATACCATCAAAGGTTGACTCTAGACCCAACTACACTATAGGTGAACTTTGGTACTTGTATCAAATAAATGAATTGGAGTACAAGTTACTTGCCTTAATTTGGGGATGAAGAACGATGCAAACACGAAGATAAGCAAAAACCACGAACAAAACCCGCTAAATCGTGAATCCAAGCACCACGAACAAAATCTTCCCACAAACGAACTCCTAGAATCGCACGACGATCAAAGTGGCTAGAGACCACTTTCAGAACACCACGAAGTGAAGTAGGGGTTTGATGAGCACTCTTGACGATGTTGATGGTGGTGTGGTGATCGACAATCAAGGAAAAGGGTGGTCGGGTTTGGGGTGTTGATGTATGGCCAGAGGGGGAAGTAGGCCGGAGATGGTGGTCGACCTAGGTGGGATGATGACCGTGCTGGTGAGGGGGAATGGCTGGGCTCGGGTTGCACAGCCGGAGAGAGAGAGAAAGGGAGAGAGGTGGAGGCCGGTTGTTGAGAGGAAGGAAAATAAGGTTAGGGTTAGGGTTTAGGATTCGGAGGTATATATATAGGGGTTTAAATGTGGTTTAATGGGTTGTGGGCATTAGGAACTAGTAATAGGTATACAAATGGGTTTTGAATTTTTGGTCAAATAACAATAGGAATGCAAATAGGATTGGGTATTCTTGGCTTTGGAAATCTTATTAGGGGCTAAAATAATGGGAATGGAAAAAAGACAATCAAAACACCACCACAACACCAAGAAAAATAACATAAAGATAACGAGACCGAAAAATGGAGGAAAGAATCAAAATAACGAAAAATGAACAAAAGAGACAATTGATCAAACACAAGGAGCTCAAAATGCAATAAAATGAATATATATTGAAAACAACTCCAAAATACAGTTCAGAAAAAAATACAAGAGAGAAAAATACACCAAAATGAAAAACACAGTCAAAAATACACAATGAAAAATAGGGGTTACAATCCTACCCACCTAACAAAAAAATTTCGTCCTCGAAATTCAAAAGAAGATACATACGGTAGCCCAAGAAACAAAGAAAAAAAAAGACAAAACAAAACCAAAACAAAATACTCAAACAAATGAGCAAAATTCTGCTGAATCTCCTTCTCCAGCTCCCAAGTCGAATCACCAGGCGAGTGAGGATTTCAAGCAACACGAACCAGCTTGATGACCTTGTTCTTAAGCACTTTCTCCTGCCGATCCACAATAGCAACTGACGGAATCTCACAAGTCAAATCCTGCCGGACGGTCAACTCAGAATAGTTGATCACGTGGCTCTCATCTCGGATATATCTCCTGAGTTGTGAGACATGGAAAACATCGTGCACTCTTGATAAAGTTGGCGACAATGCAAGACGATAGGCCACCTTGCCTACTCGCTCCAAAATCTCAAACGGTCTAATAAACCTCGGGCTAAGCTAGCCCCCTCCATCGAACCGAATGACACCGCACCAAGGCGATACCTTAAGAAAAACATGGTCACCAACAACAAACTCCAAAGCCCTACGATGGACATCAGCCCACCGCTTCTGCCTATCCTGAGCTGCCTGCAAGTGCTTCCTGATCTGAACCACAACATCCACTATCTTCGTGATCAACTCTGGACCCAACAACTGCCTCTCACCAATGTCATCACAACACACTGATAACCTGCACTTCCGTCCATAGAGTGCCTCGAACGGAGCAGCCTTAATACTAGCTTGAAAGCTGTTATTGTACGAGAACTCTACGAGATGCAAATGATCTTCCCAAGACCCACCAAACTGAAGCATGCAGGACCTCAACATGTCCTCAAGAATCTGAATAGTCCGCTCTATCTGTCCATCAGTCTGGGGATGAAAAGCTGTACTGTACTTTAATTTACTCCCCAAACTGTTATGAAGACTCTCCGAAAACTGAGACTTGAATCTCGTATCCCTATCGGATACAATACTAACTAGAAGCCCATTAAGTCTAACAATCTCTTGCATGTACCTCTCAGCTAGGCTCTCAGTAGACTGACCGACACGAAAAGAAATGAAGTGAGCACTCTTCGTCAAACGGTCAATAATCACCTAAATAGCATTATGACCCTTAGGACTCCTCGACAAAGCGGTCACAAAATTCATAGTGATATATTCTCACTTCCACTCTGGAATAGGAAGCGGTTGAAGAAGTCCAGCAGTTCTCTGATGTTTTGCCTTAACTTGCTGATAGGTCAAACACTGAGAAACATACCGAGCAACAGCCCTCTTCATACCATGCCACCAGAAATGAAGCTTCAAATCCCGATACATCTTAGTACTGCTAGGATGGATAGAATACGAAGACTGATGAGCTTCTTCAAGTAACCTCTGACGAACTTCACCCTTAGGGACACATAACCGGAAACCAAAATGAAGCGAACCATCTGCATGAATAACCATGTCTGTCCTGGATCCAGACTCAACCTCAGCTCGAAAACCTTGCAACTGCGCATCACTAGCCTGCGCCTCCTTAATCTGCTCAATAAGAGACGACTGAAACTGGAGCGCCAAACAACTCCGACCAGAACTCGGCAACACAACATCCAACTCCAACCTCCTCATCTGCTCAATGAGATCACTCTGCTGAGTAAGAAACATAACTGCTGGTCTCCTGCTGAAAGCATCTGGCACCAAGTTTATTTTACCAGGATGGTATTGCAAACTGAGATCATAATCGGCCATAAGTTCCAACCAACGCCTTTGCCTCATGTTTAACTCCTTCTGGGTGAAGACGTACTTGAGACTTTTGTGGTCTATAAAGATCTCCACTCGGTCTCCAAGTAAATAATGTATCCACAGCTTCAGAGCAAAGATCACTGCCGCTAACTCCAAGTCATGAGTAGGATGGTTCTTCTCATGTGGCCTCAACTGCCTCGATGCATACGCAACAACACGACCCTTCTGCATAAGAACTGCTCCAAGACCCTTACCAGAAGCATCACAGTGAACCACAAATCCACCTGAACCATCTGGAATAGTCAACACAAGCGCTGACGTCAATCTGTTCTTCAACTCAACAAAAGCCTCATTGCACTCATAAGACCAACAAAACTTCTGGTCCTTCCCAGTCAGTTTAGTCAACGGTCCTGCTATCTTCGAAAAATCTTGGACAAACTTTCGATAATAGCCAGCCAAACCAAGAAAACTCCTGACTTCTGAAACTGACTTGGGAATAGGCCAATCCTTCACAGCCTCAATCTTGGCAGGATCCACAGAAATGCCATCGCCAGAAACAATGTGCCCCAAGAAAGAAATCCTGTCAAGGCAAAACTTGCACTTGCTAAGTTTTCCATAGAGCTGATTCTCTCTCAAAGTCTGCAGAACCACTCTAAGATGCTCAGCATGATCTTCCCGATTCCGAGAGTACACGAAAATATCATCAATGAAGACCACCACAAATATATCCAAGAACTGAGAGAAAACTCGGTTCATAAGACTCATGAATACAGCCGGTACGTTCGTGACCCCGAACGGCATCACAAGATACTTATAGTGCCCGTATCTAGTCCTGAAAGCAGTCTTCTATATATCTGCAGCCTTCACCTTAACTTGGTGATATCCAGAACGAAGATCCAACTTCGAGAAAACAGTAGCCCCACTCAGCTGGTCAAACAAATCAACTATCATGGACAACGGATATCGATTCTTCACAGTAACTCTGTTATGTTCTCGATAATCCATGCACAGTCGACGACTACCATCTTTCTTGTCAACAAAAAGGACAGGAGCACCCTAAGGCGAAACACTAGGTCTGATGAAACCCAAATCAAGCAACTGCTGAATCTGTACCTTAAGCTCTGCCAGCTCAACCGGTGCCATCCAGTAGGGACTTTTCGATATCGGTTCTGTTCCAGGCTGAACAACAATACTGTATTCCACTTCCCTATCAGGGGGTAGGCCAGGAAACTCATCTGGAAAAACATCCAAGAAATCCCGAACTACTAGAGGCGCAGCCTCACAGCCTGAGTGCAATTTCAATGCACAATCCACCTGTTCTACTGCAGTCTTTGCTTGACCAAGAGAAGACTCCCCGGCATGGAACTCAAATTATGCTCGATCTGGAATTCTGAAGATGACTTTCTTGGTACGGAAATCAATAATGGCACGGACTTCACCCAACCAATCCACACCCAGAATAACGCCATCAGGTTGGCTTTGAAATTTGCGTTTCTAATAACCACGGGACATTGCCTGCACTCACGGGAACATATGATGACTCCACCACCTGTCACAATGTTCCAAGCCTCTGACAAGTTGCTACACTCCAACTGATGGCGAGCGACAAATCGAGAGGAGACAAAAGAATGGATTGCCCCAGAATAAAAAAGAACATAGGCAGGAAAAGAGCAAACAAGGATGATACCTAAAGGAGTCAAAGACAAAGCAAAAGCATAGACAATCAAGGGTGAGGGAGAAAGAAAACAATGCAGGAAAATAACAAAAGGAAACAAGGCAAGACTAAAAGAAAGAAAACAAAAGAGAAATGAAACACCAAAATAACAAAACAAGATAAACCCGCCACAACTCATTCAGCTGTCTCAGCATCTGCAGCAGTCAAGTTGAAAGTCTGACCTCTCCTCGAAACAGCAGTCCTCTGACCGAAAATCTGGCATTGAGGAGGAAGTGGTGGCCTAACTGGACCACGAGCTGGGCCTGCTTGCTGAACAGGACCCTTGGCTGGAAGAGCCACCTCCTACTGTTGTGGACAATCGCGTACAGAATGATCAGCGGCGCCACACCTAAAGCATCGGCAGTTGACATGCCAACAATTCTTACGCTCATGACCAAATATCTGACAGAAGTTGCAAAAACCACCCCTCTGGAAGCCAGCAGAAGGATACAGAGCTGTCCTGACTGGATGGGTTGGGACAGGCTTCTGAATAGGACCACCAGAAGGCCTAGCAGCAGAATGCAGAACAGTCCGTGGAGAAGGAACCCAACCACCACGAGCCTACTCCTGAGCTCGAGCTGCCTCAAGAGCTTCAGCAGAAGTACGTAGACGAAGAGAGACCAGATGCCTCTTGATATCCTACTCAAGCACATTTGTGAATCTACGAGCCCTATCCTCTTCGGTTGCCACAAGAACGACAGCGAAGTGGCTAAGCCTAGTAAAGTCAGCTGTGTACTCATCTACTGACCTAGGGCCCTATTTTAGGACCAGGAATTGCTGTTCCATCTCAACTCACGTACTTCTGAGGAAGAACTTCTCCAAGAATCCCCAAGTGAAAGTAGCCCAAGCAATAGGCCTTTCAAGACGTTTAGACTCAGCCATCCACCCAATATGAGCCAAATCCACCAGCTGGATGGAAACCACATCCACCCGATCAGCCTCGGCGACACGAGCCGCTAACAATAAGCACTCAGTTCGGATCAACCACTGTTTAGCCTCCAAAGGCGTCTCAGTACCAGAAAAATGGTCGGGATGCTGCCTCATAAAATCTGTAACTGTCCTTGGCCGAGGCGGAAGGTTTTCCTATACAAGCACAACAGGAGGCGGAACTCGAGCAGCTTCAAGGGCAGCCATCACAAGATCACTGTGGTTTTGCTGCCAATTAATCAGCCGCTCAAGTACAGTAGTGACAGCCTCAATCGGGTCAACCTGCTACTGAGAAGTAGAACCTATGGGAGCCATAGTCTTCACAAAACCAAAAACAATTACCATCCAGAAACTGAGTTGGTATAAATTTCATTTATGTATGCACGGTTGGTGAAATATTGTGCAGATCCCAGTTCGAGCCAAGCTTGTCTAATATATTAGGCAACTAATACATTAGCCAAACCTGGTGCTCTGATACCACTAAAAATCCTGTCACGCCCTGCTTCCCAAAAAGAATACGGAAATACGGATACGTAACAAAAGCCCAACGAATGATTTTCATCATCCATAAGCTGTTCAAAAATCTTTACAATATCTCACACAAATAATCAGAGTCGGAAGCAAAAGTATCAATCAACATGCATAATTGAAACAAGATACCAACAGAAATTTACTTGAAACAAAATACAATATTCTCAAATAAATCAGAGTCTGAACAAAATCAAATATCCTGGGTTACATCGCCCAAATACAAATAAATATCCAATAAACCAAATACACTTTATTCAATGTTCAAGCAACAATAAAAATAGTAATAAAGCAAAATCTTCAGCACTAATACATCATCTCGCCAATACCATCTGGCAGTCGTCCATCCTGATCTGCAATTAGTAAATTTGCAGGAGAAAGAGAAAAGAAGAAAACAAGTACCCGTCAATTGCAAGTCGCGGGTCACAAATAATGTAGGATACAAGCACATGGGGAAAACTAACTAATAGTATGGCAGTCAACTAGCATGGTATACTAACAGTACAAATATTTTATGTCTAAGGCAGTGTCATATGGCAACTAACAGTGTCTAGTAACAGTAAGCTCAGTATATTAGTGAATCAGGATAACAGTACATCAGTATCAGTCTAACAGTATCAGTCTGATAGTCTCAGTCCAACAGTATCACTCTAACAGTCTCAGTCCAACAGTATCAGTCTAATAGTATCAGTTTTATGTTCTTACAGTCTTGTGTATTACTAGCTAGGCAGGACTTCATGCATCTCGGTTTTTACTACATGGTTGCTACAACAAATATTTTTGCTTTTAGATATCATAGTGGACCATGATGGGGCAGTGTACTCAGGTATCAGTAACAGTAGCAGTAACAGTAACAGTAATAGTCAGAACCTACTGGTTAACTTCTACTCTACACCTTCCTATGAAAAGTAATGTAGACAGGATCAGATAACAGTAACAGTAATATTAAGAGTAATAATAACAGTATGGAACACTAGTTCCCATCCAAGTACACGTTTCCATATTTTCCACTACTATATCTCCCCATAAGAAACTCTGGCTTGGTTATTTTTATTATGGTCATCGAACATACATGAATGTGTACGAAATACTGTCCAACTAACATGGTATAATCAGTTTTAGGTTCAGGGAAACAAATAAACAATCATAGATGATATACAGTCACACAAACAAGCAAAACAATGTATGTTCATATTCAGGACAGCATGACAGTACAGTACTAAAATAGTGATTCTTGTTGCTACAGAAATGAAAATCTGGACCCGTCGAAGGATATGGAAAATAGACATCCACACAAATCCAGCAAATATAAATAAGTCACATAGTACCTCACAACATCATAACTCAAAACAGGTTCGAAAACAGAAAACATGTTCACTCAGAAATCAGGAAAACAAATTCTCAGTCAGAAAAACAGCATCAAAACTTCTTAATTAAATTCAGGAAAAATCTGGGGTATTCCACTATATGTCTAGAATAAAAGTATAAAATTTCACAATATTCCAGTAAGAATAGATCAGTCATCAAAAATACGAAAGCATCAAGAAAACATAGTTTAGCAAATCTAGAAATCCCCACACTGCTGTACGAAAACTAAGATATCTCGCAACCAGTGAAATGAAATCCAATTCCGCCAAAGGTATATGAAAATAGATTAAATATACTAACTTTCACATTTCACAAACTTTTTTCAAACAGTATAAGGAATCATAGTGAAAATAGGATTCTTTACAGAACAGCGAGCAAAATACAGCACATATAGATTTTAGAAATGAGTATGAAACATCACATAAAACTTATCAATAAAATTTACCAAAATTCTGGGTAATCTCTAACTTAATAAAGAAACACTGACCAAATTTTCAAATCAAAATAATATGTATAGCATAGTTCTTGAAAATAGTTTGTTATCAAAATTACCCAAAAACAGAATTTGAAAAGATCGACACCTCTGTACTAAAACATCCATAACTCAGTCATATGAAATCAAAATCAAGCAAGGTCAGAGGGGTTTGAAAATAGACGAAATTATCTAAAACTCATGTTTTATACCAAAATTAAGATACTGGTTGTAGCATAGACGAAAACAGCAAACAAAACCGAACAACAAGAAAATACAGATTTCACCCTTAAGAACAAAAACACCATAGATTCAAGAATATTGGTCCAAACACTTCCAAACATAAAACAAAGCCTACCAAGAATCTAAACATCATGATTTAAGGTTATTAACATGTCCATACCAAATATATCATATGGGTCTCAGTCAAAACACAATTTCACACAAATTTTCACATACACGACTAGAAATCAAGAACGGGCGAATCCTAGGTTATATTATGTCAAGATTTGTGACATGAGTCTTCTATGGCCAAATTATCACAATAGAGACAAAACCCATCAAGAAAAATACAATCAAAGGTTGTCTCTAGACCCAACTACACTATAGGTGAACTTTGGTACTTGTATCAAACAAATGAATTGGAGTACAAGTTACTTGTCTTAATTTGGGGATGAAGAACAATGCAAACACGAAGATAAGTAAAACCCACGAACGAAACCCTCTAAATCGTGAATCCAAGCACCACGAACAAAATCTTCCCATGAACGACCTCCTAGAATCGCACGACGATCAAAGTGGCTAGAGACCACTTTGAGAACACCACGAAGAGAAGTAGGGGGATTGATGAGCACTCTTGATGATGTTGGTGGTGGTGTGGTGATCGGCAATCAAGGAAAAGGGAGGTCGGGTTTAGGGTGTTGATGTATGGCCGAAGGGGGAAGTAGGCCGGAGATGGTGGTCGATCTAGGTGGGATGATGGTCGGGCTGGTGAGGGGGAATGGCTGGGCTCGGGTTGCATAGCCGTAGAGAGAGAGAAAGGGAGAGAGGTGGAGGCCGGTTGTGGAGAGGAAGGAAAATAGGGTTAGGTTTTAGGATTAGGAGGTATATATATGGGGGTTTAAATGTTGTTTAATGGGTTGTGGGTATTAGGAACTAGTAATAGGTATACAAATGGGTTTTGGATTTTGGGTCAAATAACAATATGAAAGCAAATAGGATTGGGTATTCTTGGCTTTGGAAATCTTATTAGGGGCTAAAATAATGGGAATGAGAAAAAGACAATCAAAACACCACCTACAACACCAAGAAAAATAACATAAAGATAACGAGACCCAAAAATGGAGGAAAGAATCAAAATAATGAAAAATGAACAAAAGAGACAATCAATCAAACACAAAGAGCTCAAAATGCAATAAAATAAATATATATTGAAAAAAACTCTAATATACGGTTCAGAAAAAAATACAAGTGAGAAAAATACACCAAAATGAAAAATACAGTCAAAAATACACAAAATGAAAAACAGGGATTACAGTGGTAGGCCCTGCTGAAGCGGTTCTCCTCATTCTTCATATGTTCTTGACGTTCTTCTACCTCTCAGATACGGCGAAGGACTTGGTCATCCTTCCCTTTAGATCCAGTTGTGTCGCCAGATTCTTTGGAATGCTGACACTAGTTTTAACTACCTTGGATAGCTCGGAGGATGTCAAGTTTGAATTTTTACAATTCGGCCCCAGTGACTGGGGCTTCTTTCTCTCTGTTTCGCTCAAGATGCTTTCGACACTCCTGAGTTGGGCTTCTTTTTGCAGTATGCCTCCTGTGAGAGGAAGGGATGCCTTGACCTCTGTCTTGGAGATTTGCTTCTCCAGTTTGCCTAATGTTCTGAGCAGGGAGGCCTCAGTTCAAGCACGCCTCTCGTCCAAGTGGATTCGTAGATTAGTTCCTTGTTGCTTGATACTAATGATTTGGTAGAGAGCTCTAGATCCCTGGGGGCCTCACGAGACCATTGAATCGGTTGAAGCATTATGGACCAAGACATAGTCGTAAAGAGGATGTTGTTCATGACGGCTTTGTCGGGAGCCCCCTCGTGCCTCTCCATTGACAAGAACTTGACTAGGCCGTCGAGGCAGCTGTTAAGGAGGAATCAGATCTTCTATGGGAGGAGCAGGTTGACGAAGAGAGTTGGTGCGACGGGTTGAGGTTGCCGCTCTGCCACCTAGTCTTGTAGGCATGGTGGTAAGTCTGATTTGTTTAGCTTTCCACAGACGACGCCAATACGTTGTTGCTTATTTTTATGTGGGAGCTAACAGATAGTAAGTTAATATTTGATGGAAACTACTAAAAAAATGACCTTTGATCTTTGCCGTAAAATTCGGTTAGAGCTCCCGAGATTGAATCTGGATCATTGATTGAACACCGTAATCTGGATCCAACGATTTGCTGACGCTGGCAGAGGGACCTCCAAAAGCCTGAAACACCGGGGGTTGGCCCTAGCGATAGACCCTCCGACGCTCAAGTCAGAACCAAAGAGAGAAACTGTTGATTGCCTTCTGACTCAGGGTGAAGAATATTTATAGGTCTGAGAAACAGTACAAGAGATTGACGAATCTATTAGATCGACTATGAATTCCTTATCTCCTATTCGAATCTCCCCCTCAAGAGACAAGCTCTCTTTCTTGGGGATAAGAGATTTGACTAATAGTCTTCATGGGTTGGGTATCTCTTAGTGGAGCTAATCTGTCACTTTTTGTGGACTTGTAAGAGGCACAAGTCTTATAGAGGAGCCTAGAGAAGGCCCAGGACCTGTTAAAGAGTGGTGGATGGTTAGGGCTACGGGACGGTTCTTGGGAGAGTTGCATTCCAACGATGCACGAGAACGAGACAGACCGATACTAGTATAACTACTAGTTTTCGGCACGACGCACATGCAAATATAACACGGTATGGTACTACAGTGAATATAGGTTGCGTGCGCTCGTTAAAACATATGTCTCACATTGGAGCTCGTTAAGGGTTATGTTGGGCAGCCAACTTAACACACACAAAACCAATGGGCTAAGCCATGGTTTTGGTCTACAAAACCACCTATAGCCTAAACCTACCCCCCCTGTCAAATCCGGCCCCCACCTCCCATCACCCTCATTTCCCACTTAATTTCTCCCTTTTGCTCTGGAAATTTCAGAAGAAGAACACCACAAGAGAAGGAGGAGAGAAAGAAGTAGGAAGTGAAGAAGAAGGATCAAAAGGAGATTTCCAAGAGAAGAAGCTTGAAAAAGTTCCTTCTACTACTACAACTAATGGTGGGAAGTTTCTCTAAACTTGAAATTCTTGTCTTTTAATTAAATTTGGTTGCATGCATGTGTGCTAGAATGCATAGTATTGCTCTTCTAAGGTTAGAAGTAGAAGTCAGAATTGAACTAGGAAAAACTAGTACGGAGTACCATATTGTGGATTTTTCCGAGAGCAAGATATGATGAATTAGACCATAAAATTAAAAGTGTTTGTTCATATATGTGTTAGGATCATTCATGATTTATTTCAGATTTTCCTATGATCATTTGATATGCTTATAAAATTGTGAGATGGATATGTGTCGTAAGGCAGACTCAGAAAAAGAAAAACAGGATGTCTGATATTGTGGGAATTTTCTTGATTTATTGAAGCAGAATATTGATCTGAAATTTTTTCTCAACGTTCCTGAATGCATGCGGATTATGTAAAAATATCAGTAAATTATTTGGATGATTTTAGAGGCATGAAAAAATTTTATCTATAACCAGTATCTGATGTTGAATTAGAAAACATGATGGTTTCTGTGCTAACTTGCAAAGGCTATTAATCACTGTATAATTAAAATTTTGACATGAGGTCTTTTGCATGAAGTTGGGTATGATGTCTAGTGTCATCACCATAAATGTTGTGTCAATTGGACAAGTGTGCAATTTATTGTAATTTTGTGATTGGGCACTGTGCTGTTTTCAGCCAGTTTTGATACTCTGTAAAGATTGGAAAGTTGAGACCTGTTAGGAGCATATTTTGAGGCTCATGAACCAGTGGAGAGCTGTAGGGGACACCTAGACCTTTCCAACAAAACTGATTTGAGGCAATTCCATTGAACGGTTGAATTATTACAATTTTTGTAAGGCTGGACAGAGGACTAGAGTAAAGCTGAGTGCTCTAAATTGGAGAGACCAATTGTGTGAATTGGTGTATTGATGATAGAGGAGTGTGTTAGGGTGACTTCATGGTATAATTTGGACTCATGACCAACTAGAAAGTTGTTGAGGACACCCACATCCTTCTACAGAATTTGAGTTTGTGTCGTTCTGATGAACGAGTAGAATTTTGTGTTAATGGTAAGGTATAGCCCGTGCACTAGGAAGCACGCGGGCTGGAGCTTGAGAAGCTATTTCGAGGACTTAGATAGTTGAATTTAAGCTCGTGATCAACTAGGAAGTTGTAGCCTAGGATCGTACCTTTCCAGATTGGGTCCCATACACTCCAATCGGAGTTGTATCGAGAGCGGGATGACCATTTTGAGATTCGAGCAGAAACCCGTAGGTCGCTTAGTCTGGGTTTGGACTAAGGGTTGTGAAAGCATTTTTCCCTTGTGTGTTATTTGAGTCGATGAATCGTGTCTAGGAGTGGTGGATCTCTGTTATTGAGGTTGTTGACTCCTCGAGTGGGATGGGTGACTCGAGTTAGTCACTAGGGTAAAGGATACCCTGCACCTATCAAGCCTATATTATTAAACTTCTGCCGAGCATAGGACGTCCGAGCATGCCAGTGAGTGGAGCTCATGGGGCAATTATATATTTACTATCGGAGTAGCAGCAGGCGTAGGCCATTATGCTGGACGAGTTCAAGCAGGGGAAGTGGCGAACCGGTTCGGTATCGCCAGGGGCCAGAGGTTGATAGGCAAGTGTGGAAGCAGTAATTCTTATTCGAAAGAATTAGAGTAAGGTAGGAGTTAGAATGGTTTATTAAGGGGTTGGGAAAATTGCATTAGTCCTAGTAAACCATAGTCGGTGTTGTATCTTCCAGTCGTAGGGATACGTTCTCGGCTGCTAATGGATTGCGTTCCCGCCTCGTATCTCGATCTGTTGATTCCCAAAGTTCTGCCGAAGTAAGGTGTGGGAGGCCCGGAGGATTTGACCTTCCGTGGTGCTCACTTCCCTAAAGCGCGGGTTTTGTGTTTGTGTTTTTTTTGGTATATCAGTTCATTACCCGATGAGGGGTGAACACGCAAGCGTCAGTCCTTGGGTGGACATGTGGAACCAAGGGTCGTAAGGACCAGGTTCAACGAGGTTTCTAAGGAGGTCCGTACGCGGGTACCAACTGGCGGTGACCACTTGGGCACTGCAGGGCAGAATTAGACTGACCGCTGCAATCTCCTTGGGCGACGGACAGTCTATTGGGAATTGGAGTGTGTACAAGAGTAGGGTGCATGGCGAGGGTTCGAAATCCCTAAATTGTGGAGAAAGACGGCTAGATTTGGGGGCGTATGTAGTATGGGATGCATTCGTGCTCCAAAGTCTTGCTTGCATTAGAAGTTAGGCATGTGAGTTTGCTGCATCTAGTCATAGGGCATGTCATAACACTGCACTAGAACCCGAATCCACTAAACCCTTGTTTTGGCACATCACCTTTCTATTTTGCATAAATTATTGGTTGTGATTGAATTTTAGAGGATCGCTGTTATCACCAGCTTTGCGTCAGTCGAAGTACTGACGTTTCCCACCTTTTAGGTATCGGTTATACCTTCCGAACAGGTGCAGAGATATCAGAGTCGCGCAGCAGAAGCCTGAAGCTGAGGAGCAAGTCCTGGGGGAGCCGATGGGCCACTCAGTGAAGTTCCGCAAGTAATCGGTCGATTACCATTTCAGGAGGCAGCTGATAGCTTTACAAGTGGAGTCTGTAAATACTTGTAATAAGTTGTAATGAATTGATGTAATTTGTACTCCTTGTCCAAGAACAAGTTATCGGTTGTAATCAATGATGTAATGACTTATTTGGCAAATAAAAAGTTTTTAAATTTCCTTGTTATTACTGTGTTGAGATGAATTTGAAGGTAAAGATTCTGGAAGGTGTCACGGATGTCCGGTAACGGGGATCCGGGGCACTACAGAGTTGGTATCAGAGCTGACTTCAAATTGCAGTCTAACACGGTAGGAAATTAAACTTGAAGGCCAGATAAAATGATTCTAGTTGACAAATAGGAGGATTATAAATCATATGGTAGCGCTACAACTTATGATTATGATCTCTCCTATATGTGAACCAGTCTCAGTTTACTTCATTTTTACTAACAAGCTTGGAGCAGTCAAGTCCAAATTGTGGCTAGTCTGTTACCAGACATTAGTGGAAGAAAACAGAACAAGATGTGTCTGTGATTCCGAAACTAAACCCTGTTTATGTTTTACAGATGGTGTTCGAAGATATCTTCATGCAGGATGGGTCAGTGGGTAAGCCAATGCCTACAAGGAAAATGATAACGATGGAGGAAGAAATGAAGAAAGTGCTACCGGAGACCGAAGGTGAGGAGAAATCTCCTCCACCATCGCTAGGTCCAACGGCAGAGCAGCAGAGGATAGCCATCGGTTATCTGGAAATGAAAAGGGCAAGGGAACGCAGGGACAAGGCGATCCACCAGGCCTAGCAGCAGATCAAATTTCATCAGGCACAGATGACACACCTGAAGAAAGAACGAAAGCAGCTTCAAGACAGTATGACACACGACTTCAGAAGGGTCCCAAGCCAAAAACTACTGGGAAAATCACCAAACCCTTCTAAAGGAGAATACCCCAAGAGAACAATTGCGACTAAGAGTTGCTACAAATGTGGGGAAGTCGGACACTACAAGTCGCGTTGCCCAGCAGCGATCAAGGGTTGTTTCAACTGTAAGGAACTTGGGCATGTCAAGTCAAATTGCCCAGAATTACAAAGGGGATGCTCATCGAGCAAGTAACCGGATAAATGACAAGGTGAAGATAATATGTGGACCTACTATATTTTGAGATCTTTTGGAAGATGAAGAAGTAATGTAATCAAGTTTAAGTTGTATTTTGGGTTTATGGAAGTTGGTGGACGATGTATTGTTGTAACAGGACATATATATATATATATATATATATATATATATATATATATATATATATATAAATGGAATTTTGGCAACAGTCTTGTTTGATAGTGGATGGACTCATTCTTTTGTGTCAAAATCTCTTTTTGAGAAAATTAAGATGCACACAAAGGGCAATCCCAGAGTTAGCATTGACAGTAGCTACGCCGTCAGGGGCAATCCTTACTACAGATCTATGCTATAGGGGATGTAAGCTCCAGATTAACGGAGAAACCCTAAGTATCGATTTGTTGGAGTTGGGTTTTGTCGGGAAAGATGTCACTATTGGCATGGATTGGATGTCGAGGCACATGGAAAGCATTGACTGCAAGGAGAAGAAGGTCGTTATGTTAGCTGAAGGAGTGGAACTTGTATTCCACGGGGAGCAGTGATCGGAAGCAATGACTTTCGCAACTGCTAGTGAAGTACGGGTACTAGAAGAGGTGAGCTAGATACCAGTGGTGAGGAATTTTTCACTTGTATTCTTAGAGGATTTACCTGGAATTCCCCCACACCGTGAAGTAGAGTTTAGCATCACAATTCAACCAGGAAGCGCTCTAGTATCCAAAGCACCCTATCGAATGGCACCAGTAGAGCAGAATGAGATCAAGAAGCAGATTGAAGAGTATTTGCAGAAAGGATTTATCTGACCAAGTGCACGCCTTGGGGAGCACCAGTATTGCTTGTTAAGAAGAAGGACGGTTCGTCCAGGAGGTGTATCGATTATCGGGAATTGAACAAGTCACTATTCGGAACAAGTACCCAATTCCCAGGATCGATGATTTGTTCGATCAGCTTCAGGGAGCAGCAGTATTTTCCAAGATTGATCTACGGTCTGGATATCATCAGGTACGAGTCAAGGAAGAGGATGTACCTAAGACAGCTTTTCGAACTCGACATGGACACTACGAGTTCTTGGTAATGCCGTTTGGAGTGACTAACGCTCCAGCTATTTTCATGGACTTAATGAACAGAATTCTACGGCTGTTTATCGACTCATTTGTCGTGGTCTTCATCGACGACATTTTGGTATATTCAAGAACGGAAGAGGATCATGCTGAACATCTAGCTGCAGTCTTGAGCAAGTTACAAGAGCATCAGTTGTATGCCAAATTATCTAAGTGTGAGTTCTGGAAATCGGAAGTTGCATTCCTAGGCCATATCCTTTCTAAGGAGGGAGTGGCAACGGATCCTCAGAAGATAGATGCGGTCAAGGAATGGCCACAACCGAAGACGGTGAAGGAAGTAAGGAGTTTTCTGGGTATGACTGGATATTACCGAAGGTTTATCCAGAATTATGCAAGGATAGCTGTACCCCGTACAGCTTTGACCAAAAAGAACCAAAGTTTCGACTGGACGGAGAAGTGTGAAGAAAGTTTTCAGGAACTGAAGAACCGTTGGATCTCCGTACCTATATTGGTTTTACCTCAGGAGGATAAGGACTACATCATCTACAGTGATGTGTCGTATTTGGCGTTCAGTTGTGTGCTGATGCAGGAAGGAAAGGTTATAGCGCATGGTTCGAGACAACTACGACCACGCGATAAGAACTATCCGACCCATGATTTGGAACTTGCAGTAATAATTTTTGCTTCGAAATCATGGAGACATTATATCTATGGAGCAAAGGTGGAAATTTACACTGATCACAAGAGCTTAAAGTATATCTACCAATAGAAGGATCTCAACTTAAGGCAGAGGAGATGGTTGGAAGTACTCGAAGACATCAGGCATGAGATTATATCATCCAGGAAAAGCCAACGTGGTAGCAGACGCACTCAGTAGGAAGAGAAGTGTGGCAATATTGATAGCGACCCGGAGGGAGCTAGATGAAGAGATCAGGCAGGCAGGCATCGAAGTGGTTACATAACACATAAGTGCGGTTCTGGCACAGTTGGTGTTACGACCAAGCTTGGATGAGCAAGTGAAAGAGGCTCAGACCAAAGATCCAGAGATGGAAGACATGAAGAAGCAAGTGTATGAAGGAAAATTGGCGAAATTCAGTATAAGAAGAGGTTCACTATGGTTTGGTAACCGACTATGTGTACCAAAGGATGGGGAGTTGAGGGAAGATATTATGAAGGAAGCTCACTCCATATTACTTACGATTCACCCCGGAAGCACCAAAATGTATCGCGATGTGAAGCAATACTATTGGTGGTCAGGGATGAAGCGAGATATGGCAGAGTTTGTCGCCAAATGTTTGACGTGCCAATAAGTTAAGGCCAAAAACTAGAAACCAGGAGGATTGTTACAGCCTTTACCCATTCCAGAATGGAAATGGGAGAACATCAGTATGGATTTTATCACTGGGTTACCCAGGAGCCTTAAAGGAAATGACTCAATATGGGTGATTGTGGATCGATTGACCAAGTCAGCACATTTTCTTCCAGTAAAGATGACCTGGACAGTCGAGAAGTTGGCCGAGGTCTACATTGAGAACATAGTGAAGCTACATGGAGTGCTAGTGTCGATAGTATCCGACCGAGATGCAAAATTTACGTCTCGATTCTGGCGAAGTCTACATTCAGCGTTGGGAACTAGAACAGACTTCAGCACAGCTTTTCACCCTCAGACGGATGGACAGACGGAGAGTCAACAGGATTCTCGAGGACATGTTACGGGCATGTATGTTGGACTTCGGAGGAAGTTGGGAAAAATACTTAGCCTTGGTAGAGTTTGCTTATAATAACAGCTATCAGGCAAGCATTGGCATGGCCCCGTATGAAGCTTTGTATGGACGAAGATGCAGGATGCCAGTTTGTTGGTTCGAGGTAGGAGAGCGGCAAATGTATGGGCCATAAATCGTGCAACAGGCGTCAGAGCAGATCGAGCTTATTCAGAAGAGGCTTCAAGGAGCACAAAGCAGGCAAAGGAGCTATGCAGACAACCGCCGAAGAGAGTTGGAATATGAGGAAGGCGACTCCGTATTTCTCAAGGTATCGCCGACCAAAGGAGTTATCAGGTTTGGGAAAGGTGGGAAGTTAGCTCCGAGGTATATTGGACCATACAAAATTCTGAAAAGGATTGGCAAGATGGCTTATAAGTTGAAGCTGCCGGGCGAGCTATCTCAAGTGCATGACGTGTTCCATGTTTCTATGCTACGGAAGGATGTCCCGGATTCAAGCCATCGGTTTCCAGAGGTTCCGAAAGATTTACAGATAAATCTTTTCTGTAGAAAGAAACCAGTCAGGATATTTGATCATCAGGACAAGGTACTGAGAAACAAGGTTATCCCGATGGTCAAAGTTCTCTAGAGGAACCAGTTCGAGGAAGAAGCCACGTGGGAGCTGGAGGGCCGCATGAAGGCCTTATATCCGGATTTATTTTGAATGTTTCCTATTTTGTTTGTTGTGTTCTTTTCTCCCACTAGGAACATTCTGGGGACAGAACCATTCTACGGAGGGAGTGATGTAACACCTCGGATTGTATTATGCTTGTATATGTATGTATGTATATTGACAGTATGCGTGCAATTGATTGTAGTATTATGGGTCGATTTTGCCATCGTGGTGGATGGTTAGGGCTACGGGACAGTTCTTGGGAGAGTTGCATTCCAAGGATGCACGAGAACGAGACGGACCGATACTAGTATAACTGCTAGTTTTCGGCACGACGCACATGCAAATATAACACGGTATGGTACTACAGTGAATATAGGTTGCATGCGCTCGTTAAAACACGCGTCTCACACTTGTTGGAGCTCGTTAAGGATTATGTTGGGCAGCCAACCTAACACACACAAAACCAATGGGCTAAGCCATAATTTTGGTCTACAAAACCACTTATAGCTTAAACCTACCCCCCCCCCCTGTCAAATCCGGCCCCCACCTCCCATCACCCTCATTTCCCACTTAATTTCTCCCTTTTGCTCTGGAAATTTCATAAGAAGAACACCACAAGAGAAGGAGGAGAGAAAGACGAAGGAAGTGAAGAAGAAGGATCAAAAGGAGATTTCCAAGAGAAGAAGCTTGAAGAAGTTCCTTCTACTACTACAACCAAGGGTGGGAAGTTTTTCTAAACTTGAAATTCTTGTCTTTTAATTAAATTTGGTTACATGCATGTGTGCTAGAATGCATAGGATTGCTCTTCTAAGGTTAGAAGTAGAAGTCAGAATTGAACTAGGAAAAACTAGTTCGGAGTACCATTTTGTGGATTTTTCCGAGAGCAAGATATGATGAATTAGAACATAAAATTAAAAAAACTTTGTTCATATATGTGTTGGGATCATTCATAATTTATTTCAGATTTTCCTATGATCATTTGATATGCTTATAAAATTGTGAGATGGATATGTGTCGTAAGGCAGACTCAGAAAAAGAAAAACAGGATGGCTGATATTGTAGGAATTTTCTTGATTTATTGAAGCATGATATTGATCTGAAAGTTTTACTCAATGTTCCTGAATGCATGTTAATTATGTAAAAAAATCAGTAAATTATTTGGATGATTTTAGAGGCATGAAAAAAATCTATCTATAACCAGTATCTGATGTTGAATTAGAAAACATGATGGTTTCTGTGCTAACTTGCAAAGGCTATTACTCACTGTATAGCTAGAATTTTGACATGAGGTGTTTTTCATGACGTTGGGTATGATGTCTACTAGTGTCACCACCAAAAATTTTGTATCAATTGGACAAGAGTGCAATTTACTGTGATTTTGTGATTGGCCACTGTGCTATTTTCAGCCAGTTTTGATACTCTGTAAAGATTGGGAAAATTGAGACCTGTTAGGGGCATATTTTGAGGATCATAACCCAGTAGAGAGTTGTAGGGGATACCTAGACCTTTCCAACAAAACTGATTTGAGGCAATTCCAGTGAACAGTTGAATTATTACGATTTTTGTAAGGCTGGACAGAGGCCTAGAGTAAAGCTGAGTGCTCTGAATTGGAGAGACCAATTCTGTGAATTGGTGTATTGATGATAGACGAGTGTGTTAGGGTGACTTAATGGTATAATTTGGACTCATGACCAACTAGAAAGTTGTTGAGGACACCCACACCCTTCTACAGAATTTGAGTTTGTGTCGTTCTGATGAACGAGTAGAATTTTGTGTTAATGGTAAGGTGTAGCCCGTGCACAGGAAGCACACGGGCTGGAGCTTGAGAAGCTATTTTGAGGACTTAGATGGTTGAATTTAAGCTCGTGATCAACTAGGAAGTTGTAGCCTAGGATCGTATCTTTCTAGGTTGGGCCCATACACTCCAATCGGAGTTGTATCGAGAGAGGGATGACCATTTTGAGATTCGGCCAGAAACCCGTAGGTCGCTTAGTCTGGGTTTGGACTAAGGGTTGTGAAAGCATTTTTCCCTTGTGTGTTATTTGAGTCGATGACTCGTGTCTAGGAGTGGTGGATCTCTGTTATTGAGGTTGTTGACCCCCCGAGTGGGATGGGTGACTCGAGTTAGTCACTAGGGTAAAGGATACCCTGCACCTATCAAGCCTATATTATTAAACTTCTGCCGAGCATAGGACGTCCGAGCATGCCAGTGAGTGGAGCCCACGGGGCAATTATATATTTACTGCCGGAGTAGCAACAGGCGTAGGCCATTATGCTGGACGAGTCCAAGCAGGGGAAGTGGCAAACTGGATCGGTATTGCCAGGGGCCGGAGGTTGATTGGCAAGTGTGGAAGCAGTAATTCTTACCCGAAAGAATTAAAGTAAGGTAGGGGTTAGAATGGTTTATTAAGGGGTTGGGAAATTGCATTAGTCCTAGTAAACCATAGTTGGTGTTGTATCTTCCAGTCGTAGGGATACGTTCTCGGCCGCTAATTGATTGCGTCCCCGGCTCGTATCTCGATCTGTTGATTCCCAAAGTTCTGCCGAAGTAAGGTGCGGGAGGCCCGGAGGATTTGACCTTCCGTGGTGCTCACGTCCCTAAAGCGTGGGTTTTGTGTTTGTGTTTTTTTTAGTATATCAGTTCATTACTCGATGAGGGGTGACCACGCATGCGGCAGTCCATGGGTGGACATGTGGAACCAAGGGTCGTAAGGACCAGGTTCAACGCGGTTTCTAAGGAGGTTCGTATGCGGGTACCAACTGGTGGTGACCACTTGGGCACTGCAGGGCGGAATTAGACCGACCGCTGCAATCTCCTTGGATGATGGACAATCTATTAGGAACTGGAGTGTGTACAAGAGTTGGGTGCATGGCGAGGGTTCGAATCCCTAAATTGTGGAGAAAGACGGCTAGATTTGGGGGCGTATGTAGTATGGGATGCATTCGTGCTCCAAAGTCTTGCTTGCATTAGAAGTTAGGCATGTGAGTTTGCTGCATCTAGTCATAGGGCATGTCATAACACTGCACTAGAACCCGAATCCACTAATCCCTTGTTTTGGCACATCACCTTTCTATTTTGCATAAATTATTGGTTGTGATTGAATTTTAGAGGATCGCTGTTATCACCAGCTTTGCGTCAGTCGAAGTACTGACGTTTTCCACCTTTTAGGTATCGGTTATACCTTCCGAACAGGTGCAGAGATATCAGAGTCACGCAGTAGAAACCTGAAGCTGAGGAGCAAGTCCCGAGGGAGCCGATGGGCCGCTCAGCGAAGTTCCACAAGTAATCGGTCGATTACCATTCAGGAGGCAGATGATAGCTTTACAAGTGGAGTCTGTAAATACTTGTAATAAGTTGTAATGAATTGATGTAATTTGTACTCCTTGTCCAAGAACAAGTTATCGGTTGTAATCAATGATGTAATGACTTATTTGGCAAATAAATAGTTTTTAAATTTCCGTGTTATTACTGTGCTGAGATGCATTTGAAGGTAAAGATTCTGGAAGGTGTCACGGATGTTCGGTAATGGGGATCCGGGGCGCTACACGTCCATCACGTGCGCGCCCTTATCTGAAGGATCCAACAGTAGCTGTTCGTCTTCTTTCACCCCTCAGTTCGGTCGACAATTTTGTTAACCTCCTTTCATTCCTTTGGCTTTTGAACTCGACAAAGTTGTTCTCTGCAATGACAAGTCTGTTCTTGAGCTTGGCACGATGTTTTTTCGAGCGGTGGAGCTCGGCTAAGCAATTGAAGGGTTTGTCAAGGTGGCATTCATCCACCGTGGAGCTCGACAAGGCGTGTGCGGTGCCCTTGGAGCTCGGTGAAGCTAGGGAATATCTTGGCGGAGTGAAGTTCTCATCTTGGTTGGTGATTGAGTCAAAGCTCAGCGAAGAATGAGCATGGTGGTGGAGTCTTGGAGATTTGGAGCTCTGCGATGGAAGGGGGAGCTCAGCGAAGACTCTAGCTCGGCGAGTTTGGTGCTTAAGAGTTGGAGCTCGATAGTTTGGAGATGGAGAAGCTATTGGAGCTCGGCGAGGAGCAGCAAGCTTGGAGAGGGATTTGATTAGGGATCTCGGCAAGTTTTAGAGGAGCTTGGCGAGAATCAGCGGACTAGAGCTCGGCGAACAGAGGTGATACTACTGCTTTTGCAGCTTGGCAAGGAGGCCACTTAGCTAGGAATGGGGAGCTCGGCCAGAGTGGAGGAGCTCGGCGAGAGTGGAGGAGCTCAACCAGTTTAGCTCGACAAGAGTGGAGGAGAATTTACTCGATGAGTTCATCCTATTTCTTAAAGCTCCAACACTTTCTTGGATTTAGAGCTTTTGGAGTTGCATCTGTTATGCTCCTTAAAATGTTTTGGAGAATTTACAGGAGTTTTAAAGATTTTTGGAGCTATATAAACTCCTGTTATTTTTCGATCAAACATCTTGTCGCTCAGTTTGCTGAGCCGTCCTTTCGCAGCCTGAATATTGTGTTCTTCGCTTGTTGCATTGATCAAATGTCCTGATGCTCATTCGACTGAACTGCTCTTTCGTCGTTCAATGTTATGTTGTTCACTTATTTTTTCGATCGGGCATTTCATTGTTGAACGAGTGTTCCATTAGTCTGGGAGCTAAGTGCTTTGACCATTAGGTCTGGTGCATGTATCTTATCTAGACGAGCTGTTGGTGAGGCAATTCTTGTGACGGAGTTAATCTTCGAATTTGTTGTTTGATCCTTGCATGTTTAGAGAGAACCATCTGACAGAGTTAAATGTTGAGCTTGTCGTTTGAGGCCCAACAGGTGAGTAGATACAACTCTAAGATGGAGTTGGACATTGAACTTGTCGTGTGAACCAAGCAAGTTTTGGGGAGACAACTCTGAGATGGTATTGAATGTTGAACTTTCCGTTTGATCCCAGCAAGTTTGGAGACAGAGTTTAATGTCTGAGCTTACTATTTATGCCCGATAAATTTATAGGGACAATCTCAAGATGGAGTTGGTCGTAGAGCTCATCGTTCGGTCTTGGTGAGTTTATAGTGACAACTCCGATGCTCCGATGCAGTGTTGAAAGTTGAACTTGCATGTTTGCGCCCAGAAAGTTTTGTAGTGACTTCCCCATAACGGAGTTGGAACTTGCTATTTGATCCCAGCAAGTTAATAGAAAACTGTACGACGGAATTGAGTGTGAACTTGCATTTTATTCCCAACAAGTTTGAAGACACAACTCTGAGGCAGAGTTGGTCGTTGTGCTTGTTGTTTGATCCCAGAAAGTTCAACAAGGATAACTCATCACGAGTTGAACGTAGAGCTTGTCGTTTGATCCTGGCAAGTTAATAGAGAACTCTGTGCAAGAGTTAGACTTGGAGCTTGCCGTTTGCACCCAACAAGTTTTGTATGAGGAAACTCTTGAGACGGAGTTAAACGTAGAGCTTGTCATTTGATTCCAGCATGTTAATAGAGAACTCTTTAATGGAGTTAGACATTGAACTTGTTGTTTTCACCCAATAAGTTTGGTAGAGGTAATTCTATGATGGAGTTGAACGTTTGAACGTACTGTTTGCGCCTAACAAGCATTGTGGAGATACCCTGTGATAGAGCTGAGGTTTGGACTCGCTGTTTGTGCCCAGCGAGTTTCTAGAGATAATTATAGGCCGGTGTTTGATGCCGAGCCTATTGTATGAAGATAAGGGGTCGTAGGAAGGACTCGAGCAAAGAGCGAGGTGTTGTACATGTTTTTTGGAGTCAACGAGTTGTTGGTGGAACTCGTGCGAAGAGCTGGGCATCGAACTCATTGTTTAAAGTAAATGACTTGTAGATGGAGTCTGGACGAAGAGCAAGGTGTTGAACTCGTTATTTGGAGTCAACGAGTTGTTGATGGAGCCTGAGCAAAGAGCAGAGCATTGAACTCGTTGTTTGAGCCAACGATTTGTTAATGGAGCTCATGCAGAGAGCAAGGAGTTGAACTCGTTGTTTGGAGCCAACGAGTTGCTTGATGGAGACCGAGCAGAGAGCGGAGCGTTAAACTCGTTGTTTTGATCCAACGAGTTGTTGATGGAGCACGTGCGGAAAGAAGGTCATTGAACTCGTTGTTTGGAGCCAGCAGGATACTTGATAGGGGCTCAATCGGAGAGCGGAGGGCATCAAACTCATTACTGATGGAGCTCGAGCTATGAGCAGAGCGCTGAACTCGTTGCTTGGAGTCAATGAGTTATTGATGGAGCTCGTGCGGTGAGAGGAGCATTGAACTCGTTGTTTGGAGTCAACGGGTTGTTTGATGGATCTCGAGCAGAGAGAAGGGCATTAGAACTCGTTGTTTGGAGCCAATGAGTTGTTAATGGATCCTAAGCAGTGAGCAGAGAGCGTTGGACTCGTTGTTTGGAGTTGACGAGTTATTGGCTGGAGGAAATCAAGTGCCGTGTAGAGTGCTGAACTCAAGTGGCCGGAGGAACTTGTTCTTTTCCCCGTTGACAAATAGTTGTGTACATCGAATGAGGTCCTCGAGACATTAAGCTTGCTTGGCTTCGTGATATGCGGCTCTTGATGGCGTTGGGACACGTCTGTATGCGCAGTGCTTCGCGTGAAACGAAGTTGGTGCTTGCTCAGGTGAAGGTGTTAGGAATAACCTGGAGCTTGCCCGCCTAAGGGAGACATGTCTTGAATTTTATCATCAAGAGTTACGGCGGCCATGGGGAGCTGTTAACTAGCAGGAAGCTTGTGAAGAGTTTTGTCTCTTATGTGAAGCATCCCTCTAGTGTGTAGCTGGAAGAACGACTTGTAGGACAGTTTAATGTACAGTGTTTGCAATACTTTTGGTAGCAATTCGTAGCCATGAAATATAGGCTCATTGTAATTCTGCAGTTGCAATGAGACTTGTATTGATGCTGGATCTGACTGCATTTGGGATAGTTCTGTGATTTGAAGAATTCTTATCATATTCTTGATCCTTGTTGTGCAACTTATTGTTGAAATTGATGGGTCGTCGACTGGGTTCTTTGTAGGTAAATAACATGACCTCAAGTCTGTTGTGTATAGCTAATGAACTATCGACGATGTGTGACGGAGTTTCGAACTTATCCACCTTGTACTCAACTAGTTGTAGGTGCAACTCTGAGGGATAATTGTTTTCCAAACTTGTTGTGTTGGTTCTCCAACAAATTGTGAGAGTCACATCGAGTGACAAGTTGAACTCCAAATGTAGCTTATGCAAGTTTTATTAGAGTAACCACAATCTACGATTTCAGACCTTTAATATGTCTTTAAGGGATTTTAACTAGTTTCATGAAAAGATCGAATGGTGAGTTGAACTCTGAATGTACTTGGTTGCAGGTTGCTAAAGTAACTCTGAGCAGTGGGTATGGGTTCCGAACTTGTTAGTTTAAGTATTAATAGGTTGCAGGAATAGATCGAATGGCGAGTTGAACTTAGGACTTGCTTCATCGCAAGTTGCTAAAGTAACATGGAGCCATGGGTATGGACTATGAACCTATCATCGAGGAGCTAACGGATTGCAGAAGCAGATCGAATGGCGAAGCGAACTCTAAAATTGCTTTATTGCAAATTGCTAGAGTAACTTCGAGCCATGGGTATGGACTCTGACCCTTCTTATAAGGAGCTTGTAATGAGTTTTTGAAGTTGTTGTTGGAGTAGGCTTGTTTTTAACACATTGTATGCATCCGCAGAGCTGTAAAATAATTTTGCAAAAAATTAATACAAAATTTTATTGAAAATTAAAACTAAGCAGCTGCTCTAGTGGCTGGCCATTTTTACATGCAGTGACTGGTAATGGAATCGGTCTTTATTGAAAAGTAAAACTAAATGGTTGCTCTACTGGCTGACCTTTATTACAAATTGAGAAAATGTGCTACAACTACTAAGAGAGGATGTTTTAGACGCCTTTGTTCAACTTCGTAAGGTTTTCTACATTTCAAGTTCCTGCTGATATCTTATTTCCCTCCAGGTCTTCAAATTGATGAGCCGTTAGGTGGACAACTTGGTAGACCTTGCCTATTTTGGAACGAGCCTCCCATTGTCTTGTAGAGAGAATGGGATACTTAGTTTTGGAAGGAATATTTCTTTCCGTTGAATGAGCGGAATGGCTTCGGGCGGGGATTTCAGGTTTATTACTGTATTATGATGAGAACTAGTTTCGATCTGGTGAGAGATGATTTGGCAGGTTTAGAAGTTTTTGGCAAGATTTTTTATGGCAGTCACTTCAAATTTGTTTACAGTCTTAGAATTGTGTCTGCTTTCTAGCGGTAACACTTTGTTGTCGAGGGGGAGAACCAACCCCCCATTGTCGTGGTATAGTATACTCGTGCTGCCTGTTGGCTCCTTACAACTTGGCCTATGTCTGTTGTTGTTGGGAACTTCATTTTCATGCGGTAGGCGGAAGTCAATGCATGGAAGGCCTCTAAGCCTGGATTGCCAAATATTGCATTATACACGGCTTTGATGTCGACTACAATAAAGTCCAATGCTTCCATTCGATTTGTAGCAGCTTTACCTGCTATCACATCAAGTGTTACAATTCCTTCTATTTGAACGGGTACACCGGAGAATCCGTGGAGTGTATAACTGGCTGGCTTAAGGCAGTCTCGGGAGAGCTTGAGGCCATTGAAAGTGTTCATGAAAAGGATGTTTACTAAGCTGCTGTTGTCCACCAGGATGCGGTGTACCTCATAATTCACTATGCAAAGGTTTATGACCAATGCATCACAGTGAGGCATTCAGACACCTTCTAAGTAGAAAGATATCGGTACCCCGGTGCTCTGGGCAAGTGGGATGTTATCATTGAGGTTGACTTCCCTGACAAAAGCTTTGTCGGAGGAGTTGGAATCTCCCCCCATCGGGCCTCCGTAAATGGAGTGGAGAACGGTCATGTGTTCATAGTCTTGCGATTCAGATGGCCTCTCTTGACGCTTGTTAGAACCCAGGGACGTAGGGGTTTCGGCATTGTTATCTTTCTGAACGAATTTGGAGAGATAACCTATGAATCAGGGCTTCCAGTTCTTCTTTAAGGGCTTGATAGTAGTCAATAGTGTGTCCATGATCTCTGTGAAATGCGCACCACTTATTTTTGTCTCTTCTCTTATTAGAAGTTTACATCTTTGGGAGACGGCGGATTATTTCGTCATTGTCAACTTGCATGAGGATGGTTGATACGCTTGCGTTGAGAGGAGTGAACCTGTCGAAGCGTGGTGTTGGAGGTGGATGGCATTGACCTGTGCTGTCTTCCTAAAACTTCCTGGGTTCTTCCTCGCTTGTATTCTTCCGTTTGTTTCCGAAAGATGAATCGTTATTGTCTTGAGGATACAGAGCTTCCTCGACCCTGATATACTTGTCACTCTTTTCTAGCAGCTCAGTGAAATTTTTAGATGGTTTTTTGCGAGGGAGACTTTCAGATCTTTGTTGGAGACGTTGTGGCGGAAGGCTGCGTCCTCCACTGACAAATTTAAGGAGGAGATGGACCTTGCTTCGGCTGTAAGGCACTTGACAAAGTCTTTCAGCCGTTCACCATCTCCTTGCTTCAATTCCAATTGAGAAGCACTTGTTTTTCAGCCATGTGGCTAGTAACGAAGTGCGCGATGAAGAGCTCATCGATCTTCTCGAAGGAGAATATTGACCCTGGAATGAGGCAGGAGTACCATTCCCTTCTGATCCTTTCTAAGTTGCAGGGAATGTACCGCACATAAGCGCATCAGTGGTATTATATACCACAAGGAATGTACCTTACATAAGTGCATCGATGGTATTATAGACCATCATGAGTATTTTTAAACTCTCAATATGGCCCACCGGGTCTGATTCTCCTTGATTGGATTCAAATTGAGGAGCTTTGAAGTCTTTTGGGACGTGTGCATTGAGGATCGTTTTGTTGAAAGGAGGTCAACTAGGGTGATAGGCCCCAGTTGGAGCGGTTCTCCTCATTCTTTATCTGTTATAGACGATCTTCTACCTCTCGAATATGGCGAGGGACTTGGTCGTCTTTCCCTTTGGATCCGGTTGAGTCTTCAGATTCTTTTTTGGAGGGCTGGCCCTGGTCTTGACTACCCTGGATAGCTCGGAGGTTGTTAAGCTTGAATTTTTCCAATTCGGTCTTAGTGACTGGGGCTTCTTTCTATCTGTTTTGCTCAAGAAGCTTTCGATTCCCAAGAGTCGGACTTCTTATTGCAGTACGCTCCTTGTGAGAGGATGAATGCCTTGATCTCTGTCTAGGAGAGTTGTTTTTTGCATCCTCTGTCACAAATAGAAATTTTGAATTCTAGTTTGACTGGTCAACTGTAGGATAGACAACTGTATTGATAAACTACCGATATATAAGGTCGGACCAACCTCTACTACGGAAACAAAGCCAAATTGATCTAATGAATTTAACACCGTCCACTCCTGGGACGTCATTAGGACCAAAACCTTCTTTCCATTTATAGCATTTATCACCTTATTCCTTCCCCGGGTGGTATTTTATTTCCATACCAAGCCACCAAGGTACTCAAGCCACGTTTATTGCCTCATGCTAAAATCATTTGCAGGAACGAGTGTTCAAACTCTTACAATTACAGAAAAAGCTAAATCTATTTCTTGAAAAACTAATTTCTCAACACCTTCAATACATGCCTTACTATCATTAATTTCAAATTTGCGTAATTCACGCACCCCGTATAACCACAACTGCCTCCATATATAAGCCACAAGCTTGTCTTCATACATCAAACTACACCTGCCTATACCACCAGCATCAATATATATATAGAGAGGCACTCCCTTCTCGGGGTATTCAAAATAGCATCTGTCGTTAATTCTTCCTTCAACTCTTGAAAATGTCTTTTCACCCTGCACCGGTCATACGAATGGCACATTTCCCCAGGGAAACTAATTCATCGGTGCAGCAATAACAGAAAATAAAAGAACGAATCGCCCATAATAGACAGCCAAAACAAGGAAACTCGAAATTTTTGACACATTCGTGGGTTATCTCCCGTCTTTTCACCTCTGTAAATGTTTTCAAATTCATAGATACGCCTTCAGCAGACACAATGTGCCCTCAAAAATCACACTTCTCACTCCTAAAAATGAAAATTTACAGACCTTTCATACCGCTTCTAGTCCCAACGAGTCTACAACTCAGTTATGAGGTGCCATCTATGCCCGTCCATACGGCGAAAATACACCAAATATCATATACAAATACAATCATACCCTGTTAATATAAGGGTGAAGGGCCCAATTCGTCAAATTCATTAAAACTGCAGGGACGTTCGCCAACCCCAAAAGATATCACTAAGAACTCATACAATTCATACCGAGTACGAAAAACAATTCCTGAGATGTTTTCCGTCTTCGAGGATTATCTGATAGTACTCGGTGTGCAACTCTAATCGGGAGATTAATGACACTCCCCGCAACTAATCCAACAAATTATCTATTCTTAACAATGAATACTTAATAATCACCTTACTTGGTACACCTTCTCGGTGAACTACCTTCTTTGTTACAATACTGCAGAGGCGCCCTACGGCGTATCACTTGAACCGATAATCCATTCCAAAAGCATCACCTCAAATTCTCTTTCACCTTTTCCCATTCCTAAGTGCTAGAGCACAAGCTGATTTAGAAATAGGAGTCATACCAAATATCAAATCAACCTTGAACTCCAGAGTTCACCAAGGTGGGGGCCAAAAACCTCTTCAAATTTATCAAAACATTGCAAACCCCAACAACAATCTCAATCTTCACCTTAAATATTTCTACTAAACCCGAACGGGCATAATTTTCATCATCCAAGGCATTACATACAGTCAAAAACTGGGTTCATTGGGCAGTCTCACCCGAATCCTCCCCGTATCATACCCCAACTATGCATATGACCTGCATAACCATTCACAAACAATCAATCTGTCTCCCCAAATATGGGATAAACCAGAACCACACATCACTCCTCAATTTATAAAATATACACCTATAGGACATACGTCCATAGGACCTACACAAGATCTCTTGGGAATAGCCCCTCACAGCACACAGCAATCAATATAATAGAATACTCCAATAGTGCACAAATTCACACCGGGATTTCTACAGAGGTCAACCCATATGCAGGGTCATGAAAGGTAATGCTGGCTCAAAGTCAGACCAAGGTCTAATGAGGATCGCACCATTCCACGATATAATTTATTCTTCCACAAACACCCGCAAAAATACACTCTCTATCTCCAACTAAGCGATAATGAACCCATACTCACATGGCAAGATCACTAGGATTAACAAATTCCTAGTTAACATAGGCTCTGATACCAAACTGTAGCACCCCCAAATTTTTTTTATTTTTTTTCCAAATTCAATTCTTTCAATTTCTATGTCACTTTAAACATAAACTAAGAAAGTTATATTTCAAGAAAAATTTTGGCAGAGTTTCCCCTGTAAATTTTGCCCCGAAACACAAATAGCTTACGAAATTTTGCTCAAAATTCTGTAGCTCACAATACACGCAATAATTTTACGGGCTCCCCAGGCCAAAATGAGCAGAAACACACAGGTAATATAATGTAATGCTCTGGGGGCCAAACTCATAACGGATTATCAAATATCAAATAAAAACTATAAATTTCTTTGAAAAACGAGATAAAAATTTAGAAAAATCCTTGTAAAACCTACCACAGAGCCCGGTACTCCACAACGAGATGGGTACGGGTCACAAACATACCACACCACCCCACACTATACTCATCATCATCATATACATGCTTATACATCCATAATACAATTTAGATCAAAAATTTTACTATTCACATAACTAATTAGTACAAATTTTTAAAATAAAACTTCATCCTACCAATCCACGCCTCGCCTCTGCACTGATGAGAACCTGTAACAGTAGGGGATCTAGGGTAGTCCTCAGACTCCCCTAACCCCCCAAACACTAAGGGGTCAGCCATTTCTGGTGTGAGTATAGTTATTAATCTAATAACAAATTAAAATAGTATAATGAAAATAATTTAAACTTACAAATACCAAGTTAAGATAATGCAACCTGAATCCTGAACACAACAACATCATCAATACGACGATATATCAAATACTTTGCCAATCCTGTATTCATCTGTTTAATTATCCATAACTTCCCACATTTCATAATATGTGTGAACCTCGTATATATATATTCTTATTTTACATCTGCATAGTACGAATACATATACAATCCATTACTGTTCAATTTAAATTCTCTAACCCAAATATTCATTCTTCCACAAGTATCGTCATAATAGCATTATATGAATATAACTACATGATGTTATTACATCTTTCTTTAATAACCATTTATATGGATATAAACTCATAACACAACATACTTTCTGCATTAACCATTTTCATAACCACTTTCATAGCACAAATATTTATTTTAGTGTATTAAATCATGTATCACATCAGAAACATATGCATTCATTCCCTTAATGCCATATTCATTCACGTCATATAACACAAACATAACCTCTCCTTACACATTATAATTAACTTGCATTTCATCACATCATCACCGTATCACTTATGCGAATGCACATTCTTATTGCATCAAAACACGTTTTATAGCTCATTCATAACTCACTACACCACTTTAGTAATTTATTTTTCTTATAAACAATAAATCTTATTATCATTTTCACTTAATCCCCAAACACAATCTGGGGCCACCACATATCACACCCCATAGCCGATAGCTTGGGTAATAATCTGTAACACCCCGCAAAATTTAAATGACAATTTTGCCCTTGGGTGTTACGCACGTGCATTTTGTACTATTATTGATCATATCCATAACGCATTTTGATATGTATTTTGAATTATGATTATTTATATAATCTCGTATTCTTAAAATCCCATTTGAGACAACTCAAATGCAAAATTTCAATCTTTGAGTTTTTACGTGCTTTTTACGTATTATCGATGCACGTGTCGATTTTGGGTATTCCACCATTACGTGCAAAGTTTTCAATGGGTTTCAATCATTTATTTTTATAAACATGTTTGAATTTGTTTTGTAAACGAAAATTCAATTTTTGACTATCTTTATTAAAATAAATTTTCTACGTGCAATACACGTGTTTTCTGTACGTTTGAGTATATTATCAAATATGTATATTAAATATACTTTCTATTGAATTCCAATTGATTATAAATATTTTTCGGTTCATAAAGTCAATTTTTGTATTTTGAGATTTTTTACGGGCGACGCACGTGTTTTGGTACACGTGTTTAAGCGCGTTCTTCCTTCAAAATAAATTTTCATGAAATATTTCTTTCTACTTTTATTGTGCATGAAAAGTATAATTTTAAAAGTTAATTTTATATATTTATTACATATATAAATAATTGTTTTAAAAGGATTAAATAAATAAATTGTTTTTGTACACAAAGCACGTGCACGTGCACACGTGCGATGTGCACACTTCTTGGGGACCGGGCTGCTCATGAGGAGAGAGAAAATCTGAACATTTGATTTTGAAATGGGGGGGAAAACAAGTTACAAAGTTTAAATATGGGGTTAGTGGAGTTCATGTGGGGTGGTTGCTATAACTACCCATTAGCTCTCTTATAAAAGTGCACCCTTAGTCTCTCTTTCTCTCATCTCCTTTCTCTCTTCTCTCCTGCCATTCCGAAAAGAAGCAACCCCAAAAACCAGCAAAGACTTTGTCCATTCTCCACCTAAATCATCTATTCCACTTTCCTATATACATACACTAATGTATATATATGTACATACATAGTATGTGTATATGAAAGAAGATGGGAGTTTGCCCTTGTTATTGCCGAGTGGAGTAGGGATGGAGATGCTCTTGATGATGGATGCTTGCCGAAATGTGGAGCTTGGAGGCTAGCTTTGGTGCGCAGATTTAGAGGATGCTGCAATTGGAGTTCTCTTTAGGAGCTTCTAATTCTAGGAGTTCATTTGGGTAACATATCTTCAATTTAGGTGCGTGTTTCTTAAATGCTTTCTAATTTAGGAATATAATTTGCATGATAAATGATATACGATTTATTTGGTTGAATTTGAATTGATTACATGCAAATTAATGTAGAAATGAATCGTTAAATTGTGATTGATCGTGGAAAATACAAATTACTATGCTTGTTATGATTGCTAGTTGAAGTGCTAGAATTGAAGTGATTATATGAAATTGATGTATGTTGAGACATTATTAGAATAATGCAAATATTGCAAAGAAGTGTGATTATAACCTCAAAATGTTATTTATACGAGTATAGAGATTTTGTCAAGGAATTTTGATAAAAGAAAACAGGTTATTTGGAAAATGGATTGAATATGTGTTTGATTGCATTTTAAGGGTTTCATTGAAAAATGAGAAATTTGATAACATATACGATATTGTTTTAAAGGAATACATTTCTGAAAATGATCTACACTTTTATATGGAAGTACAAATCAATTACAAGGTCGAAAATTATATGTAGGCTGCAATTTGTGTGATTGACAGTCGACTGTTCACTTCCACAGTCGACTGGTAAGTGTTAAAAAGTTGGTTTTCGTCAGCAGGACAGTCGACTGAATACTTTCACAGTCGAATGCTGCTGTCATAAATTTGATGTTTGAGTTTTCAAGAGATTTGCGGGAACAGTCGACTGATACTATCACCAGTCGACTGAACCGACTGTGTTATTACTGAAGTTTCAAGTCTCGTAGAGCAGTCGACTGTCTGCTTTCACAGTCGACTGGATCGAGCTGACTGTTGTTTTTGATGTTCAAAGTACTCACGGAACAGTCGACTGATACTACCACCAGTCGACTGAACCGAACTATTTTTCTGGTTCTTGAGTTTGAAATTGATTTTGACAAATGAAAGTTAAATAAGTTGAATATGAGATTTTATGGTTATTAATATTTGATTGAGTTTTATTGTGAAATGCACACAAGGATGTGAAAGATGAAATTGATAAAGAGATTCTAATTGAATGGTTCTCATGTTATGAGATTATAAAAGAAATGTTTTGAGAAAGAATTTGTGAACAAAAGAAAAGGAAATGATTATTGAGATTGATTATGAAATATTGTTGATCTCTAGAAAGAGATAGGCGAGACCCTAGTGACCAGCAGTTTTATTTATAATTTGAGAGCTAACCGTTGAGGGTTGAGCGTCTCTTGAGAAGTAGCCAGGTAGGCTGACTGTCTCCGTTGTTGATTTAAGTCCGGTAGGGGAAGCTAGCTCTAGGTTGTAATGATTTTCTTTTAAAACAAATTTTGTAAGGCTGTGATGGAAGTGAGAGAAAAACACGAGTTGAGGGCCATTGGATGGGTGTTGTTGAGGGTATGCACAGGTTCTTCACGATGAGTCGTGACATGACGTGGATACTACTCCAGAGTACCATCCGGGTAGCGATGCTCGTGGGATGTTTGGTGGCTGCAAGAGGATCGTGTGCCATGAAGGAGGCTGAATTGTCCATAGGTTGCCTGCTCGATGCGTCGTGTCAGTGCGTGGGATTCCCCTCCAGGTTTTCTGTACACGTGCTTGTAATCAGGGAACATCTATGATACTTACCAAAATTACAGATAGATACATAGTGGAGACGTGATGAAAGTAGAAGAAAAACACGAGTATGGGGGGCATCGGATTAGCGGTGTGAGAGCAATCCACAGGCTGCCTGCTTGATGCGTCAAGACATGGCGTGGGCGCTACTCTAGAATTATCATCCCAGGTGGCGACGCTCGTGGGATGTTCGAGTGGCTATGGGTGGTGCCATTGTTCCATGGCGGAGGCTGAATTGTCCATAGGTTGCCTGCTCGATGCGTCGTGTCAGTGCGTGGGATTCCCCTCCAGGCTGCCTGGACATGGGCTCGTAGATCATAGGACATCTAAGACACTACCGTAATTACAGTAGTAGACTAAGTCATAACGAGGGATTGAACCCTAGAAAGATGAAGAACGATTAAGGGCTTGCCCTCGGACCTATGTAGTATGGGATGCATAGAATCCGAACAAGTGTGCATTAGTGTCATGTAATATAATAACTGCATTAAGGACTAAGTGCACCGCACAACACGACATCAATAGGATAGTCCCTTTGTAGCTTGGTTTGTGATCAAGTTTGTGTTTGCTAAAGTATTTAAGAATCGTTATACTGTTTCCGGCATAGAGAGGATGGCCGTGTATAATATTTCGTCAGTTGTAAGCAACTGACGCGCCCACAGTTTTATATGCAGGAGTTGGAGTTACATGAAGATATAAAGATGATTTGATGCTGTTGATTACTTAAATGTTAAAGTTGTAACAATTGTACATTCATTATTGTTGTATTTTATTAATTCCGCTGCTTATTGATGTAAAAGATTCTGATGTAATTATTGTTGAAATAAAAGTTTTAAATTCCTTTTAAAATTGTACGAAAGAAGTGAAAAGATCCTGTAGAACTCTCGAATTCAGTTGTATTTGGAATTCGGGGCGTTACATAATCACCGCACCCCAAACACACAGTTTGGGTAATATCACATCACATCTCAAGCCGATAGCTTGGTTATTAATTCACTACAATCACTTATCATCTTCACTTTATTTAATTTCTCATTTCCATTAATCATTAGCATTAGTATACCAACTCACCCTGCGAATTATGCCAAGGCAGGTAGTTCCCACCATTTCCACAGAAATAGCGGGCAGGTAGTTCCTTGACACAATTCCAAGGTGCAACTCATATCACACGGTATTTTACTTTAATAATCACTCACATAATACAATTACTTCGTACTATTCATATTAACACATGTCTCTTTTATTACTATCATTTTAAATTAACCACGTACTGTATTTATCACTTCTTTTCATACACTAACTCATAACTCATTTTCTTTCACATTTGCTTCATTCACAACTACTTTCTTTCTCATCCATAATTCAAAATTCACTTTTCACTTTCTTTACCCTCACATTTTTATTAACACATAGTTATTTTATTAGTTTGTCGACCAGTGAGCCACAGTATCCCAACATACTGAAAGCCGACAGCCCAGTAAACACGCGGTCCGATGCTCTCCCAGAGTCTTACTCGTCCGAGGCGACGTCTTCCTTCTAGTCGAACTAGCAAGGGAACACAGCACTCCTAGTCCCACTAGGGTGCCTCCTCGGACGTCTGTCATCGAGGAAAAAACCACTAACCCCTAGTCCCACTAGGGTACTTCCTCCCAGCCGAAGCCAGCGAGGCAAACACTCACCACTAGTCCCACTAGGGTGCTTCCTCGCGACATCTGTCATCGAGGGAAAAACCACTAACCCCTAGTCCCACTAGGGTACTTCCTCCCAGCCGAAGCCAGCGAGGCTAACACTCACCACTAGTCCCACTAGGGTGCTTCCTCGCGACAGCTGTCATCGAGGGAAAAACCACTAACCCCTAGTCCCACTAGGGTACTTCCTCCCAGCCGAAGCCAGCGAGGCAAACACTCACCACTAGTCCCACTAGGGTGCTTCCTCGCGACAGCTGTCATCGAGGGAAAACCGGGCCTCAAGCCGATAGTTTGGGCGATAAAATCCACTTACCCCAAACATAGTTTGGGTCCACTATTCCCAGGCCGGTCCTTGGGCGTTAGGAGGTCTAGCCCAAACCCCCAGGATTGCTGTAGGTACTGGTCAACAAAACTATCTGTTATTAACATTACTCATTTCATCATTACAGCTTACTTTATTCCACAGCGCTACACTTTTGAATTCAATAATAGCCACCACCTTGATTTTATCACGAGAATTAAAGACAGTTTATTAGCATGCACCATCTTATCTTTTCTTTTATCTTTCCATTTAATACATATCCAGTGAGCACAATATTAACCTTCATATCATCATATAAAACATCATAACATATTATTGCATAATACTAATGTGCCAAGATATTTATTTTGCCATAACAACCCACATTAAGGGTACCATGGTATTCATTACCTCCTTATATCATATATAGGCATACGCCCAGTTATAACATTAATAGAAGAACTACATTAAATTATTCCATATAGTAAAAGTGTCAAAATGTATACTTCATCACGTTATAATATCGTATTATTACCCATTAATTTATTTCGAACATAATTACAATGTAAACATGTACCTAATTATTAATTTCATCAACTATTGCATCACACATCATAATCATCTATATATATCACAAATATACACCACACATGCAGGTTTCCCAGAAAAGGGGCCAAAATCACTTATTTCCTCTAATTAAATCTTATAATATCTAATTATAGCAAACTAGCTCATACACCATGCTCCATGTAATCATAACTACCTATAAGGGCCTATATGCCCCAAAACATGCACAAAATATACACTGGATAAAAACATGCATAAACAAGCTAATATAATTAGTTTTTATACTTCAACACATCACAATAACCCATACTATAGATTTTATATACTTAAAATAGTCACTTTCACCACATATCTCAAAAACCCATTTTGGATCCTTAAAAATTCGTAATTTCAATAAAAGTCCACTTTTGGCATAACTCCCACAAAATATATCAAAAGGCCACGAAATTCGTCCACAACATAAAAATACTTATAATACACATACTCACCTGACGGATCGAGCAAATGATGTCCCACGTCCGTCCTGTAGCCAGTCGAAGTTCGACTTTTTCCACCTAAATAGGAAATTATAGGATCGATTAGCATGAAACTCAAAACTCGGCCTACGGATCTCCAAATTCAAATCCGTCTTCACCCACATGTCACAAATAACATACGTAGGCGAGCTACATCGACGGATTTCAAATTCGAACCCCAATACAAGAACTTACCTATTGATCGGAGGCTTTCTAATCGGAAAATTTCCTATTTCCTAACTTCTTCAATCCTTTTGTCCTAATATCTCAAATTAGGGTTAACAACAATAATGAGACTCATCTACACCTCCGGATTCATCAAATTCTCACCTCTATATCGCTCGGGCATTTCACCGAATACCCGGCATGCACTTTTCACCTATAATTCATTTTACTCAATTTAATTGAGCTGGAAGCCTATAAAAATCATCCTAAATTCATATCAATACTTTCATAATACTCTACACCCTCACATGCATTTTCTACAATTATTTGGATCGAGTTTTCTACCCGATTTCATAAATCCTAAAGTTCAGGTTTATGCCAAAATCACTACTCCCCATTTATTCTAATGGCTCACTACAATTTTTCTCTACCATACAAGAGATAATTCCTATATATATATATCTCTATTTTACAAACCCAAAACCCTAATTTACTAACAACTTGTAATTTCTCTAACAATCCACTAATTCCTCAAATCTACCACTTTCAACATCTCTAAATCTCTCTACCATAATAATCCTACTCCATAAAAATTAATCCAACTCAATTTCCTACAATAAAATAACCTTTTCGAAATCCTTTCGAAAATCCGACACTTCCACGATGTAGAGAACCCCTCAATTGGCCTGCCCCTTAAATTAATTAGGATTTGACGGAGAATCCAAGTGGATTTGAGGAGAGAGAGAGGGCCGAAATTTGGGTTCAGTGCTTCTCTGGTTTTGATCGGAATGGAGAAGAAGGAAAGAAGGGAGAAGAAAGAAAAAGGAAATAAAATGGAGAAGGGGTTATATTGGAAATATAATATATATTTTAATAATAATAGAAAGGTATAATTACCTATAAGCCCTCCAAATCCAAAATATTACAACTAAACTCCAACTCTTTTCTATAATAATAATACGAATAAGACAAATACATAAAATTATCTTATAATAATTTCCCAAAATTATAAAATAAAATAAACAATATTTCCTCACATAAAATCTCAACTCTTAACTCTAATATAACAATAATACCAATCTACCACAAATATTCGTACCAATATCAATATTGAAAATAAATAAAATAAGATATCACTTAAAAATAATTCTCACCCTTACAAAATATATAAAAATGAATAATTTCCAGTATATTAAAATATGAGGTGTTACATTCTACACACCTCAAAAGAAGCTCGTCCTCGAGCTACGGGGCTAAAATAACTCCTCGAACAAATTCAAAATACTACCTCCTCACCATTTTCTAGAATTTCCAAGCACATTATCTGCATCAGAACTTCATTGCCCCTTTAACAACTGCACAACTTGTCGTCTGGTCGATCGCACTATCAATCTATAATAACCACTGGCCTCATAGGATCTGCCACATCCAATGCCACATCCAGCTGGACTTCAATCTACAACGGCTCCACACTTGAGATAGATCTCTCACAATTTTTAAATAGAACAGGAAATACCTCGAGAACGCTTGGCATCTCAGAGGTAAGCGTTAAACGATATACCACGGTTCTAATTCTTTCTATAGCTCTGTAGGGGCCAACAAACCCCCAGGTCTAACTTTTCTTGGTTTCTAAAATGACGTACTCCATGAATAAAGGATACTTTTAAGAATACCCAAATCTTCAATTTCTAACTTCAAGAGGCTTTCGCCGCTGATGGGCATCACCTTTTCTTTTGTCGACTACACACCTCAAAAGAGGCTTATCCATGATCACCTGATAATTAATATTTTTCCTCGTTCCGGTTCATTAAAATATCCTCCTAAAATCTTGATACATCTTCGTGCCACCGGGATAGACAATATACTGAATATAAGGAGCATTCTCCATCACCCGCTACCACAAACCATCCTAATCAGGAACACCAAATCTACGATAATAACAAGGATTTTCCCTACTACCTACTGACCAATCTGCATTACATTCATTAATCCCGTCCAGAATTTGATTATGCATCCTCTATCACAAATAGAAATTTCGAATTCGAGTTTGACTGGTCAACTGTAGGATAGACAACTGTATTGATAAACTACCGATATATAAGGTCGGACCAACCTTTACTACGGAAAAAAAGCCAAATTGATCTAATGAATTTAACACCGTCCACTCCTGGGACGTCATTAGGACCAAAACCTTCTTTCCATTTATAGCATTTATCACCTTATTCCTTCCTCGGGTGGTATTTTATTTCCATACCAAGCCACCAAGGTACTCAAGCCACGTTTATTGCCTCATGCTAAAATCATTTGCAGGAACGAGTATTCAAACTCTTACAATCACAGAAAAAGCTAAATCTATTTCTTGAAAAACTAATTTCTCAACACCTTCAATACATGCCTTTCTATCATTAATTTCAAATTTGCGTAATTCACGCACCCTGTATAACCACAACTGCCTCCATATATAAGCCACAAGCTTGTCTTCATACATCAAACTGCACCTGCCTATACCACCAGCATCAATATATATATAGAGAGAGGCACTCCCTTCTCGGGGTATTCAAAATAGCATCTGTCGTTAATTCTTCCTTCAACTCTTGAAAATGTCTTTTCACCCTGCACCGGTCATACGAACGGCACATTTCCCCAGGGAAACTAATTCATCGGTGCAGCAATAACAGAAAATCAAAGAACGAATCGCCCATAATAGACAACTAAAACCAAGAAACTCGAAATTTTTGACACATTCGTGGGTTATCACCCGTCTTTTCACCTCTGTAAATGTTTTCAAATTCATAGATACAGCCTTCAGCAGACACAATGTGCCCTCAAAAATCACACTTCTCACTCCTAAAAATGAAAATTTACAGACCTTTCATACCGCTTCTAGTCCCAACGAGTCTACAACTAGGGTTTCCAATTCGAACCCCAATACAAGAACTTACCTATTGATCGGAGGCGTTCTAATAGGAAAATTTTCCTATTTCCTAATTTATTCAATCCCTTTGTCCTAATATCTCAATTTAGGGTTAACAACAATAATGAGACTCATCTACACCTCCGGATTCATCAAATTCTCACCTCTATATCGCTCGGGCATTTCACCGAATACCCGGCATGCACTTTTCACCTATAATCCATTTTACTCAATTTAATTGAGCTGGAAGCCTATAAAAATCATCCTAAATTCATATTAATACTTTCATAATACTCCACACCCTCACATGCATTTTCTACAATTATTTGGATCGAGTTTTCTACCCGATTTCATAAACCCTAAAGTTCGGGTTTATGCCAAAATCACTACTCCCCATTTATTCTAAGGCTCACTACAATTTTTCTCTACCATACAAGAGATAATTCCTATATATATATCTCTATTTTACAAACCCAAAACCCTAATTTACTAACAACTTGTAATTTCTCTAACAATCCACTAATTCCTCAAATCTACCACTTCCAACATCTCTAAATCTCTCTACCATAATAATCCTACTCCATAAAAATTAATCCAACTCAATTTCCTACAATAAAATAACCTTTTCGAAATCCTTTCGAAAATCTGACACTTCCACGATGTAAAGAACCCCTCAATTGGCCTGCCCCTTAAATTAATTAGGATTTGACGGAGAATCCAAGTGGATTTGAGGAGAGAGAGAGGGCCGAAATTTGGGTTCAGTGCTTCTCTGGTTTTGATCGGAATGGAGAAGAAGGAAAGAAGGGAGAAGAAAGAAAAAGGAAATAAAATGGAGAAGGGATTATATTGGAAATATAATATATATTTTAATAATAATCGAAAGGTATAATTACCTATAAGCCCTCCAAATCCAAAATATTACAACTAAACTCCAACTCTTTTTTATAATAATAATACGAATAAGACAAATACATAAAATTATCTTATAATAATTTCCCAAAATTATAAAATAAAACAAACAATATTTCCTCACATAAAATCTCAACTCTTAACTCTAATGTAACAATAATACCAATCTACCACAAATATTCGTACCAATATCAATATTGAAAATAAATAAAATAAGATATCACTTAAAAATAATTCTCACCCTTACAAAATATATAAAAACAAATAATTTCCAGTATTTTAAAATCTGAGGTGTTACAGTGTGATAGCTTGAGGCCGCCACTCTGCCTCTTAGTCTTGGAGGCATAGCGGTAAGTCTGATTTGTGTAGTTTCCCACAGACGGTGCCATTCCATTGCTTCTTATTTTGGTGTGGGAGAAAATAGATAGTGAGTTAATATTTGATGGAAACTACTAAAAATCCGACCTTTGATCTTTGTCGTGAAATGCTGTTAGAGCTCCCAAGATTGAATCTGAATTGTTGATTTCACAACGTGATCTGGATTCGACGGCTGCTGACGCGGCCGATGGACCTGCAAAAAGCCTGAAATACTGGGGGTTGGCCCCGACAACAGAACCTCCGATGCTCAAGTCAGAACTAGAGAGAGAAAGAGAGTTTGAGAAAGAAACTATTGATTACCTTCTGACTGAGGAGGGGAGGAGTATTTATATGCATGAGAAACAGTACATGAAATTGATACGAGTCCATTAGATCAACTATGAATTCCTTATCTCCTATTCGAATCTCACTCTCAAGAGATAAGCTCTCTTATTTAGGGATAAGAGATTTGACTAGCAACCTTCGTGGGCTGGGTCTCTCTTAGTGGACATAATTTGTCACTTTTTATGGGCTTGTAAGAGGCCTAAGTCTTGTAGAGGAGCCTGGAGAATGCCTGGACCTGTTAAAGAGGCCCGTTATGACGAATCTTCCTGTAGAAGATTTGAGGTCTTTGCTGGAATCGTAGGGCCCTGATTTGCTGCGATTTTTATCATTATCAGGAACATATGGAATGAAACAAAAAAATTATTTTTGAAGAAAAATGTGGAGTATAGCCACCATGTTTCATTAATAAGAGTTTAACAAAACAAACTCAGAGTACTGAGCAAAATACAGAACCCTACAGTACCGAAATAAAATATATGCCAACCCCCCCCCCCCCCCCCTCTCCCCACATGGAAGGGTGGATCATACAAACATATTGAAATGTAACATCAAAAGTAAAACAATACTACGAGATCCTTCCAATACACTAGGGGGTGGGGATCCATCATTAGTACACAAGTACAGTAAAGGATGGATCCTTCAGTCAAGCATAGGATTGATCTCGATTTCATCATCATCGTACTCCTCCACTTTGAAGACGCTGACAATCCTTCCTCTAGGGCCTGCTGAGCTCCGGCCTTGCAATGAAACAAAATTGTAGAGCTCCGGCCTCGTAAGTCTAAAGATGTAGTATCTATAACATGTGACTTACATGTATGTCACTAACTAGCTAGCTAGCTAGTGTTCAGTTGCCACGTCTTTACAAATGTCGAATTACTATCCTCTTTTCAGACCAGTACTATATAGCTATGCTCTTCCTAGCTACCACTTGCTTATTACATCCTGAAAATTAAAATTCTTGTGGCACTTTCCATGTAGAAAATATAAATGTTGATTCTTGGTTTCGATGACTACAACACAATGTAAAGTTTTGCTACTTCTTATATAATGTAGGATGTATCAAGGTCCATACCATGTATGATACACAAGTGCAAAGTGCTCCAATGAAGCTCTCAAACAAAATTGATCAAGCTACAAAGGCTCAAGCTCTTATTCAAGACTCAAGACTCAAGACTCAAGACAAGACCCGTGCTTCAATGTGTTATTAAATGTCTTGTAAAACAAATTATAATTTTATTTTTTTTTGAGTCTTAGATTGACGTAACAGCCTTTTCACACACACACACTCACACATCTTTATAATTGAGTGTTTTTCAAAAGATTAAAGGTCGAAACAGTTTGAATTAGATCAGCTGTTAAGTACCAGTCAACTGCCATATGGCACCAATCAACTGTACCAGTACGAAACTGTCTGAACTCGTTCAAACTCTAGCCGGTCGACTCATCATGGCAACCCAGTCGACTGTTCAAGTCGTTTCGACAGATTTCAGAATTTACAACTTGTTTTTCAAATTCAAAAGTTTTATATCCGTTTTAAATCAGTTTTATTAACTTTTTTACAATATCGTAGTGATTCCTCTCTATAAATAGAGCCTAGGAATCACCATTGAAAGGTTCCAAGCATTTCGATAAAAAGTTTAAGTTTTTGCTTTTGAAAGAGAACTAGTATTCAAACAAGCACTGTGAATCCTCTAAGTCTTGGTTCTCTGAATCTCAGTCTAATATGTTGATTCTTGATTTTGATGATCACAACACACTACAATATGTGTCTATGTTATACAGCTAACATTGCAGGTTGCACATACAAAAGATTATTTCAGCTGAACAAATGAACAAGCTCAAAGGCTACAGACAAAGACTTCACTCAAGACAAGACTCAAAACAAGACTCAAGACTCAAATCAAGACTCAAGACCTCAAGCTCAAATGTGTCAAGTTATTATGTCTTGTAAAACATTGTATTTTTACTTTTGTTGAGTCTTAGTCTGATTGTAAAGCCTTGTCACACACACATATACTCACAAAATTCATAATGTGTATTTTTCAAAAACCCCAAAAGAGTCAAAACAGTTTGAAGTAATTTAACTGTTGAGTACCAGTCGACTGATACCTCTAGTAGTCGACTGATAGTACAAAACTGTTTTAAATTTATTCGAACTCTGACCAGTCGACTTATATGGCAACCCAGTCGACTGTTCGAGTGCTTTTGACTATTTTCTGTTTTCAAAATTGATTTTTCAAAAGCAACAGCTCTTAGATCCGTTGGTTGACAGTTGGAATAACTGTCCCCCAACGTTCAGGAGATCTAACTCTATAAAAAAGAGTTCAGATCTCACTGAAAAGATCTAACAACATTTACAACAATTATTGAGATACCGAGCACTCTTTGAGAAAATTCTAAGTAAAAATTTTGAGAAAAAGCTTTCAAGTTCAAATCCTTTGGTTCTCTACACTCAGTCCAGTATAGCAACGATTTCGCTCTGGACTGGGTATAGAAGTCGACCGTGTTTTTAGCCACGTGCAACAATACAATACACCAACAAGGCTATATGTTGACTGTAAAGTTTTTCTTGTTCCTTTTGCTCTCGGTTGGAGAGTGGTTTTTGACTCTAGGTTGTAGAGTCGGTCTGTTTCACTCTTGGTAGTAGAGTGGGTCTGCTTTCTCTGGTTGAGAGAAAGGACTACGGGTTAGACAAGGTTGTTGTCTTAACGCCGTAGGGTATTCTTGTAAACTTTTTCAAGAATAGTGGAAATCTCAAGTGGGTTGCTTGGGGACTGGACGTAGGTCGGGAGGACCGAACCAGGATATATCTTGTGTACTCTGTGATTGATTGTCTTGATTTTGCATTTACTCTTGTTTACTTAAGTTCTGCAAAAAGTGTCTGGACAGTCGACTCCTTGCACTATCAGTCGACTGGTCAGTGTCGTATAAGTTGTATTTTCATTGTGTCTTCAGTCGTCTGTCTTATCTATAAGTCGACTGCACAGAGTTACTGTTTTTGCTTTATTTTGGTCATATCAGTCGACTGGTTCACAACCAAGTCGACTGCACCGAAGAAAATTTCCGCAGTTTTTTTTATTAACACTATTCACCCCCCCTCTAGTGTTTGTTGTCTCGCCTACATGATCCAACACTTGGTATCAGAGCAAGGTTACAGGCTATGGCAACTACTTCAAATACAAATCAGTACCATTAAGGCCAATCTACACAACGGCCACCGCTATTCGATGGAACTAACTACAATTATTGAAAGTGCCGAATGAGAATCTACCTCCAATCAATCAACTATGAGATATGGCAAATGACAGAGACAGAATACACTGCCCCTACCATTCCATATGCACAATGGAATGATGATCAAAAGAATCAAACCATGAACAATGCCAAAGCAATGAATGCCTTATTTTGTGCACTTACAAAGGAAGAATTCAACCGTGTATCCAATGCTACAACCGCACATCAAATTTGGCATACACTCGAGGTAACACATGAAGGAACGAATAAAGTTAAAGAGTCTAAAATTTCTGTTCTTGTTCACAGGTTTGAGATGTTCAGAATGAAAGAAAATGAGACTGTGTCCGAGATGATCACCAGATTCACAGACATCACAAACTCTCTTGTGGCACTTAGAAAGATTTACACTCAAGCGGAGATGGTTAGAAAAGTCTTACATGCACTCACTCCAGAATGGGAGAAGAAGACCACGGCAGTAGAGGAAGCAAATGACTTGTCACAACTTTCTCTTGAGAATCTTGTGGGCAATCTCATGGCATACGAGGTCCAACTTGAAGATCGAAAGAAGGATACAGAATCACAGCAAACAAAGAAGAAATCATTGGCTTTTAAAGCCATGACAGACTCAGAAGATGAGGAAGAAGATGAAGAGGAGATAGCAATGTTCACTCGAAGATTCAAGAAATTCTTAAAGAAGGGTAAGTTTAATTCTAAAATTAGAGATACTAATGACCCTCCTACATGTTTCAGGTGCAATAAAATAGGTCACATGAAGAAGAATTGTCCCTTAGAAAATGCAAAGAACAAGGGAAAACCATCCAACTTCAAGAAGGACAAATATTCAAAGAACAAATTTGCCAAGAACAAGAAGGCCTATCAAGCTACATGGGATGATAGTGATTCGTCTTCCGAAGAAGAAACGGATGAAAACAACGAAGTGGCAAATATGTGTTTCATGGCTGCACAAGAACATGTAAGTAATGACTATGATTCAGAAGATCTTCTTGATGCTTTTAATGAAATATTCCAAGAGTTAAAAAAAGAAAAGATTAGAGTTAAGAATCTAGAGAAAGTTAATCAAACACTTTCTCAAGAAAATCTTAACCTTGATAAGGAAGTGAAATCTTTAAATTCTCGCATTACAAATTTAGATACTGATCTTGAAACTCTCAAAAAGAGTTACGAAGAGATATCAAAAAACGTATCTAAGTTTAACAAAGGCAAAGAGAATTTAAATAATGTCCTTCATCATCAAGTAAAATCTAGTCAAAAATATGGACTTGGTTTTAAAAATTCTTCTGTAAAAGAATCTCCTGCTAAAAACACTAGTAGAAATAAATCAGCATCTATTTCTAGTGTTACACACAAGTTATATGAATTTTTTGAAAAGCCTAAGGTTGTTAATGCTAGTGATAAAAGCAAATCTACTGTTCGGTTAAGTCAACTGAACCAATCTACCAGACGTCTGTCCAGAGGAATTGAATCTCATTCAACGAGATCAAAATCTCATATAAGTCGACCTAGTGTACCATCAAGTCGACTGACTCAGACTAGCAGTCGACTGAAGGACATTGTTAAGTCGACTGGACAGAATAAGGTTATATGGGTTCCAGTCAGCTTAAATAAGAATGATAGAATTGCTTATATTAACTCATATATTTTAACTGTGTGTAATTCTATTAATTATATTCCTGCTTATGGAGGAAGATCAAACTCTTCATGGGTTTGGTTTCTCCCAAACTAATGTGTTTTGGACCCAATAAAAAGGGTACCATATTTACCTTAAATTTTTTATAGGTACCCAAGAAAGAACGCTGGATACTAGACAGCGGGTGTTCAAAACATATGACAGGACATGCCAACCTGCTATCCACCATTCAAAGCATAGATGGAGGAATTGTCACCTTTGGAGATAACAACAAAGGCAAAGTCATAGGAATTGGCATGGTCGGTAAAATTTCTAACCCGACCATAGAAAACGTATTATTAATTAGTGGTTTAAAGCATAATCTTTTAAGCATTAGTCAATTATGTGATAAAGGGTATAAAATAGTTTTTGAAAAAGATGCATGTTTGATTTATGATTCCACTATGCAAAATGTTATTTTTCAAGGTTTTCGTAAAAATAATATTTATGAATTGTGTTTAAATGCAATTGAATTTTCAAATGATTTTTGTTTAATAGCCTCTAACAATGAATCTTGGCTATGGCATAGAAGATTTGGACATGTGAACATGAAAAATCTCTCAAAATTATCTAAATATAACCTAGTTAAAGGACTGCCAAAACTATCCTTTAAAAAGGATAAGTTATGTGATGCATGTCAACTAGGAAAACAAATCAAATCCACTTTTAAAACAAAAGAAGTAATTTCCACTAGTAGGCCGCTCGAATTAATTCATATGGATTTATTTGGCCCTGCTAGAGTTGCTTCTTTAAATAAAAGTAGATATGTATTTGTTTTAGTAGATGATTTTTCAAGATTCACTTGGACATTCTTTTTAAAACATAAAAATGATGCGTATGATGAATTTGCACATTTTTGTAAACGAATTCAAAATCAAAAATCTCTAACCATAGTCACTATTAGAAGTGATCATGATGGAGAATTTGAGAATGAAACATTTACAGAATATTGCAACAAGAATGGTATAACACATTCATTTGCATTTCCTAGAGCTTCACCACAAAATGGAGTGGTTGAACGGAAGAACAGGACTTTGCAAGAATGCGCACGTACTATGCTTGTTGAAAGCAATTTACCAAAGCATTTTGGGGCTGAAGCTGTTGCTACAGCTTGTTATGTTTTAAATAGGATTCTTATAAGACCTAAGTTAAAGAAGACTTGTTATGAGTTATTTTTTAACAAAATTCCTAGAGTCTCTTACTTTAAGACATTTGGTTGTAAGTGTTTTATTCTAAACACAAAAGATAATTTAGACAAATTTGATGCTAGATCTAATGAAGGTATCTTTTTAGGATACTCAAATAGGAGTAAAGCATATAGAATTTCAATAAGTCTACAATGACTATTGAAGAATCAATGCATGTTTCACTCGATGAATATTTGCCTTCATCAACTTTAAATAAAGATGATGAAATTGATCCATCACCTTTAGATAATGTGATTAAATCTTTAGAACAAACTAATCTGACTGATAAGTCGACTGATAAGGACTTCCAGTCGACAGAAGTAAAGCAGTCGACTGAAGAACAAGTTAAGTCGACTGATCCTATTGTGATATCTTCAACTTTACCAAAGTCATTTGTTGAAGTTAAAGATCATCCTCATGACTTAATAATTGGTAACATCTCCCATGGTATTCAGACACGTTCACATGTTAATATGATTTCTCATACAGCATTCTTGTCGGATTTTGAACCGAAAAATATACAAGAAGCCTGTGAGAATGAATATTGGATGAATGCCATGCAAGATGAACTAAACCAATTTATAAGGAATGATGTATGGGATTTAGTTCCTCGACCTCCTGATCAGACTATTATTGGTACCAAATGGGTATTTAAAAATAAGTTAGATGAATCAGGACAAGTTGTGAGGAACAAGGCTAGATTAGTTGCTCAAGGGTATAATCAAGAAGAAGGCATAGATTTTGATGAAACATATGCTCCTGTTGCTAGACTAGAATCGATTCGTATTTTATTATCTTTTGCTTGTTTCATGAATTTTATACTTTATCAAATGGATGTTAAAAGTGCTTTTCTTAATGGGTTTATTAAAGAAAATGTTTATGTTAAACAACCACCAGGTTTTGAACATGAACAATTTCCAGATCATGTTTATAAATTGAAAAAGGCTTTATACGGTCTTAAGCAAGCACCTCGTGCTTGGTATGATCGTTTGAAAACTTTTCTTTTAGAAACAGAATTTGAAATAGGTAAAGTAGACACTACTTTGTTTATCAAAAGAGTTAAGAATGATATCTTAATCATACAAATATATGTTGATGATATAATTTTTGGTTCTACTAATAATAATCTATGTCAAGAATTTGCTAATACCATGAAAAATGAATTTGAGATGAGTCACATGGGTGAACTCAATTATTTCCTTGGACTTCAAATTAAACAGTCCTCAAATGGCATATTTATTAATCAAGGAAAATATGCAAAGGAATTACTCAAACGTTTTAACATGGATAGTACTAGTAGTAAATCCACACCTATGGCTACTACTACTACTCTTGACAAAGATATATTAGGTAAGAGTGTTGATCAAAAACTCTATCGAGGTATGATTGGTTCACTCTTATATATTACTGCAAGTAGACCAGATATTATGTTCAGCGTATGTTTATGTGCTAGATATCAATCTAGTCCTAAAGAATCTCATTTAAAAGCAGTGAAACGAATTTTAAGATATATTAAGGGCACATCTGAATATGGTTTATTTCATCCACGCACCGATAATTTTCAACTTCTGTCATATAGCGATGCTGATTTTGCTGGAAGCAAAACTGATCGCAAGAGTACTAGTGGTACATGTCACTTTTTGGGACATTCCCTAGTCTCTTGGTGCAGTAAAAAGCAAAATTCTGTATCCCTATCAACCACAGAAGCTGAGTATATCGCTGCAAGTTTGGCATGTGCACAAATCTTGTGGATGAAACAAACTTTATTAGATTATGGTATTTCATTTGAGAAACCCTCAATTATGTGTGATAATACCAGTGCAATTAATCTATCTAAAAATCCGATTCAACATTCACGTACGAAACATATTGATATTCGATATCATTTTCTACGTGATCATGTTTTAAAAGGAGATATATCTTTAGACTTTATCTCTACTGATAAACAAGTAGCAGACATATTTACCAAACCCCTTAAAGAAGATACTTTCAATAACTTAAGAAGAGAACTTGGAATTTGTGATTTTATTGATATTTGTTGAAAATTGTTTCTGTTAAGTCGACTGTGTTCTTGAGTAAGTCGACTGTACTGTACTTTAAAACATATCTATTTTTGTTCTCTGATCAGTCGCCTGGTCCTTATGACAGTCGACTGCTCAGTAGACATATAAAATTTAGTCTCTTCTCGACTAAGTCGACTGATATACCCTACCAGTCGACTGTCGCGAGTTCAAATGTCTTCAGTGACTATTCATCGCAGCTTTTGAGATAAAACTCTTCACTTTTTCACTCGTGACTTCTTTATCTCAGCCATTGATATCTATTCCCTCAATCTCAGCCCTCTATTCTCAGTTAAAAACCCTTTACCATCCCCTCTTTCTCACTTTTACCGATCTCCAATTTTTCACCCAAAATCCCAAACCCTAATCTGTGAAGAAGAAGGAAGTCGACTCACAACTGCTGCTGGTGCTCGCCTCTGTTCTGATCTTTCGTCTTTTTCTTTGGTAAAATCATTCTCACTCTCTCTTTTATGGCTCCTAAAAGATCCAAGAGATCTCATGAGGGTAGTTCTTCTCAAGATTACTCTCAATTTCTTTTAAGTCCCGATCTCCTTGAACGATGGTACGTTGTGTGTACCATTGTCATCTTCAATGGAAGATTTGTCAATTTCAATGATCTTGATCGTTTTAATCTTGTTTTCTTGTTTCAAAATAGTAGTCTTTATGATTTTCTCTCTCTATCTAATCAACCCAACTATTATCCCCAACTCATTTATTTATTTTACACAAATATGAGGGTTGTACAAAAACCCGATGGGGATGTAGTTATCCGTTCATCTGTGAAAAATATCAAAATGACACTCACACCCATGAGAATCAATCAAATACTGGGTATTGATGACGGAGGATTATATCTTGATGATGTTATTTTAGATGATGCCTCTGTTTTATCTAAAATCTTTTTACCCAATCATGGACCTCCAATGACTAGCAAAAATATTAAACCTATTGCTAAGCTTGTAGCTAGAATACTAGCCTATAACATCCTTCGCAAAATAGGAAGTTATGACCAGTATTCTCTAGAATTACAAAAAGCTGTCTATGCAATATTTGGTAAAATTGCTGTAAATTGGGGTCGTGTCATCTTTTCCAAACTTGAACAAAACCACATTCACTTTCTACCTTTTGGAGGTCTTCTCACTAGAGTCTTTACTGCTTATGATATTGATCTCGATTCCGAGACCAATGTTGTTACTCACTATGATTGTTTCGATCGTGCTAGTTTGGCACGTTTGAACTTCTTGATCCTCCTCCTAGATCACCTCCTAGTTCTCCTCCACCTTCTCAAGCTCCTTTAGGTTCTACTGCTAGACCTTCTAGACCTTCTGCCTCTTCTGATCCACCTATTCTTCAAGCTAACTATGATGATCCACGTACTCTCTATGATTGTGTCTCTTATCTCATGACACATTCAGCGACTGTGGATACCCAGCTTCACACCATTGATTCCAAACTTGATCACCTCACTGATCTTTTCCATTCTCAATTTCATGCTGCTGATGAAGATTCAGATGAGGAAAATTGAAGATTTTTATTTTTTCGCTATTTATGTAATTTTCTATTTTATTTTGTCTTAATGAACTTTTTATGTATGAGAACTTTTTCTTAGTTTGTCTTAATGAACTTTTCTTAGTTTATTTCTATGTTTTTGTCATACAAAAGACTGTTTATTTTGTGTTTTTTGTTGATGACAAAGGGGGAGAGATATCCTCTAAGTATTTTGATTCTGTGTATTGAAATTATCTCTGGTCAGTCGACTGGCTACAAGCATATAAGTCGACTGCTGGATCTGTAATTATTATTTGTGATTGTGATTTTACTATGTATGTGTTTTCTGATCAGTCGCCTGATATACTTTTAAGTCGCCTGATATACTTTTAAGTCGACTGATACATGCTTTAAAGATACATTTTTATCTATATGCATGATGTGTTTTTAACAGGGGGAGCATATCTTTACTATGCCTGTATATTATGTATATTATCTGTTATTATCAGCTATTGTGTTGTCATCATCAAAAGGGGGGAGAATGTTGATTCTTGATTTTGATGATCACAACACACTGCAACATGTGTCTATGTTATACAGCTAACATTGCAGGTTGCACATACAAAAGATTATTTCAGCTGAACAAATGAACAAGCTCAAAGGCTACAGACAAAGACTTCACTCAAGACAAGACTCAAAACAAGACTCAAGACTCAAATCAAGACTCAAGACCTCAAGCTCAAATGTGTCAAGTTATTATGTCTTGTAAAACATTGTATTTTTACTTTTGTTGAGTCTTAGTCTGATTGTAAAGCCTTGTCACACACACATATACTCACAAAATTCAAAATGTGTGTTTTTCAAAAACCCCAAAAGAGTCAAAACAGTTTGAAGTAATTTAACTGTTGAGTACCAGTCGACTGATACCTCTAGCAGTCGACTGATAGTACAAAACTGTTTTAAATTTATTCAAACTCTGACCAGTCGACTTATATGGCAACCCAGTCGACTGTTCGAGTGCTTTTGACCGTTTTCTGTTTTCAAAATTGATTTTTCAAAAGCAACAGCTCTTAGATCCGTTGGTTGACAGTTGGAATAACTGTCCCCCAACGTTCAGGAGATCTAACTCTATAAAAAAGAGTTCAGATCTCACTGAAAAGATCTAACAACATTTACAACAATTTTTGAGATACCGAGCACTCTTTGAGAAAATTCTAAGTAAAAATTTTGAGAAAAAGCTTTCAAGTTCAAATCCTTTGGTTCTCTACACTCAGTCCAGTATAGCAACGATTTCGCTCTGGACTGGGTATAGAAGTCGACCGTGTTTTTAGCCACGTGCAACAACACAATACACCAACAAGGCTATAGGTTGACTGTAAAGTTTTTCTTGTTCCTTTTGCTCTCGGTTGGAGAGTGGTTTTTGACTCTAGGTTGTAGAGTCGGTTTGTTTCACTCTTGGTAGTAGAGTGGGTCTGCTTTCTCTGGTTGAGAGAAAGGACTACGGGTTAGACAAGGTTGTTGTCTTAACGCCGTAGGGTATTCTTGTAAACTTTTTCAAGAATAGTGGAAATCTCAAGTGGGTTGCTTGGGGACTGGACGTAGGTCGGGAGGACCGAACCAGGATATATCTTGTGTACTCTGTGATTGGTTGTCTTGATTTTGCATTTACTCTTGTTTACTTAAGTTCTGCAAAAAGTGTCTGGACAGTCGACTCCTTGCACTATCAGTCGACTGGTCAGTGTCGTATAAGTTGTATTTTCATTGTGTCTTCAGTCGCCTGTCTTATCTATAAGTCGACTGCACAGAGTTACTGTTTTTGCTTTATTTTGGTCATATCAGTCGACTGGTTCACAACCAAGTCGACTGCACCGAAGAAAATTTCCGCAGTTTTTTTTATTAACACTATTTACCCCCCTCTAGTGTTTGTTGTCTCGCCTACAGGATCCAACACAATATAACATTGATTTCGTTTTGGACTTATTTCAGAAGTGACCTATTTGCCACTATACAAAAATCACAATCACAAAACCAGACTATAGGTTGATTGCATCTCTTTTATTGTTTTCTTTCACTCTCGGGTTGTGAAAGTGGTCCTCTCGGTTGGAGAGTAGAGCTCTAGGTTGTAGATACAGGTTTTCACTCTTGGTTGAAGAGTGGGTTTGCTTTCTCTAGTGGTGAGAGAGGTCTACGGGTTGGACAAGGTTGTTGTCTAAACGCCGTAGGGTCTTCTTGTATTTTTTCAAGAATAGTGGAAAATCTCAAGTGGGTTGCTTGGGGACTGGATGTAGGTCGGGAGGACCGAACCAGGATACATCGTGTGTACTCTGTGGTTGTATTTCTCTAAACTTGCATTTTCTATACTTGCATTTAATTCTTATTCGAAAACTTGTCTGGACAGTCGACTGCATCTCCTCTTTAAGTCGACTGGTCAGACTGGTATAACATACTCTTCAAAAACTTGTCTGGCAAGTCAACTATTTTTCGCTATAAGTCGACTGATCAGACTTGTCTAAAATACTCTTCTAATTTGACGCCTCAGTCGACTTATTTCTCTTTTCAAGTCGACTGGATAGAAGAAAAAGTTCAATTTCGTTATTAATTTTTATACAACACTATTCACCCCCCCTCTAGTGTTTGTTACCTTACCTACATGATTCAACACTTGGTATCAGAGCCTGGTTGAGTGCAATGGCAACTACTTCTAATGCAAACCAATACCATGAAGGCCAATCCACATAAAGGCCACCCCTCTTCGATGGAACCAATTACAACTATTGGAAGTGTAGAATGAAGATCTACCTTCAGTCCATCAACTATGAGATATGGAACATGACGGAGACCGAGAACACCGCTCCTACCATTCCATATGCACAATGGAACGACGACATGAAGGGCCAAACAATGAACAATGCAAAGGCGATGAACGCGATATTTTGTGCTCTTACCAAGGAGGAATTCAATCGTGTGTCCATTGCAACAACTGCACATCAAATTTGGCACACACTCGAGGCAACTCATGAAGGAACTAATAAAGTAAAAGAATCTAAAATATATGTTCTTGTTCACACGTTCGAGATGTTCTGCCTGAAGGAAAATGAGAATGTGTCTGAAATAATCACAAGGTTCACGGATATTACAAATTCTCTTGTGGCGCATGGAAAGACGTACACTCAATCTGAAATAGTGAGGAAGGTTCTTCGTGCACTAACCCCCGAATGGAGAAGAAGACCACTGCCATAGAAGAGGCCAACGATTTAACACAACTTTCTCTTGAGAATCTTGTGGAAAATCTCATGGCGTATAAGGTACAACTTGAAGAACGCAAGAAGGATCTAGAACCTCAACAATCAAAGAAGAAGACACTAGCATTCAAGGCCATGTCGGACTCCGAGGATGAAGAAGAAGATGAGGAAGAGATAGCCATGTTCACATGAAAGTTCAAAAAGTTCCTAAGAAAAGGTAAATTTAATTCAAAATCTAAGGATACTAATGAACTTCCAACTTGTTTCAGGAGTAACAAGACATGACACATGAAGAAGGATTGCCCACTAGAGAATGTGAAATCTAAAGGAAAGGTATCCAACTTCAAGAAGGACAAGTACATAAAGAACAAGTTCATGAAGAACAAAAAGGCATACCAAGCAACTTGGGATGATAGCGACTCTTTATCGGAAGAAGAAAATGAAGAGACAAACGAGGTTGCTAACGTTTGATTAATGGCTTCTCAAAATCAAGTAAGTGATGATTATGATTCTAATGATTTACTAGATGCTTTCAACGAGATTTTTCAAGAGCTTAAGAAAGAAAAATTAGAGTTAAGAACTTGGAGAAAGTAAATCAAAAACTTTTCCAAGAGAATCTTGACTTAGATAAAGAAGTGAAATCTTTAAATTCTCGACTTTCTAGTTTAGATATAGATTTTGTGTCTCTAAAGAAAAATTATGAAGAGATATCCAAGAATGTATCTAAATTTAATAAAGGAAAGAAGAATTTAAATGATGTTCTCTAAAATCAAGTACAAACTAATAAAAGATTTGGACTTGGTTTTCAAAAGTCTATTGAAAAAACTCATGCTTCTAAGAACACTAGTGTAAATAAACCTGTATCTATTTCTAGTGTTAAGAATAAACTGTATGAGTTTTTTGAAAAGCCAAAAACTGTAAGTTTTAATGAAAAGAGTAGATCTATAGTTCAGACCATTCGACTGAATACAAATATCAGTCGCCTGTCCAGAGGTTCTGAGTCTCATTCAAAGAGACGAAAACCTCAAGTCGACTAGATTTCAGTAACAATCGACTGAAAGGTTCAGTAAAGTCGACTGGACAGAGCAAAAATATATGGGTTCCAGTCAACCTGTGTCTGAAAGATAGAATTACTTACATAAATTCATATATTCTTACTGTATGTAACTCTGTAAATTATATTTCTGCATTTGGTGGAAAATCAAACTCTCTTTGGGTTTGGTTTCCCAAAAACTAATCTTTTTTGGACCCAATAAAAAGGATACCAAATTCACATTGAAAATTTTATAGGTACCTAAAAAAGATCATTGGATACTTGACAACGGATGCTCAAAGCACATGACTGGTCATCATGCCAACCTCCTATCTTCCATACAAGAAATTGATGGAGGAACAGTCACATTCGGTGACAACAACAAAGGGAAGGTCGTTAAAATAGGCATGGTCAGTAAGCACACTAACCCTTCAATAGAAGATGTTTTTCTAGTTAGTGGACTTAAGCATAATTTGTTGAGTATTAGCCAATTGTGTGATAAGGGATATAAAATAGTATTTAAAAAAAATGCATGTTTAATTTACGACTCTACCATGCAAAGTATAATTTTTCAAGGATTTAGGAAGAATAACATTTATGAATTGTGTTTAAAGTCATATGATTTTTCCATTGACTTTTACTTAGTAGCTTCTAATAATGATTCTTGGCTATGGCATAAGCGATTTGGCCTCGTGAATATGAAAACTCTTGCTAAATTGTCTAAAAACAACCTAGTTAAAGGGCTTCCGAGACTATCCTATAAAAAGGATAAGTTATGTGATGCATGTCAACTAGGTAAACAAATTAAATCTACTTTTAAAACAAAAGAAATAATTTCTACTAGTAGGCCTCTCGAATTAATCCACATGGATTTATTTGGCTCTACTAGAGTTGCTTTTTTAAATAAAAGTAGGTATGTATTTGTTTTAGTAGATGATTTTTCACGATTCACTTGGACTTTCTTTTTAAAACATAAGAATGATGCTTTTGATGAATTTGCAAATTTTTGTAAACGGATTCAAAACCAAAAATCTCTAACCATAGTCACTGTTAAAAGTGATCATGGTGGAGAATTTGAGAATGAAACGTTTGCAGAATATTGCAACAAGAATGGTATAACTCATTCATTTGCATTTTCTAGAGCTTCACCACAAAATGGAGTGGTCGAAAGAAAGAATAGGACTTTGCAAGAGTGTGCACATACCATGCTTGTTGAAAGCAATTTACCTAAGTACTTTTGGGCTGAAGCCGTTGCTACAGCTTGTTATGTTTTAAATAGAATATTGATTAGGCCTAAGCTTAAGAAAGCATGTTATGAGCTATTTTTGGATTGAATTCCTAAAGTATCTTACTTCAAAATATTTGGATGTAAGTGTTTCATTTTAAACACTAAAGATAATTTAGATAAGTTTGATCCTAGATCTAATGAGGGTATCTTTATAGGATACTCAAATAGGAGTAAGGCATATATGATCTTCAACAAATCAACATTGACTATTGATGAATCCATGCATGTTGCATTTGATGAATCTCTGCCTTCATCAACTTTAATTGAAGATGATGAAACTGATTCGTCGCCTTTAAATAAGGTTATTACATCTTTAGAGCAAACTACCCTTGCGGATAATTCTACTGATAAGGAAGTCAAGTCGAGTGATGTGAATCAGTCGGCTGATGGACTAGTCCAGTCGACTGATCCTGTTGTGATGTCTCCAACTTTACCAAAATTTTTTGTTGAAGTTAGAGATCATCCTCATGACTTAATAATTGGTGACATTTCACGTGGTATTCAGATAAGATCTCATGTTAACGTGATTTCTCACACGGATTTCTTGTCAGATTTTGAACCGAAGAATATACAAGAAGCTTGTGAGAATAAGTTTTGGATGAATGCCATGCAAGATGAGTTAAACCAATTTATAAGGAATGATGTATGGGATTTAGTTCCACGACCTCCTGATCATACTATAATTGGTACCGAATGGGTATTCAAGAATAAGTTAGATGAATCAGGACAAGTCGTTAGAAACAAAGCTAGACTAGTTGCTCAAGGGTATATTTAAGAAGAAGGCATATATTTTGATGAAACATATGCTCCTGTTGCTAGACTAGAATCAATTCGTATTTTATTATCTTTTGCTTGTTTGATGAATTTTACACTTTTCCAAATGGATGTTAAAAGTGCTTTCCTTAGTGGGCTTTATAAAGAAAGATATTTATGTTAAGCAACCACATGGTTTCAAACATGAACAATTCCCAAAGTATATTTTTAAATTGAAAAAGGATATATGGTCTTAAACAAGCACTTCGTGCTTGGTTTGATCGATTGAAGACTTTTCTTTTAGAAACGGGTTTTGAAATAGGTAAAGTAGATACTACTTTGTTTATTAGGAGAACTGAGACCGATATTTTGATCATACAAATATATATAGCTGACATAATTTTTGGTTCTACTAATAGTAATTTATGTAAAAAGTTTGCTAATACCATGAAAAATGAGTTTGAGACGAGTCACATGGGTGAACTCAATTATTTCCTTGGACTACAAATTAAACAATCACCAGATGGCATATTTATTAATCAAGGAAAATACGCTAAGGAATTACTCAAACGATTTGGCATGGATAGCACAAGTAGTAAGACCACACCTTTGGCTACTACCACTGCCCTTGACAAAGATGAATTAGGTAAGAGTGTCGATCAAAAACTCTATCGAGGTATGATTGGCTCACTCTTATATATAACTGCTAGTAGACCAGACATTATGTTTAGTGTTTGTTTGTGTGCTAGATACCAGTCAAGTCCTAAAGACTTTCACTTAAAAGCTGTGAAACGTAATTTAAGATACATTCAAGGCAATCTGAGTATGGTTTATTTTATCCACGCACTGATAATTTTCAACTTTTGTCATATAGTGATGCGGATTTTGCTGGTAGTAAAAATAACCGAAAAAGTACTAGTGGAACATGTCACTTTTTGGGACACTCCCTAGTATCTTGGTGCAGTAAGAAGCAAAATTCGGTATCCTTATCTACTACAGAAGCTGAATATATCACTGCAAGTTTGGCTTGTGCCCAAATTTTGTGGATGAAACAAACCCTATTAGACTATGGTATTTTATTTTCAAAACCTGCTATAATTTGTGATAATACCAGTGCTATTAACTTATCTAAAAATCCGCTTCAACATTCACGTACGAAACACATTGATATTAGACATCATTTTCTACGTGATCATATTTTAAAGGGAGATATTTCTTTAGACTTTATTTTTACTGATAAACAAGTAGCAGATATCTTTACTAAACCACTTAAGGAAGACACTTTTATCACTTTTAGAAGAGAACTAGGAATTTGTAGTTTTCATGATGTTTCTCGAAATTTTAACTCTGGTAAGTCGACTTAAAACTTCTTTTCGATCGACTGACCCATTATATTTACCTATCTATATCTGAAATTCACGCTCTGGAAAAGTCGACTGTGAACAGTAGTAAGTCGACTGCCAATTGTATTATTGCTATTTTCGCTTATCTATTTTTCTCTCAACTAAGTCGACTGATCCTACACTCTAGTCGACTTTCGCGAATCAGCTCTTCTTTCAAATTCGAAATTGGCACTTCTTTTGAGGCGAATCTTTTACCTTTTGTTACCCTTTGACCGTTCTGCCCCTTTGATTTCCTCCAACCTCAATCTCAGTCATTGATTCTTAATAAAAACCCTAATTTTTACTTCTCCTCTTTTTCACTTTCTCTTTCACTGTCTCTCTCCAAACCGAGCTCTAGAAGTCAGCTGCTTTCAAACCCATTGGCGATTCCAGTTTTTGAAGCCAAAATCGAAGCTTTCTTTCCAATTTCAAGTGGTTTTCCAAGGTCTCTTGAAGCTATTGTGCTTCTCTTTACCTCTCATTATTGGTATAATCCCTTGATTCATTTCTTTGTTTATTTTCTAGAGTTTTTCCTCATGCCTCCTAAAAGATCCCGTAGTTCTAATGTTGAGGAGGGGCAATCCACAAAGGATTATCTCCAGTATTTAAGAAGTTCAAGTCTTATTGATTAATGGTACATCATTTGTTCTATTGTCATTTTTCCGAGAAGATTCGTTAATTTTCCGGATCTTGATAGGTTTCCTTTAGTCCCATTGTTTGAACAAAGTGGATTATTTGATTTGTTGTCCTTGGTGAACCAACCCTCTTACTCCCCTTAAATTATATATTTGTTTTACACAAATATGAAGGTTGTCACATCGGAGGATGGTAGCGAGATATTTATACTATCTTCAGTAAAAAAATATCCGCATGAAAATCACCCCTGCTAGATTAGGACTTATTTTGGGTCTGTCTGATGAAGGGATTGATATAGGAGATGTTGAGATGGATGATGACACCATATTGTCAAGAATTTATTTGCCAAATCGAGGTCCTCCTATGACCAATCGAATTACTCCTATTGCTAAGCTAGTTGCACGCATACTGTCATATAACATTATTCCCAAAACAGATAGTTATGACCAGTATTCCCATGAGTTGCAACAAGCCGTTTATGCAATTTTTGGCAATATAAAAATAAATTAGGCTCAAGTCATCTTTAATCGTCTTCAAAAGACTCATTCTTCATTTCTTCCTTTTGGTGCTTTACTCACCCACATCTTCTCTGCTTATGAAGCTGATCTCGATTCTAAGACGAGTGTTGTAAAACACTATGAGTCCTTTGATCGTGCAAGTCTAGCACGTATGAAGCTTCTCACCTCTCCACCTAGGTCACCTCGTAGGAATACACCTCCTTTCCCCTTAGCTTCTACCGCTCGTCGGTCTTCTGCTTCTAGTTCGTCTCGTCCTAGAGCTGATTATGATGATCCTAGGAGTCTTTACATTTCTGTCAATTATATCATGGCTCGTCAAGACACTCTTGAGGCCAGTCTTTCCCATCTTACACACTTGTTCACTTCTCAGTTTCCACCTCCACCTCCTCCCTCTCAGGATGCTCAAGATGAAGATGATGAAAACTGATTAGCTCTTTTTTCTTTGTATTTTTTACTTCTTATGTATTTTGTACATTCGTTAGGGGGAGCATTGAGCATGTGTAATATTACTATTATTGTAAGCTATTGTGTTGTCATCATCAAAAAGGGGAAGAATGTTGATTCTTGGTTTTGATGACTACAACACAATGCAAAGTTGTGCTACTTCTTATATAATGCAAGATGTATCAAGGTCCATACTATGTATGATACACAAGTGCAAAGTGCTCCAATGAAGCTCTCAAAGAAAATTAATCAAGCTACAAAGGCTCAAGCTCTTATTCAAGACTCAAGACTCAAGTCTCAAGACAAGACCCGTGCTTCAATGTGTTATTAAATGTCTTGTAAAACAAATTGTAATCTTATTTTTTTTGAGTCTTAGATTGATGTAACAGCCTTATTACACACAAACACTCACACATCTTTATAATTGAGTATTTTTCAAAAGATTAAAGGTCGAAACAGTTTGATTTAGATCAGCTGTTAAGTACCAGTCGACTGCCTTATGGCACCAGTCGATTGTACAAGTACGAAACTATCTGAACTTTTTCAAACTCTGGCCAGTCAACTCCTCATGGCAACCCAGTCGACTGTTCAAGTCATTTGGACAGATTTCAGAATTTAAAACGTGTTTTTCGAATTCAAAAGTTTTATATCCATTTTATATCAGTTTTATTTACTTTTTTACAACGGCCTAGTGATTCCTCTCTATAAATAGAACCTAGGAATCACCATTGAAAGGTTCTAAGCATTTTGATAAAAAGTTTAAGTTTTTGCTTTTGAAAGAGAACTAGTATTCAAACAAGCACTCTAAATCCTCTAAGTCTTGGTTCTCTGAATCTCAGTCCAATATAACATTGATTTCGTTTTGGACTGATTTCAGAAGTGACCTATTAGCCACTATACAAAAATCACAATCACAAAACAAGGTTATAGGTTGATTGAATCTCTTTTATTGTTTTCTTTCACTCTCGGGTTGTGAGAGTGGTCCTCTCGGTTGGAGAGTAGGGCTCCAGGTTGTAGAGTCAGGTTTTCACTCTTGGTTTAAGAGTGGGTTTGCTCTTTTTAGTGGTGAGAGAGGTCTACAGGGTTGGACAAGGTTGTTGTCTAAATGCCATAGGGTATTCTTGTATTTTTTCAAGAATAGTGGAAAATCTCAAGTGGTTACTTAGGGACTAGATGTAGGTCGGGAGGACCGAACCAGGATACATCGTGTGTACTCTGTGGTTGTATTTCTCTGAACTTGCATTTTCTTTACTTGCATTTAATTCTTATTCGAAAACTTGTCTGGACAGTCGACTGCATCTCCTTTTTAAGTCGACTGGTCAGATTGGTACAACATACTCTTCAAAAACTTGTCTAGCAAGTCGACTGTTTTTCGCTATAAGTCGACTGATCAGACATTTCTAAAATACTCTTCTAATCTGACATCTCAGTCGACTTATTTCTCTTTTCAAGTCGATTGGATAGAAGAAAAAGTTTAATTTCATTATTAATTTTTATACAACACTATTCACTCCCCCCTAGTGTTTCTTGCCTTGCCTACAGGATCCAACAATAAAAATATTGCATGTTTCAATTTGTTGTGATGCATCTTAGCAGTGTTTGTGGAGGCCTGGTTTAGGAGACAAAAGGACGGCATGAAGAAAGGAGAGGTCAAGTTTTTTCTCCTTGGTTGCTTTTGTTTTGGAAGAATATTTTTCTAAGTTTGGGAAGGAGAGAAACAAGAAACCAAGGGCCTGACAAAGTACTTGAGTGTGTAGGTATTGGAAAATCATTGTGTTGGTATGTACTCCGATCCGTTTCAAATTATAAGTCATTATAAATATGTACACGACTATTAAAAAACAATCTAAAATTAAGTAAAAGTACTATATATTTTTAGTTTTTGAAACTCATAAATGAGCCATCATGTAATATCCCGGATGGATATTACATTGTATAAATTATTATTTGATTATTATTTTAACATTATTTTGTTTTAATTCCAGAATTGAAATATTTTGGTGGTTGTCACCCAGTTTTGTTCATAAACATTATCTGTACACATATACCAGTCTGTATACATCCGTATTGTATCAAATTGGTACTGTGATCTTCCGAACTGATAATAAAATTTATTTTATTATTATTTCCAAAATTAAATTATTTTTATTCGGATTATGCGAAGATTTTCGGTATACACATATATACATACATATGTGTGTTGTAGCAAATTAGTACATTGTACAAATTATGTGGTGTGCATTTTTGGACAAAATACTTCTCTTTGTCATGACAAATTAAGTTAGGTGGTTAAGTTTTAAGGAAAGACTAAGCCTAGGATTAAGTGTGCATGAGAGAATTAGGAGTTGTTCTTCTAGAAACCCTCTTTCTTCCACCTCACCCTCACACCCATACCTCCACCTCACCCTTGCCCATCCCTAGTGAGGCCGGCCATACCTTGCCCAAGGGGCTTTTTGCAAAATGCCTTGGTGCATTTTGCACTCTCCACCCTCTCCTTCATCCTATAAATACCCCCTCCCTTCATCACTTGTCTCATTTTAGAAAGAGAGGAAAAGAAAGAGAGAACTCCTAATTAGAGAGTTTTTCTTCTTGTAGGTTTCCATAGGAGTTTTCCTAGGAGCTAAGGGGAAGGAGAAGGGTAGCAAGCTAGTTCTTCCTACAAGTTTAAGGTGGGGGCTTCTCCATTTTTGCTCTTGTTTGTTTGAGTTTGTTGTTTTTGTTGATTTTTCCTTGGGTTGTTGTTCTCTTGTGTGAGTTGTTTTTGTGGTGTTGTTGTTTTGTTGTGTATGTTGTTGGTGATTAAACAACTTGGATTAAGAATAATGGTGTGGATAAAAGGAAATGGAAATAAGTGGTAGTACTAAATAAATATAAAGATTGAACTTTTGATGGTTGTAATTGTTGTTCTTGTTGTTATTATTTTGACTAAAAAGACACAAACATATGGAGGATTGTGTATACACCCATTTTGGGTTGTAGGACTTGACATTAGACTCATACACATATGCATATGAATATTGTATACATACCCATTTTGGGATGTAGAATTCAAAAAAGAACTTTTGGCATAAGCATATGTTTTGCACATAGAACTATTACATACCCCTTGGGATTGTAAAACTCTTGATTATTAAAAATGAGTCTTTTATTTGCTTCTCGCTCTCTAATTTATTAAGTAATAAATTTGTGCTAACTCCTAGTTATAAAAAGATATACTTGTTGTATGTAGGAACTAAGAGGTTAAAGAAAAGAATGTTGTAATATATAGGGCTTGTAAATTATAAAGAAAGTAGATTTTTTTAGTATTCTAGTTTATAAAGTTGGATTCTTTTTGTAATGTTTTAGGACTTGTAATTCATAAAGATAAGAAGTCTTGTTTTAGCTAGTAAAGATCATGCTTAAGTAGTAGCAAATGTTTATGTTTAAGTGGAAGTAAAGTAGTAGTAGATGTTTATACTTAAGTGGAAGTAAGGTAATAGTGGATATTCATGCTTGAGTAGCACCCATGTTTAAAGTAGTAAGTAGATATTTCACGTTTAAGTTATGTCCATACTTGAGTGGTAGTAGATATCTTGCAAATTTGTTGTAGGAACTCATGCTATTTTGTAAACCATGCTTATTTTTGTTGAAGGATAAATTGTAGCATCCATGCTTATGTTAGAATAAGTATCTATGTTAAGTGTAACAATTATACATGATTATGTAGTAGTAAAGAAATCCATGCTAGGTTGAAATTATTGTAGGTTGATACCCATGTTCAATACCATGCTTAGATCATTGTAGATTGACATACCATGCTAAGATTGTTGTAGGAAAGTGCAATCCATGTTTAGATTTTTGTAGGAAAATTATATACCATGTTAGATTACTGTAGGATTGATACATATGCTATATATCATGTAAGAATGTTGTACAGTGATGCTAAGTAGTATTACCATGTTTAGAATGTTGTAGGTTCTTGAAATGTATACCATGCTTAGGTTGATACTTAAGTAGTATACCATGTTTAGAATATTGTAGGTTTATGCTTAAAATGTATACCATGCTTAGGTTGATACTTAAGTAGTAAACCATGATTAGAATGTTGTAGGTTTATACTTAAAGATATACCATGCTTTAGGTTAATGCTTAAAGTAGTATACCATGTTTTAAATTGTTGTAGGATTGATGTCAAATTACATGCCATGCTTAAATTGTTGTAGGGTGTGGTAGTAAAGAGTCCATGTTTATGTTGTATCCATGCTAAATTTTGTAGGTTTGATATAGTAAAGAAACCCCTCATGTTAGATTGTAGTAGTAGATGTTCTACTTAAGTTGTTTTCATGCTTAGATTGTTGTAGATCAACATACCATGCTAGATTGTAGTAGGTTAATGCTTGTGATATATACCATGATTAGATTGATTGATATACCATGCTTAGATTGTTGTAGATTAATATTGAAGTTGAATACCATGCTTAGGAATGTTGTAGATTCATGCTAAATAAATATATCCATGCTAAGATTGTTGTAAGATTAATGTTTAAATTACCTACCATGCTTAAGATTGTCACAGATTCATGTTAGGTTGTATACTATGCTTAGAAATGTGTAGGATTGATGTTTTAATTACCTACCATGCCTAAGATTGTTGTAGGAATGCTTAAGTAGTATGCCATTCTTAAGATTGTTGTAGGTTCCTACCATGCATGAGATTGTTGTAGAATGATGTTTAAGGTTGTATACCATGCTAATTGTTGTAGGTTAAAGTGGTAAAGAAAATTATGCTTGTTGTATACCATGCTAAATTATTAATACTCATGGGTAAGTTGTAGCAACTAACCATGCTTATAGTAGTACGAGATATCCATGCTTAAATCTAGTTGTTATTCATGCTTTAAACTTATAGTAGCTTTCTACTTAAGTTATATCCATGCTTGAGTTGTAGTGACCATCCATGCTTAAGTAGTGAAGATCCATGCTTAAAGTGGATAGTAGATATACATGCTTAAGGTAATAGACGTTCATGCTTAAGTGTGAGTAAAGTCCATGCTTAAAATAGTAATAAACATTCATGTATAAAGTGATAGTAGTTGTATTGTAAATGAAGAACCTTCATATTGTAGTTATAGTATTAACTATCACATTATAGTTGTAGTGTTTAGCAAAGAAACTATCATGTTGTAGTTGTAGTGTTAATGAAGGACTATCATGTTGTTGTAGTTGTGGTGTTAACTATCGCGTTGTAGTCATAGTATTAGTAGAGAACTATCATGTTGTAGTTATAGCGTTAGCAAAGAACTATCATGTTGTGGTTGTAGCGTTAGTGAAGAACCAATCATGTTGTAGTTGCAATATTGAGTTGTGGGGTCGTTCTAGCTAATCCTCTAGAAGGAACCCATGTTGAGATTGCTTAGTTGTTCTAGATTAAAGAGCCATGCATGCTTGAATGAGGTATTGTAGCATTCTAGTTAAAAGAACCATACATGAATTGTATATGGTAGTGAAAGATTAAAAAGGAACCATGAATCCATGCATCTAGCTCCTAGGTGATTCTAGCTCAAACTTGAGAGAGAACCCAAGAATCTAGTCGCATGTAGTTCTAGTTCATTTTGGGAAAAGAAACCGTGGATTCTAGTTGTGTAAGGTTCTAATTGAAATTGGACCTTATCATGGGGACATTCCTCATCCTTATGGGTAATAAGGGTTGGGAAGGTCACTAGTAATTGTTAGCTCGATAAAAGTTGTTATATCGCTTTGGACTTCTCATTGGTAGAACGCCTAATTTAGAATGTTAGTAGATTCTTCGGTTTCTTCTAATTATACAAGAACAAACTTTGCTAGCAAGCGCGTGTTGTTGATTCTAGGTTGATTCCAGTGTGGTCATTGTATGTAGTTGTCTCATACGTGGCTCACTTGGGCCATATGTAACAGTTGGTCTTATACGTAGCTTTTTTGGCTCGTATGTAGGTATTGTAGGCTATGAGTGGATCCGATGAGATCTTGTGAAGTCTATGTTAAGCCAGGTTAATTGTTGTACTCTCTAGAAGAGGTACACGTACGGTGCTTTTTCATGCCGAGTTGGAAGCACAGTGCGGTGTCTCGCTTGTTTGGTTAGAAGAGGGACACGTACAGTACCTTTTCATGCTGAGTTGGAAGCACAGTACCGTGTCTCGCTTGTTTGGCTAGAAAAGGGACACATACGGTATTTTTTCATGTCTAGTTGGAAGCACAGTGGCATGTCTCGCTTGTTTGGTTAGGGTTAGTGACATCGTTAGGGTAGTAACAGTCACTTAACCATTTTTATCTATGAATTGCCAAAAGGTGAGGGTTGGTGTTAGGGGTGATACCCTATAGTCCAACCTCTCCTATAGGTTGACACTAGGTGGTGTTATTGGGATGTATTCCCCTGTCAAAGGATAAGGGCGGTGCTTTTTCATGATAAGTTGGGAGCACGGATTTCGTATCTTGATTGTTAATTCCTGAATGTGCCATGATAAGAACGAGAGGGTTTCCTACGGAAATAGACCCAACGATTCCGTCAGGTTCTATGCCTTCTCATGACTAGTTGAGGGCACGGAAGAAGGTTAAAAAGAATCTTGTAGTTTGTGTTGGCTTTTGAGTAGGATCCGGTGCGACTAGGCAATAGTGGCAAACAAGGACACCACTATTGACTGCAGTAATGGAACTAGACCGTACCTGCAACTTCGCCAGTCATGTAGTATTATGTCAGGAACAGGATGGGTACCAAAGTAGAATACATGGCGCAGGTTCAAATTCCTATATATGAAGAAACGGCTTGAGATGGGGCATATGTAGTATGGGCTGCATACTGTTCCGGAGACTTGCTTACATTAGAATATGATCATCCTAGCCTTAGTTGATATTGCATTAGATTCTAGTCATAGCACTCACGAACACTTAAACTACACTGACACATTTGCCACTTTTTTGTATGTTTGTTTTGGGAGATTTGCTGCTAGTTATCAGTCTTAAAGCGTCAGTGAATACTGACGTCCCCACTTCAATAGGTACTGGATCGCAAAAGTATGGCTGTGAGATTCAGGAGGACTCAAGGCAAGGAAAGCGAGGAGTCGATGTCATTTTACGTTCCGCTGTAATATTTATGTTGATCATTTATTTGTTGAAAAGTACCCAAGTGAGAATTTCTAAGTGTTGTCCTTCATTCATTGTACTCTGATGTAAGTTGTTGAAAGTTGTAACACTTGGGATTGTAAAGGTATTATTGTAACAGTGTTGTAATGTATTGCAGTTGTATAACATTCAGACTTGTAATACATTTTATGTTGAATAAAAAGTTTTAAATTTTCCTGTTTTTTTGTGTATTGTGACTAATTGAAGAAAAGATTCTGACTTATGTCACGGTTTTCCAGTTACCGAAAATCGGGGCGTTACAGAGTAGTATCAGAGCTAACTTCAATTTACAGTTCAACACAGTAGGAAAATTAAACTTGGATGCCTTTTAGGAGTCAGGTTTTAGCTAGTTACAGACAATTATAATTCATATTGTTGTTTCTTTCAACTTATATTTTATAATTTTTCTATATTTGGACTAATCCCAGTATATGTGTGTTTTAAGAATGGTGTTCAAGGATATCCTAACCATGGAGGTGCTAATAGAAGAGAGTGAACCGATTTTAAGGGATGATCCGATAATCTTGAGCAAGGAGCCAAAGGAGCTTTCACCACTTCAGGAGCTAAGTATGGATCAATGCATGGCGGCGGCGGCCAGCATACATCGGGAAATGAGGAAGCTGAGGAAGTACGTGGCCGGGAAAGGTTGACAAGCTAAGCAACTGAGATAGGCCTGCAGAGCTACATTAGCAGGCCTAGCAGAGGAGCATGAATACTTTAATTCCAGATTGGCACAACTACAGCATGAATGGGAGCAAATCCAGGAGAACACCAAGGTTGTAGTATGCAGTTTCTGTGAGAGGTTTGGGCACGAGAAACTAGTCTTTCCGCGACTACAAGGAAAAAGATCTATACCAGCGTTGGGGTTCGAGAACCAAGGTCAGAAGCAGAAGACTGAGAAAATGGAGGGCAAACTTGGAGGCACCAAGTTAGGAAGTTGTTTCCTATGTAGTGAGCAAGGTCATTTCAAGAACCAATGTCTGAGGAAGGACTTTCAGACGGAAGCCTATACATGTTACAATTGTGGGAAGGTTGGTCATTTTAGGCCAAACTGTCCCCAGCTTCATAAAGATGACGGCAGATCAGCCTCGAAGAGGAAAGGAGCCTATTCACCAAGAGTAAAAGTTCGCGCTTGTTAAGGGCAAGCTGAAGAAGGCAGTAGACCCAGTATCATTATGTGCATATGGAACTGCAACTAAGTCTAAAGAGTTGTATTTTGAAATTTATTTTGGACTAAGGAGCAATATATGATGTAACACTTTTTGTAACTAGTCGGATTTTTATATATATGGTATCCATGCAACTGCTTTGTTCAAATGTGGTTCATCATATTCTTTGTTTGAATTATTTTTCAAGAGTTGAGATGTACGCGAGAGGCGACTCTAGAGTTGGTTTATTGAATACACCATCAGGAGCGTCAGCTATGAGCAAATGACTAGGAGAGAATCCTGGAAGTCGGAAGTGATGTTCATAGGCCATGTCCTAATTCTAAGAGGGAGTGGATATCGAAGTGTAAAAGATCGAGATAGGTGAAGAATTAGCCTCAGCCAAAGACCATGGGGAAAGTAAGAAGCTAGATGATGAGATCAGTCAAACGAGTATTGGAGGGATTACTCATGATTGGAGCTCAATTTTAGCATGATTGGAGCTCAATTTTAGCACGATTGAAGCTGTAACCGAGTCGAAGAAAGCAAGTCAGAAGGCTTTGGCAAAAGATGCAGAGATTAAAACACTGAAATGGCAAGTTGATGAAGGAAAATATCAGAATATCGGTATGGACTTCGTCACAGGATTACTTAGAAGTTCGAAAATGTATAACTCAATTTGGGTTATTGGGACCCAGTTGACGAAGTTTACACATTTTTCGATAAAGGATGACTTAGTCGCTAGAGAAATTAGCGGAAGTCCACATGGAAGGCACAATAAAGCAGCATGGAGTGCCAGCGTCAGTGGATTCGACCAAGATTCGAGAGATTACATCTCAATTTTGGCAGAGTTGCAGGCAACTTTGGATCGAGGTCGGGTTCCTTGGAGAACCAGTTCGTGGATGAGCCACTTGGGAGCCGGAAGGCCGTATAAGCTTTCTTTTCCCGAGTTATTTGGTGTATGGATGTTTGTCTGTTTTCCTGACTTAACATAGTTCTAAGGATTTCCTGATTTAACATAGTTCTAAGGACAGAACTATTCTAAGGAGGGAGTATTGTAATATCCCGGACGGATATTACATTATATAAATTATTATTTTATTATTATTTTATCATTATCTTGTTTTAATTCCAGAATTGGAATATTTTGGTGATTGTCATCCAGTTTTGTTCATAAACATTATCTGTACACATATGCCAGTCTGTATACATCCGTATTGTATCAAATTGGTACTGTGATCTTCCAAACTAATAATAAAATTTATTTTATTATTATTTCTGAAATTAAATTATTTTTATACGGATTATGCAAAGATTTTCGGTATACACATATATACATACATATGTGTGTTGTAGCAAATTAGTACATTGTACAAATTATGTGGTGTGTATTTTTGGACAAAATACTTCTCTTTGTCATGACAAATTAAGTTAGGTGGTTAAGTTTTAAGGAAAGACTAAACCTAGGATTAAGTGTGCATGAGAGAATTAGGAGTTGTTCTTCTAGAAACCCTCTCTCTTCCACATCACCCTCACACCCATACCTCCACCTCACCCTTGCCCATCCCTAGTGAGGCCGGCCATACCTTGCCCAAGGGGCTTTTTGCAAAATGCCTTGGTGCATTTTGCACTCTCCACCCTCTCCTTCATCCTATAAATACCCCCTCCCTTCATCACTTGTCTCATTTTAGAAATAGAGGAAAAGGAAGAGAGAACTCCTAATTGGAGAGTTTTTCTTCTTGTAGGTTTCCATAGGAGTTTTCCTAGGAGCTAAGGGGAAGGAGAAGGGTAGCAAGCTAGTTCTTCCTACAAGTTTAAGGTGGGGGCTTCTCCATTTTTGCTCTTGTTTGTTTGAGTTTGTTGTTTTTGTTGATTTTTCCTTGGGTTGTTGTTCTCTTGTGTGAGTTGTTTTTGTGGTGTTGTTGTTTTGTTGTGTATCTTGTTGGTGATTAAACAACTTGGATTAATAATAATGGTGTGGATAAAAGGAAATGGAAATAAGTGGTAGTACTAAATAAATATAAAGATTGAACTTTTGATGGTTGTAATTGTTGTTCTTGTTGTTATTATTTTGACTAAAAAGACACAAACATATGGAGGATTGTGTATACACCCATTTTGGGTTGTAGGACTTGACATTAGACTCATACACATATGCATATGAACATTGTATACATACCCATTTTGGGATGTAGAACTCAAACAAGAACTTTTGGCATAAGCATATGTTTTGCACATAGTTCATAAAGTTGGATTCTTTTTGTAATGTTTTAGGACTTGTAATTCATAAAGATAAGAAGTCTTGTTTTAGCTAGTAAAGATCATGCTAAAGTTGGATTCTTGTTTTGTAAGGTTCTATTTTGAAATTGGACCTTATCATGGGGACATTCCTCATCATTATGGGTAATAAGGGTTGGGAAGGTCATTAGTAATTGTTAGCTCGATAAAAGTTTTTATGTCGCTTTGGGCTTCTCATTGGTAGAATGCCTGATTTAGAATGTTAGTAGATTCTTCGGTTGCTTCTAATTATACAAGAACAAACTTTGCTAGTAAGCACGTGTTTTTGATTCTAGGTTGATTCTAGTGTGGTCGTTGTATATAATTGTCTCATACGTGGCTCACCTGGGCCGTATATAACAGTTGGTCTTATACGTAGCTTATTTGGCTCGTATGTAGGTATTGTAGGCTATGAGTGGATCAGATGAGATCTTGTGAAGTCTAGGTTAAGCTAGGTTAATTGTTGCACTCTCTAGAAGAGGTACACATACGGTGCTTTTTCATACCGAGTTGGAAGTACAGTGCCGTGTCTCGCTTGTTTGGTTAGAAGAGGGACACGTACAGTACCTTTTCATGCTGAGTTGGAAGCACAGTACCGTGTCTCGCTTGTTTGGTTAGAAAATGGACACATACGGTGCTTTTTCATGTCTAGTTGGAAGCACAGTGGCATGTCTCGCTTGTTTGGTTAGGATTAGTGACATCGTTAGGGTAGTAACAGTTACTTAACCATTTTTATCTAAGAATTGCCAAAAGGTGATAGTTGGTGTTAGGGGTGATACCCTATAATCCAACCTCTCCTATATGTTGACACTAGGTAGTGTTATTGGGATGTATTCTCCTGTCAAAGGGATACGGGCAGTGCTTTTTCATAACAAGTTGGGAGCATGGGTTTCGTATCTTGATTGTTAATTCCTGAATGTGCCATGATAAGAACGTGAGGGTTTCCTAGGGAAATAGACCCTACGATTCCATCAGGTTCTATGCCTTCTCATGACCAGTTGAGGGCACGGAAGAAGGTTGAAAAGTATCTTGTAGTTCGTGTTGGCTTTTGAGTGGGGTTCGGTGCGACTGGGCAATAGTGGCAAATAAAGACACCACTATTGACTGCAGTAATGGAACTAGACCGTACCTGCAACTTCGCCAGCTATGTAGTATTATGTCAGGAACAGGATGGGTACCAAAGTAGAATACATGGCGCGGGTTCAAATCCCTATTTATGAAGAAATGGCTTGAGATGGGGCGTATGTAGTATGAGCTGCATACTGTTCCGGTGACTTGCTTACATTAGAATAGGAGCATCCTAGCCTTAGTTGATATTGCATTAGATTCTAGTTATAGCACTCACGAACACTTAAACTACACTGACACATTTGCCATGTTTTTGTATGTTTGTTTTGGGAGATTCGCTGCTAATTATTAGCCTTAAAGCGTCAGTGAATACTGATGTCCCCACTTCAATAGGTACTGGATCACAGAAGTACAGGTACGAGATTCAGGAGGACTCAAGGCAAGGAAAGAGAGGAGTCGATGTCATTTTAAGTTCCGCTGTTATATTTATGTTGATCATCTATTTGTTGAAAATTACCCAAGTGAGAATTACCAAGTGTTGTCCTTCATTCATTGTACTCTGATGTAAGTTGTTAAAAGTTGTAACACTTGGGATTGTAAAGGTATTATTGTAACACTGTTGTAATGTATTGCAGTTGTATAATATTTAGACTTGTAATACATTTTGTGTTGAATAAAAAGTTTTAAATTTTCCGGTTTTTCTGTGTATTGTGACTAATTGAAGAAAAGATTATGGCTTATGTCACGGTTTCCCAGTTACCGAAAATCGGGGCGTTACACATCATTTGTACAATATCCTATTTGTCATTCTCTTTAATTTTTTATTACTTCTTTTACAAAAAATGACAAGGATAAAATTAGAAATCTCACAGAATCATGGACATTTAAGAATGACAAGGAATCTCCTCGAAAACATAAAGTGACTTATATTATGAAAAAAAAACTACAATGACTTATATTTTGAAACGGAGGGAGTATCATTTACCTCCCAATTCACTTATTATTTGCATTGTACTAGCAGGAGATCCAGTGCATTGCACGGGATTTTCGGACTCAATTTAGTCATTATTTTGTAATGAATAAGAGAGGGAAGTGATAGAACTATGTCGAAACAGAAAGTTTGATTCTAAAATGAAAGTTTGTTGATAAATATAGGTTTTTGAACAGAACTTAACCGAAGAAAAAAGTTTAAATCTTAACATTCGAATCATATGAAATCAGAAATATGCCTTATTAATATAGCAAGATTGTTTTGATGGGAAGAAGAAAATTGTTTAAGGGCATGGGTCTTGCTCTCTAGCAGGTAAAGGATCTGTACCAGCTTAAGTGTTAGGGATTGTGCTTTGCGATAAAAAAAATGGTAAAAATTGCAACAAATCAGAGTCGTACAATTCCAACACAGATCTTAAAGTTTTTACAAATAGATTAACAGTAACGAACATCTTAACAGGTCCGGGCCTTCTTCAGGCCCATTAACAAACATGGGACAATTTCAAGCCTAAACTGGGCCTACCAAGAGAAACACCCAGCCCATGAGAGCTGTAAGTCAAATCTCTTGCCTCCGTCACAAGAGTAACCAATTCTATCTCTTAAGGGGAATAATCAACAAGAGATAACATATTTATATCAATTTCCTAACTGTTTCGCATGCCTATAAATACCTTCTCCCTCCCTTAGTTAGAAGTTAATCAGAAATTTCTCTCTCAAACTCTCTTTCTCTCTTGGTTCTGACATAAGCGTTAGAGGGTCTGTCATCGGGGCCAACCCAGAGTTTCGGGCATTTTGCAGGTCCATCGTCCGCGTCAACAACCGTCGAATTTAGATCAATGTGCTCTTTCAATGATCAACATCCTATCTCAAGAGCTCTAACCACTTTTTACGAGGATGGTCAAATGTTAGATCTTTAGTATTTTCCTTCAAAATATAAACTCACCATCTGTTTGCTCCCACACAAAAAATAAGCTAGCAACAGATTGACATTATCGGTGAGAAACCACACAGATCTATGTCACAGACCAAAACTTGCTGTGATAAACACCGAGTGATCACGTCATGCCACCGAACTTTAGTGGGAGAGCAGCGACATCAAGCCGTCTAGTCAACCCTCTTCGTCAGCAAGCTCCTCCTGTGGAGGACCATATTCCTTGTTATCAGCCGGATTAGCCCCAACAGGCTAATCAAAAGCCCCTTTCAACGGAGATGCGCCAAGTGTAACACTTTGCAAAATTGAGTTATTATAATTTTGCACCCCATATGATACACACATGTATTTTGTACCATTACGTATAAAATTCGTAACAAATTTTAATACAAATATCCTACGTATTTTGTGTTTGTGTTTCGATTAATTATATATTTTCCCGTCCTCCCAAAATTTATTTTCTACTATTTTGAGACAACTCAAATATTAATCTTAATCATTGTATTTTTATGTGCACTGCATGTGTTTTTAATACACGTGTCAATTGTGTATAAATTTTTAATGAAATCAATAAAATTTGTATATTCATATTTTGTCCTTAAATTTAGTATGTTTGGTTTTAATCCTTGGTAGAATTACTTTAAGCCCACTTATAATTAATAAATTTGCCACAAACGTATAAAATCCTATACTCTCATATGCATGTATAAAATTATACAAACCCGTGCACAACCCCACATTCTTTATTGACTGGCCATACATGAAGAAGAGGGAAATTTGAATTTGTTAAGGTAAAGGGTTAATGGGTGATTACTTTTGCATCACGGGTAGTTAATATTTTTTGTAAATAAAAGCCCTCCTTCATCTCCTCCTCCCTCATTCATTCGAGAAAAAAAAATGTATAAAGAGAGAAGTAGAGAAATTCTGGCCAATTTCTTTTAAGGAAGAGAATTGCAAATTTTGAGGTGCTTTTGGAAGGGTGGAAGCTTGGAGTTTTGTTGCTAGGAGTTTCAATTGTAGGGATTCATATGGGTGTTTCTACTATTTTTCAATGCCTTGTAGATTATGCATGTGTAGATGTAAAAAAATTTAGATGATTATTAAATTCTATTTGAAATATGTATGTGTAGGAATATTCTTAAGATTATGTCTAAATTAATATAGGAGAAATTTCATCTATAATAACATGTACCATAGTAATTAAGTTACATGCTTGTGAAATGTTTTAGATGATTGCTTCTCTAATTTTATTGTATGAACATTATCCATGTGATTCGGTTTGTTGCTATGAAATTAACTCACTGAAAGTAAAATTTATGCATGCACTTGTGTGTTAAACTTCCATACTAATTCTAAGTAGATTGAGATGAATACAAATACAAGTTGAAAGGTGCTAAATTAAATAAGTTCTCTTCGGGAAATTTATTAGAATTTGTAATATAGTGTATAGAAGATGTGAGAGTGATTGTGGAATCGTATTATGGCTAAATTATTATCTTCAATGTGAAACTGAGAGTTTTACATTCAAAAAATAAATTCTGTTCGATTGTAGATAGCAAGTCCTCTTGGACTTACTAGTTGTTGGTTGCGGTTTAGAGCATTGTGCACTGTGCACATGAAAATGGGCTCGATTGGTTGCGGGTTTGAGTCCCTGTGTAACGCCCCTGCCCCGAGCTCGGATAATTTATACAATTTATAAGACAAATTAGATACTATGTGGTACAACTGCCCACCACAGGCTGCCTCTCAAAAGGTGGTTAACCGAATTGGTGACTCTTGATCCTTGGCAATGTTATTTATTATTATTTTATTAGGTATCAATTCCGATGTGGGACTATATCCCACACTTACCTTTTACTCCCGTGAGAAACAAGGTGGGCCCCCATTGGAAAACGCCATGTCATCAAGGCTTTGACAAAGTCAAAGCAAACCAACACCAGCACAAGCAATTACCTTTGCTGGAGTGTTAATCCACGTGGGCCTATCTCAAATCAACATCCATATCAACCTTTCTTTAATTCCATATACACTTAAATTTCCATATATCCATCAGCCAAACCCCCATATATATCTAATATATATATATTTATATATATATATTATACTGTTTGAAAACTACGGGATGTTACAGACACCCCCCCTTCAGAAATCAGCGTCCTCGCTGATGAGCACAGGGCATGCACAATCTAGTGCAGGATCTACTTTCTAGCCGATGTGGAGCATCTGTGAGCGTCGCTCCCGTCTTTGGAATTCTGGAGACCAATCCCACTCTGCGGATCATTCTGTGGATCTCTGTCCATCGTCCCAGATTTCTGGGGATTGTCTCACTCCGTCGATCATTCTGGAGTCCATAACTCACTGCTCTCCTACACTCGGTGTCGAAAGTCGGCTCTGATACCATTTGTAATACCCCTGCCCCGAGCTCGGACAATTTATACAATTTATAAGACAAATTAGATACTATGTAGTACAACTGCCCACCACAGGCTGCCTCTCAAAAGGTGGTTAACCGAATTGGTGACTCTTGATCATTGGCTAATACTATTTATTAATATTTTATCATGTGAACTTTTGATATGGGACATTTTCACCCTATTTGTTCTCTTCCATCCCATGCACACACTAGGAATGGTCCCCCCTAGGTGCCACGTCATCCCAACACAAGCACAGCACTCATGTGTTGTTCTTCTTCATTGAAACCGGTGGGTCCCCCCACCTTCACACAAGCCGGATTCTAAATGAATCCCCTTTACTTCAAATCCAAACATTTTATAAATCCCTCCTATAGAGCAATTCTATAGGACCAATCTCAAATTCATTTTTATTATTATATATTTCAAATCATATATATATTCAGAAATACGGGGAATTACACACACCCCCCCTTCAGAAATCAGCGTCCTCGCTGATGAGCACGGGGCATGCACAATCTAGTGCAGGATCTACTTTCTAGCCGATGTGGAGCATCTGTGAGCGTCGCTCTCGTCTTTGGAATTCTGGAGATCAATCCCACTCTGCGGATCATTCTGTGGATCTCTGTCCATCGTCCCAGATTTCTGGGGATTGTCTCACTCCTGCCGATCATTCTGGAGTCCATAACTCACTGCTCTCCTGCACTCGGTGTCGAAAGTCGGCTTTGATACCATTTGTAACGCCCCTGCCCCGAGCTCGGATAATTTATACAATTTATAAGATAAATTAGATACTATGTAGTACAACTGCCCACCACAGGCTGCCTCTCAAAAGGTGGTTAACCGAATTGGTGACTCTTGATCCTTGGCAATGTTATTTATTATTATTTTATTAGGTATCAATTCCGATGTGGGACTATATCCCACACTTACCTTTTACTCCCGTGAGAAACAAGGTGGGCCCCCATTGGAAAACGCCATGTCATCAAGGCTTTGACAAAGTCAAAGCAAACCAACACCAGCACAAGCAATTACCTTTGCTGGAGTGTTAATCCACGTGGGCCCATCTCAAATCAACATCCATATCAACCTTTATTTAATTCCATATACACTTAAATTTCCATATAACCATCAGCCAAACCCCCATATATATCTAATATATATATATATATATCTATATATATATTATATTGTTCGAAAACTACGGGATGTTACACCCTGGGGGGGGCTCTGTTTTTTTTTTCTTTTAACAGAAAAAAATGTGTTTATTCACCAAACACTAACCGAGACATATAGAAAATTTTGTGAGTCATTTGTAAACCAACAAAGAGTTGGACTTTCGGTTAGTCGAGGTGGTTTTGGGTGCTCTGGTTTGATCCTGATGGGGGTCGTTTTGTTTATTTGTGTGTTTTTTATTTTATAAATCTTTTTTTTTTCTTGAGGAAACGTTTAAAATTAATATGGGATATTAATAGAACATTTTGGCAAAATTAAATATATTAATTCAAGGATTATTTTGTGGAAAAATTACATTGTAAATTAAATTACTTTAAGATGTAAAATTTTTGGGAGCTCTTTCGTTTTAAATTTAGTGTAATTCAGATATTGAAATATGTTTGTTTTAATCTAGATTGATTCTAGAAATCTTATATCGTACAAAAGGAGTTTAAATGTCAAATTTATGTAAACTGCGCTAGATGACGAATTAAGAGATAATTAAAGGATGAATTTGAAAAATTAGACGTGTTTTATTGGTGAAGGTTTTACCAAGTTGAAATTTTATTGAATTGTTGTTATAAAGGGATAAGAAGTTATTTATTTACTTTGAGATTGATAAATTTAAAGAGAATGAATGAAAGAATCAAATGATTTGTAATGAATGAGAAATTTTATGAAGATATTATGTAACCCATGTTTTTCATTTTCTGTATTTTTGGATGTATTTTTCTTTTTATGTATTTGTTCAACTTGTATCTCTCTTGGACAATGTATTGGATCTTCATTTTCTATATATCCATTTATTTGATTGTCGTCTTCTAATTTGATCTTCTTGGTTCAATTGTCAGCCTATTATTTCATTCTGGTTGTTCGAACTATTATTTTTGATCTCCATTATTTAAATATTCATGTCCCATTTTATTTGTTCATTTTTTGTCCCCTATATTCTATTTGGATCTTAATAATCCAATACCCCAAACCCATACCCGTTTACACCCAAGCCCAATTACTCAGTGCAGCCTAGCCCTAAACCCTAATAGTATACCCATGCATATCCCTGTTCTCCTTCATCAAAACCCTAGCCGTTCTCCTTCTACCATGTGCTTCCCCGACCTCCGAGCCAACCCATCTCTCCCTGCACCTCCTCTCCTGTGTTGCAACACCTCGGCGACCAGACCCCCGAGCCCCGGTGCTCCTCCGCCTTCTCCGATCTCTCTTCTCCTCCCGCTCGGCGTCCCTGTGATGCCTCCTCCCGAGCGCCGCACGACAGTAGACGACAGCTGCGAGTGCCTCCCAATCTTTCCCTCATCCCTGTGTCGCGCCACCCTAGCAACCTCCGCCTCTTCCCTGTGTTCCTTCGGCTGCGGTACCACAACCCGCACACCCCCCTGTGCTATTCCCTCGCCTTGACACCAACAGCCCCCGCGCTAGTCTCTCCTCCGAAGATAGCCAGCAACGACAGCAACATCAGTGTTGCCGTCGTCCTCGTGGGTGCTGTCGTCTTGGCTCTTGCGTGCGTGTGTTGGATCTCGTGTGTTTGTGTTCGTGGTTCATGGTTCATTCGCTTGAGTTCGTGCTGGGAATCCATTCCCGTTATTCTTTTTTTTTGCTCTGTTTTTGTCGTCCACTATAAGGCAAGTAACTGTATTCTTTTTGTTGCGTAATACAAGTACTAAGTACTGCGTGTAGTGTAGTTGTGTTCTAGAGACAATTATTGTGTAAAACTCTAGTTATATATTGTCTCTATTGTGTTGACCCGCCTGTAGTTATCTCTTTACACACACGACAGAAATTTAGGGTTAGAGATAATCAATTCTTGTATACATGCATGTGATCGTGATTATGAGGTGTTGTATGATCATGTATGCATGATGTGTTCGATGTAGTATAACTTGTAGTAGACTTGTAAAATACCCTATACCATGTTGCTTGGAATCTCGTGTACCCTATTTCATGTTTGGTTATGACTTGGATGTGTTTCATATGATCTAGTTGATTTTATGCTTGAAGGAGATTTTAGTTTTTGTTGTACCCCATTTTTGTTCGGTATTTTAGACCTTATTAAGGTCAGTATATGAAAATTATTTGTGAATATGAAATATAGAGAAATCTGTCTACTTTCCATATTTTCTGACAGAACACAGTTTCGATTTATGAGTTGCAAGTTATGGCAATTTTACTACAGATGTGTAGAAAATTCCTGATCCAATTTTATACGAATTCTGTATGGTAATTTATTTTTATACTAATGTTAAAGGTAATATTTTGATCCAATATTTTGCTGATTACAACTAGACTTGATTGGGATTAATCCCTAACTTTTGTGGATTTAATTGACAACATTTATAAACTATCTTATACTTGCAAACAACTACTATACTTTCAGAATTTTCATGTTGTTCAGTAAAGAACCTTAATTTCAGCCTGATTCTATTTGCTGTTTACAAAAACTTTGTGAATATGAAATTTAGCCTACTGTATCTATTTTATCACCCTTCTGACAGATCTGGATTTTGATTTATATTTTGCAATCTACTGCTGTTTTGGCACTGCTGTGTTTATGATTTCAGATTTACAAAACTATTGTATCTTGCTGCTTTCTGATTTTACTTGACTATTCTATCTATGTTGGAAAATTATGAAACTTTATTTTCTGTTACTAAACATACTAGGGAATACCCCAGATTTTTCTTGGATTTAATCAGTAAGTTTTTATGCCGTTTTCCTGTTTATAAATCTTCTGATTTCTGGCTGAACATATTTTCTGGATACAATTCTGTTTTGAGTCATGTTTTTGTGAAATACCATATGACTTATATATATTTGCTGAATTCGACCGGGAGTCTATTTTCCAGATTCTCTGACAGATCCAGGTTTGAATATTTGTAGCAATGGGAATTCCAGATTTAGTGTAGTATTGTTTTGCTATCCTGAACTAGAATTTTCGTTGTCCTAATCTTTTATGAGTTGTCTTTCATATGTACATGTTTATCTCCCGACCTGAACCTGTTACTTATTCATACCATGTTATTCTTGCTCTGTTTGTGACACGTATATGCATGTTTAATCATAATAACAACTAATCAAGCCAGGGTTAAGGGAAAGACCTTAGTAGTGGACAATATAGGTATGTGTACTCAGAAGGGACCCCGTGTTTTCCATTACCTGTTGCCATGTCTCATGATTACATGATTCATGCCTGTTATTACTATATGTTGCCATGTTTCATGATTACATGATCCATGCATGTTACTACTATCTGATTATATGTTGCCATGATTCGTGATGATTCATGTCTGTTATTAGTATATGTTGACATGCTCCATGATTATATGATTCATGCCTGTTATTACTATATATTGCCATGTTTCATGATTACATCATTCATGCCTGTTTCTGTTTCCGCGATTTCACGACTACGTGATTCGTGCCTGATACCAGTTACATGACGCCTGAGTACACAGCCCTATAGAAATCCACCACTAGATCTAAACATAATCTGCATGTAAGCAGCAACCATGTGGTAAAAACCTGAGATGCATGAAGTGCTATCTAGATAGTAATAATACAAGACTTGACATAACATGATACCTGTTACATGCTTACCTGTTACATGATACCTGTACATGTTACTTGACACCTATTACATGTTTACCTGCATGCATGATACCTGTTACCTGTTACATGTTATATACACCTGTTAGCACACTACATTACCGATCTTGTTCATGCTTCATGCTAGTTGTTTTATTTTGTTGCCATGTCTATTCCATGCTATATATGTTTGCTTCTGCTGTTACTCTATATTTGTTTATTCCTTTCCTGTACTTGTGCCTGCACTACAAGCGGCATGTAACTTGCATTGACAGGCATTTTGTTTTCTTTTCCTCTTCCTACAATTTATTAAATTATAGATTTTGGAGATCAGCTGCCCGATGTAGTAGGTGATCTGAGATTCTAGTCCAGGAGGTCTTGCTACTATTATTATTATTCCATGTTGCTTATTTTGAATAAATGTATATGTTACTTAGATTATTTTCTTTGTATTGGGCAAGTGACCCAGAATTATTGACTTGTTCAGATCTTATTTATTTGAGATTATTAAATTTTATTTCAAGTAAAATTCCTATTGGTACATTGATTCATTTATGCATGCATGGTTGACTTCTCTTACTTCCTACTCTGATATTCATGTGAAATGTTGTAAAGATCCTGACAGCTTATGGATGAAGAAAACCATTCGCTGGACTTAGTCACGTATCGGTATTCTGTATATCCTTTTTGGGAAGCAAGGCGTGACATGTTAAGAACAACCTAGAGTTCTTTGTTGAGATGGATGGATTCTAGAGGTTGAACGAGACCCGTAGTGATGGCAGTGTCACACCCCGCTTCCCAAAAAGTACGGAATATGGTACGTGACTAAGCCAACGGATAGTTTTCACCATCCATAAGCTGTACGGATCTGCTTGACTCATCATAACAGTAAATAAGGCAACATATTTAACCAGGCATGCAAAAATAATCATAACACAATAGTATTTATTGCATCAATAATAAATATCCCAATAAATACTAGATCCGAACCAAAACAATAATCCTGGGACAATAATCCCAAATATAAGTCACAATACAGTTCATGAAATAAAATAGTTCATCAAACATTTATGCAAATTATTCCAATTGCGCAGCTCAAAACTTTTGCTCACCAACTCCAGTAGTCAATTGATCAGCAACACCTGCTCATATGGCAATTACGAGGAAAATAGGAAAACAGGAAAAACATAATGCCCGTTAGATGCAAGTCCGGGCCGCAAGCAATATAAGTAGGAAAATAAAGGGAAAAACCTAAACTAAACAGAGAATATTAACATGGAGAGGGTAGCAAATATAACAGTATACACATGACAGTAAGCAGTGTTGTGATAATAGGAGAAGCATAACAGTAACAGTAAGGATCAACAGTAATAGTGTGTCAACTGTAGCAGTAATCAACAGTAACAGTAAAGTCCATAGTAACCGCAACAGGATATGACAGTGTAAACAATTACTCTTATGTCTAATGTTCATTACTAACTAGGTAGCACTTCATGCGTCCCAAATTTTACCACATATTTGCTACAGCAAATAGTTTCGCTTTAAGATTTTGTAGTGGAACTTCTATAGGGCAGTATATTCAAATAGTAATAGTAACAGTAATAACAAATAGTGTCATGGATCATGCCCTCAAGCATCCAGTGATAAACAGTGGGTACCACAGTAAACAGTGGGGAAATGAGTTCCTTCTTAATATGTATTTCTATATTGTCCACTACTCAATCTTTTGCCTTAAAAACCCCGGGTTGATTTCTTTTATTATTAATAAATATGCGTGAACGAATACAAACAGGCTAAAAACATGGAAAGAACAAGAAATAAGTCTAAGATGAAATAGTGATTACAACGGTTGATAAAAAACCACTCATAATGGTCAAAACAACGAAATTTTTAGTTCTGGACAGCTAGACACCACTGCACCAAATATGAGATTTCCATTGTTACAGAATAGCAAATCCAGATCTGTCAGAAAATCTAGAAACTAGACTCTCTGCCAATTCCAGCTCATATATATAAGTCACATATTAGCCACAAAAAAAGGGTTGAAAACAACAATTAATACAAAAGTTATGTTCAGCCAGAAATTCAAAAATCTTTTTTATAAGCATGAAAAGAGTTTAAAATCATCATAATTACATCTGAGAAAAATATGGAAGATTCCCTAACATATCTAGTTTCAAAATATAAAATATCATGAAATTACATTACAGATAGTATAGTCAACAAAATTGGAAAAACAGAGTAATGCAACAAAATCTCAATTCTGAAAGTTCAGACACAGCAGTACCAAAACACAGATAATTCATAAAATATAATTCAAAATCTAGATCTGTCAAAAGGGTGATAAATTAGAACAAATCAGGCTACAGCTCTTATTCACAAACTTTTCATAAAAAACGAATAGAATCAGGTTGAAAACATAATTCTTTACTGAACAACATGCAATTTGGAATATTTCCATTGGTTTCAAAAGCATGAAATGAGATACAGAAGTCATTAATTAATTCCACAAAAGTTAGAGATTGCTCCCAGTCATATCTAAACATACTCAGCAAAATATAGAATTTAAATTCTACTTTTACTATGAGTTTTAAAATAAAATATCAAACAGAATACATATAATTTAGAATCGGGAATATACGATATGACTGTAGTAAAATAGCAATAACTCAGGCATCAAAACTCAGAATTTAGATCCGCCGAAAGTTCTGGAAACTAGAAAACAAGGGCTACAAATCATGTTCACATTCTGATATTAATCAGGTCGAAATTACTGTACAAAAATAGGACAACAGCAAACAAAAGTTCTTTTAGGCATTGTATCAAACAACTTAACTACAAATGGTCCGATCTAAGATGTCATACAAAGCATGGTATATGTGGGTTACTCAAATCAGCATGGCACGTGTATGGATAGTCTATAATGAGATAATACATCCAACAACCATCTATGCAACAGTCATCTACAACATAGGTGTGTCACAAACAACTTACAGTCAAAGTGTCATCTAATCTTACTGTTTCATGCAACGGGTGTCAATTATTTTAACTACTCATGATCAAGAGATGATGTCAACGGTTAACCTAACAAAATAGGATCATCATGAGAGTAAAAATATTTTCATACTAGATTACTTACAGTATTAACTTGTATGACGAAAGAACACGTACAAGCTACTTTCCTGTTATGAAGACGACGGAAACGATGGAATAGAATAACAGGAACGGATCCCGAACAATGAACACAACGTGTAACACTCCGAATTCCAAATCCTACTGAATTCGAAGTTCCACAGGATCTTTACATTTCTCTTCGTACAATTTTATAAGGAAATTTAAACTTTACTTTACAACAGAGTTACATTTACATTTACACTTTAAATAGCGGAAGCAATTTACAATATTTACATAAATAAATGTACAACACTTGAAACATTCTTTACGTTGCTTGTATACTTTAATCTTTGTCAATTCCTTTACCCTGCATAAAGTCTGTGGGCACGTCAGTTCATTCAACTGACGAGATATTATACATAGGCCATCCTCTCTATGCCAAGACAGTATAACGATTTTCAATGCTTAACAAACCACAAACTTGTTCACAAACAAAGCTAAGGGGACTATCCTATTGATGTCGTATTGTGACTGTGCGCCTAGTCCTTAATGCAATTTATTATTATTATTATTAGATGATATTAATGCGCACTTGTTCGGATTCTATGCATCCCATACTACACAGGTCCGAGGGCAAGCCCTTAATCGTTCTTCAACTTGTTGGGTTCAATATCTCGCCATGACTTAATCTACTACTGTATCTACGGTAAGTATCCTAGATGTCCTATGAGTTAGGAGCCCATGTCCAGACAACCTGGAGGGGAATCCCACGTCGTGACATGACGCATCATGCAGAGCCTATGGTCAATTCAGCCTCCGTCATGAATCATGGCACCACCCGTAGACAATCAAACATCCCACAAGCGTCGCCATGATCTCAATAATTCCGGAGTAGTGTCCACGCCAAGACTTGACTCATCAAGTAGGCAACCTATGAATCACTCTCACACCGTAGATTTGAGGCCCTCATACTTGTGTTTTTTTTCTTACTTTCATCACGTCTTCTCTATGTAACTAGTCCTTAATTTAATGAATCATGAACAAAAATCAATCTCTAGGGTTAACTCTTTCATCTATACCGGTCTTAACCATCAATCAACGCATTTGACCCAAACCTGGTCTTTCACCTCAAATATCATATCAACATTTCTTTTATTCCTGGTATGAGGCTTAGATACCACCTAGTTCTTAATTTCAACTCATAATCACAACAGTGAGTTCTTTCATACTCATAAGTTCTTTTTCATGATTAACAAAATTCTCATTTCATGTTCATAGCATTCATGTATTCATATTCGTAATATCTCTCATAACTTATCGAACATTCACTTTTAATTTCATGTACACTATCATGCATAACCAAATGAATTCAAATTTCCCAACTAGTCACATTCAACAATTTGTGCTTTCCACATAATTCTTTTACTCTTATATTAATCCATACTAATTTCACAAATCCATACTTTTGTTTCACAAGTCACAATTTCTTATTACTAAGTCTCGTTTTGAATTTCTTCAAACATCTCATTTATTTTCTTTCTCAAAATAAAGCAAATCCTTTCTTGAAAATAGTCTCAAATTTTCAATTACAATACACCAAAAGTTATAAAAATTATTTCATAAAAGTCTACATATTTTCAGGGATTTTTCTGTAATTTTTCTCAATTTTATTCAATTTAAAAAACTCTCAAAATACTATTTTTTTTTCCAAAAAAATCACTTTTTTAAACCGAAACCCACGCTCGGAATCGAACCCTGCAACCCTAGGCCACGTGGCGCTACAGTGTCCGCACTGTGGCGCCCAAAGCCACTGTGCCAAAGTCCCAACGCAATATGAAATGGGTCCCTATCCATGTGTATCAACTTTCGAGTTATTTGGATTTTTAATAAAAATCGAATTAAAAGGCTCCTATCCAGTATCGAACCTGATACCTCTTGGTCAGCTAACGGCTACAGTAAAACCCCACCGCAACTCAACCACTTGGTCTAAGGGACCAGGTTGTAAAGAAAAGAGATTGATTGTGTTTTAATCTAGTCTCTGTCCATTTCTAATTGTTTCCTATAATTCCCAAAACGTTTTTAGTCTCTTTTCTTCTCCTTTTGAAACCAAACTTTCCAGAACGTAAAATATATAAAATTACGGTAAATTAATAATTTTATAATCATTATTTGCCTTATAAAAATGCATTTTTGGTCTTATTTCATGTTCTTTGTCCATAGTTTCGACATTGAGAACGATTTATATTTTTACATAATTCAAGAATTAGGTTTTTCACAAGACAACTAATTTCTTTGTTCCTTTACTCATTAATCAACCTACGACAATTTTTAGGATCCCAATTCTCATTTTTCTACATTAGTATAACTTTAATTCAAACAAACAATTATCCATGATGTATTTAATTAATTATTTGTCTCACAAGCACAAAATCTCCATAAAGCATAACTCATAAACATATAGCATAGTAAGGAGATAATTTCTAACACTTTAATTCCCAATTTAGCACTCATTTATCAATCATTCTTTATTTTATCATTTCATCTCAAAAACAACCATAAGTCCAAATCACTTAGTTTTCTCTTAGTAGCGATTCATTCCTAGCATGGTAATTAGATTAGAAGCATGGAAAACACCCACCTTATCTGGAGAGAAAATCAAAGAACTCCTAAAGAATCTCCTACAACAAATGAACAAAGCCTTCTCCTCCTAGATCAAGCCACAAGCCACCTCCTCCTTGATGCACTGCTAGAAATCGAGCCTCCCTCCTTGGAAAAACCTAGCCACCACTCCTTGGATGAAGAACACACTAGCACTCAATCTTTTCAACTCACAAAACTCCTCAATCTTTTGTCTTACTAACTTGAATTTTTTTTCTCTCTCTTTCTATTCTTTTCTTTTATGTGCAATGCGAGTTAATGAAGGGGGGTATTTATACAAATTCTTAGGGTGAATGGAGGGCTAGAATTAGATCCAATGGTTAGAGATTAAGGGTTTAGATGAAATAGGGAGTTATATAAACTACCCATGATGAGAGTAACCAACCCCCATCTCTCCCACTCTCTCCATCACAATCCGGCCAAGGGGAAATGGTGTGCAATGCACACCTCCATTGTATGCACGTGCCACCTAGTGCCCCCCATTTACAAATTTGTTCATGTGATAAATTTAATTGTCCATGAAATGAGTCTACACTACAAGTTAGACCATTACAAGAGAGAATTAAAGTAAATGGGCTCACTAATAGGCCAAACTAACCATGGGCTCAAAATAATTAAATAATTAATAAATATAGTGGGCTTAAAAAGGACAATTAGGCTTAGATTTAAATTAGACTTTTAAAGAGAATAATTTTAGAAAAAATAAAGAGAACAATTACTATATAAAAATATTTTATATGAGAAATTTTACAAACGAAATTATACGTGCACAACACGTAAAATCACACAATCTTATAAATCAAATATAGGGTGTTACACAACGAAAGCACGAACAAGAGATGAGAATTCCACCAATACAACCACGAGCAGTGCACGTGACTTCACATGCACACACAAGGGACAGCAGCAACCAATAGTAGGACCGACATCGACAACTCGAGAAGACAACGACGACGCAAGGGACGGCAGTGACGGCGATGCCTAGGGCTGGGGTGTGTTGCGGCGGTGCTCGAACAAGATGATAGCAGCGGGGTTCGGTCTAGGGAGGTGGGTGCACAGCGGAGAGGGAAGGGAGGAAGAGGAAGGGGTGTGGTGGTGGTCGATGCCGGAAGTAGTCGACGACAGTGAAGGGCAGAGGGAAGGTCGGGGGGTAGGTCGGGAGAGAGGGTGACGGCTAGAGAGGGAGAGAGATAGGATTAGGATTTGGTAATTAGGGTTAGGGTACAATTAGGGTGTTTATATAGGGACAATATGGGTTTGTGTGAACTGGGTAGTATCCAATAGGGTGAAAAGAATCCAATAAGAGACAAATAAGCCATGAAATAGGTTTAAACAATAAACGAGATTAAGAACAAATTGTAGATCAATAAAGAGAATAAAAAGCTGATCAAACATAGAATGAATCACAAGAGAGAGGAACCAACACACCATACAAAAGAAATGAAAATAAATACAACCAAAAATAAAATAAATAAATCAAGGATTTTATTAAATAAAATTAAAAATACAAATAATGAGCAATAGGGGTAACAGGCAGATTGTGACAAATGAAATTTTAAGAAATGGCTAATATGGGTCAACGTTCTCGGTGAGTTAATTTAAGTCTAGCAGGGTATGCTAGCTCTAGGTCATGATAAATAAAATTGGACTAAGGACAGACACTAGAAAAGGGGATGTAATGAAGATTGGGCAAACTTGAGTCGGGGCTCTATATAGTTTGGCGGATGTATTTTGGGACTATAGTTACATTCGGACGGATGTATATCGGGACTGTGCTTATAGTCAGACGAATGTATTCCAGGACTACGATTTTCATGGGAGACGAGTCACAATTATTTCCAGGACTATGAATGATTGGGCAAAATGTACTCTGGGATTATGAATTGTCGGGTGGAAGGGAGACGGATCCCCAGTATTCTGAGCTAGAGCGACGCTTACGGGATATTTGAGGATGAGGGTTCTGTACGGTTGGGGAGATGTATTCTGGGACTAGAGACAATATTCGTGGAATGTTTAAATCTTGTTTTTGTCACGATTGTATGTTTGCATAGCGAGGGATTGAACCCTATCATAAGGAGTACGTTAAGGGCTTGTCCTCGGACCTATATAGTATGAGATGCATAAATCCAAACAAACGCGCATTAGAGTTGCATCGTAGTATGAGTGTCTGCATTAGTCACTAGGTTCATATCATACAATGATATATTTAGGATAGTCATATTTTATAGCTTGTTTTTGCATTCAAGTTTGTAATTGTTAAAATAGAGGAATCACCGTAGTATAGCATTGCGTCAGTTGTATACAACTGACGTACCCGCAGTTTTCAAGTTGCTAGACTCGGATTAGCGAGCGACGTGAAGATGAGTTTGATGTTGATGGATGTTGCAATATTGAAGATATTGGATGTTATAAATTGTATTTATTTCATGTAAATTTTTGCTGTGTATTGTAATTAATAACATTGTAATGAAAAAGTTTTAAATTCCTTATATTTTTGTACGAAATTGAAGTAAAAATCCTGATTGTGCAACGAATTACCTGTGTTTGAAATTTGGGACGTTACAAAATGGTATCAGAGCCAACTTCAATAAATAATATAAAAATTATAAAGGAAACAAAATTAGGGTGGACATTAGGAGTGTGAGTGTCAGGGTTGAGTTTAGTTATTGAACTTGCATTCATTATACTCTTTTCGTATACATTGATGTGATATTGTATGCGAGCATTTTTTTTCTTTTGTATCACGAGTGTTGCGATTGGTTTGAACCTGCCATTCATGATACCTTATATGTAGACTAACTTTTCTCTTTTAGTTTTCTTCGTGTACTTTCTTTATACTACTTTTCCTCTTTAACGCTTAATACTTTTCAAAGATTTTTTTTTCTTTTACTATTAATTCACTTCGATATTTATTATTTTATCAAAATTCCTTCATCTTAATCTTTTAATTTTGTCTTACTCATTTTTCCTTCTTAATGTTTTTCCTTTCTTTCTTTTATGCGCTTTTACGTTACTCATTTATTTTTGCTATTACTTTTACGTATTGTATTAAATTTTACATTACTACTTATTAAATTATTATTGCGACTATTGTTTTCTTTCATTATTATTTTAATTATATTTTAATTTTTTGATTTTGGCATATTTACATTCATTTTACATATGCTTTGATTTTACGATACTATATATTTTTATTGTTATTTATTTTAATATATTTTAACATGATTTTAATATTTTTACCTATATAAATATAATATACTTCTATATTTATTACTATTTTTTTTTCATCTTATATTCAATACCATTGTTATTACTTATTATATACTACTTTCTGTTATATTTATTCTTCACTATTAATAGCAACTTATAAATTTTGTTGCATTATTTTATTATTTTTATAATTTTACTTCTCTAATATATTATATTCAGTTACTACTTATATTTTTACGTTATTTCAATTTTTATTATTTTTACATTCTTCGTTATTACATATACTTTCTACTAATTACTATATATATATCATATATTTTAATATACTTGCTATACATATCATTTTACACTTATATAATTAATACATTACTATATATTTTATAATATATAATTATTTATGTTTATTATCCTAATTTAATACACTACATAATTATTTTTCTCATTTTCATTTGCATTTAATCTTATGCATATATTTTATGCTATATTTGTCTCAATTTTTTCGGTCATTTTCATTACTACTAATTTTATATTCGATATTTATAATCTCTATTTCTATTTTAATATTCCATCATTGTCATTTTCTACTTCATTTCCTACTTTTACTATCCCGCACTTTCATTTCTATTTTTATATCACTATTCTATTCTTTTGTACTAGTTTATACTATTTTATAATGTTTTACGACTTATCCTATACTACTTCAACTTTATTATTTATGATACAGTTATACTTATATACATATTCAATTAATTACCTTCTTATTTATATTTGTTTTTATATCTATCCTATATGCGTTATTTTATTTTTTATCATATATCATTACTGCTTACTATTAACTATTTTTGCTATCTTCTTATTATTATTTTTTGTACATACTTTATCTTTACATATGTTAGCATTCTTGTATTTTTATACCACTCCGTCCTATTTTTATTTTAGTACTAACTTATCTTTTATTTGTTTGCTACTCATATAATACATTTTATTTCTATAGATTTAACATCATATATTATTTCAATAATATATTGTTACATTTACTACTATTTTATTTTGTTTCTCCAATTGCTTATCACTTTCATATTATAGTATTGTTGTTTCGTCATATAGTTTTTTACACTTATTTATATGTGAATTTCCTTGTTATACTTGACAATTTATAGATGATTTGATATATACTAATCACTATTCTATATATTTAATTTTAAATCCTTTATATATTTAATAAATAACTTTTACAAATGAAATGTTTATAATATAATTTTTATATACATCATTAATTTATACTTATCTTATATAGTTTATACTTTTTAACTAAATTTAACACTCATATATTTTTTAGATTCTTACCCAACAGACATATCTTAAAATGCTACTATCTTTTATCTCGTAATATATAATTCTAGTTTAGTTTATGATTTTAATCATTCTATTCTTCACGTTTTCTTTTAGTTAACTTTTCTTTCCTGAAATGTTTCAAACTCTTATTAGCTATTGCTAACTACTTTTCAATTATAATGCTTTTTCAAATTATTTACCAACTTACTTTACATTTCTATATTTTGCATTTTGTTTTCACTATTCATTTCATTATCATGATACTACTCTTCTTATCATGGTTAATTTTTTTAAACTATCTAATATTTATTTACACTCTTAGTCTATTTACTTTCAAATCTTTCTACTGCATTGCAATTTATCTACAGTATTTTCATTCTTCTATTTTTCTAGTCTTTTGTTCTTCATTGCCCAAATTGTTTTACATTTTTACTTTACTCTTGTAAGGTAAGCTTTCTATTTTTGTTTTTATACTTTATAAGTCTACTTTGTATTTTAACCGCGTTAATTTCACAACATTTCCAACTATCCTTCTTCTTTAACTCTTTTATTACTTTAGTCAAGAATCCTTTAAAAAAAAATTTACCGACTTTTTTTCTCTTACCTTTGTGTCTTTATTACTTTCTCGCTATGATCTTTATTTACTTTTTCTCCAAGTATATATTTTTTATCATTCTACTTCTTATTACTTTCATTAATTTTGCTTACTAAGATTATTAATGATTTATTAAAGCATCTATTTTTCTATGCTTCTATTTATCCTTTCCAATTTACTTTGTCTTTTCAATTTCTTTCACAATCAGTTACTTAATTTATATTTTACTATACTGTCTAATACTTAACTTATTATTATCTTCTATAAACGTACTTTCAATCTACATTATCTTTCACTATCAAATTTTCTTTGTTCTAATCATTCTTCTAGTTTGTTCGATATTTTCGTGTCTTTGGTCCTTATTAATATTTCTTGCTTTGTACTCTTATTAACTACGTATATCTTACTTGATACTCATATTTCCTTATTCTATGTCTACTTTATTTTAAGCCTATTTTGTTTTCTACATTATGTATCTCTTTACTATGTTTATCTATCAGTTTCCTTATAAGGTGTGTTCAAGATACAACTTTTACCCTAGTATGTTCTGAAGAAAGAACTAATCTAAGGGGGGAGAATGTAACACCCTGCAAAATTGAGTTATTATAATTTTGCACCACATGTGTTACACACACGTATTTTGTACCGTTGCGTGTAATATCCGTAACATATTTTAATACAAAGATTCTACGTATTATGTAGTTCGATTATTTATATATTTTTCCGTCCTCTCAAAATTCATTTTCTCCGATTTTGAGCCAACTCAAATATTAATCTTAATCATTGTATTTTTACGTGCATTGCACGTGTTTTCAATACAAGTGTTAATTGTGTATATTTTTTTATGAAATCAATAAACTATGTATATTCACATTTTGTGCTTAAATTTAATATGTTTGGTTTTAATCCTTGGTAGAATCACTTTAAGCCCATTTATAATAAATAAATGTGCTACACACGTATAAAATCCTATACTCTCATATGCATGTATAAAATTATACAAACCCGTGCACAACCCCACACTCTTTATTGGCCGGCCATACATGAAGAAGAGGGAAATTTGAATTTGTTAAGGTTAGGAGGTAATGGGTGGTTACTTTTGCATCATGGGTAGTTAATATTTTTTGTAAATAAAAGCCCTCCTTCATTTCCTCCTTTGTCTTTCATTAAAGAAAAAAATTGTATAAAGAGAGAAGTAGAGAAATTCCAGCCAATTTCTTTCGGGGGAGACAATTGCAAATTTTGTAGTGCTTTTGGAAGGGATGAAGCTTGGAGTTTTGTTGTTAGGAGTTTCAATTGTACGGATTCATAAAAAATGTGGGTGTTTCTACTATTTTCTAATGCCTTGTAGATTATGCATGTGTAGATGTAAATATATTTAGATGATGATAAAATTCCTATTTGAAATATGTATGTGTAGGGACATTCTTAAGATTATGTCTAAATTAATATAAGAGAAATTTCATCTTTCATAACATGTATCATAGTAATTAAGTTACATGCTTGTGAAATATTATAGATGATTGCTTCTTTAATTTTATTGTATGAACATTATCCATGTGATTCTGTTTCTTGCTATGAAATTAACTTATTGAATGTAAAATTTATGCATGCAATTGTGTGTTAAACTTCCATATTTATTATAAGTTGATTGAGATGAATACAAATTCATGTTGAAATGTGCTAAATTAAATAAGTTCGATGTGAGAGTGTATAGAAGATGTGAGAGTGATTGTAGAATCGTATTATGGCTAAATTATAATCTTAGATGTGAAACAGAGAGTTTCACAATCAAAAAATAAATTCCGTGTGACTGTATAGAACAAGTCCTCTTGGACTTACTGGTTGTTGGTTGCAGTTTAGAGCACTGTGCACATGCGAATGGGCTCGATTGGTTGCAGGTTTGAGTCCCTGAGGGCTTTGTTTTTTTTTGTTTTCTTTTAAAAAATTTGTTTATTCACCAAACAGTAACCGAGGCATACAGAAAATTTTGTGAGTCATTTGTAAACCAACAAAGGGTTTGAATTTCGATTAGTCGGGGTGGTTTTGGGCGCTCTGATTAGATCCTGATGGGGGTCGTTTTGTTTATTTTTGTGTTTTTTATTTTATAAATCACTTGTTTCCTTGAGGAAAAGTTTAAAGTTAATATGAGATATTAATAGAACATTTTGGCAAAATTATATATAGTAATTCGAGGATTATTTTGTGGACAAATTACTTTGTAAATTAAAACACTTTAAGAAGAAAAAATTTTGGGAGCTTTTTCGTTTTACATTTAGTGTGATTCGGAGATTGAAATATGATGGTTTTAATCTATAGATTGATTCTAGGATTTTTATAGCATATGAAAACAAGTTCAAATGTGAAATTTATGTAAATTGTGCTAGATGACGAATTAAGAGATAATTAAGGGATGAATTTGAAAAATTAGACGTGTGTTATTGGTAAAGGATTTACCAAGTTGAAATGTTATTAAATTGTTGTTATAAAGGGATAAGAAGTTATTTATTTACTTGAGATTGATAAATTTAAAGAGAATGAATGAAAGAATCAAATGATTTGTAACGAATGATAAATTTTATGAAGAGGTTAAGAATAACCTAGATGGTCTCTATGTTGAGATGAATGGATTCTAGAGACTGAGCGAGACCCGTAGTGACTGATAGATTGTGATAAATGAAATTTTGAGAAATGGCAAATATGGGTCAACGTTTTCGATAAGTTAATTTAAGTCTAGCAGGGTAAGCTAGCTCTAGGTCATGATAACTAAAATTGGACTAAGGACAGGCACTAGAAAAGTGGATGGGATGAAGCTTGGGCAAACGTGAGTCGGGGCTCTATATACTCGGGCAGATGTATTCCGGGACTATAGTTACAGTCAGGTGGATGTATTTCGGGACTAGGCTCTACATGGTTGGATGGATGTATTCCGAAACTTTGGTTACAGTCGTGCGGATGTATTCCAGGACTGCGAGTTTCATGGGAGACGAGTCTCAATTATTCCAGGACTATGAATGATCGGGTGGATGTAATCCGGGATTATGAATAGTCGAGTGGAAGGGAGACGGATTCCCAGTATTCTGAACTAGAGCAAGGCATATGGGATGTTTGCGCGATGAGAGTTTGTTACGATCGGGCAGATGTATTCCGGGACAGGTGCCAATATTCGCAAAATGTATAAATCTTGTCTTTGTGACGGTTGTATGTTTGTATAGCGAGAGATTGAACCCTATAATGAGGAGTGTGTTAAGGGCTTGTCCTCGGACCTATGTAGTATGGGAAGCATAAAATCCGAACAAGTACGCATTAGAGTTGCATCGTAGTATGAGTGTCTGCATTAGTCACCAGGTTCATTTCATACACTGACTTACTTAGGATAATCACATTTCTTAGTTTATTTCTACTTTCAAGTTTGTGATTGTTAAATTGTAATGCCCCGAATTCCAATACATGTAATTCGTAGCACAAACATTATCTTTTACTTCAACTTCGCACAAAAATATAAGAAATTTAAAACTTTTTCATTTACAACATCGTTCTTTTCAATCGCACATCAGAAATAAATATGTACAATGCAACATATGATAATGTAAGCTCTTCAACCATATTTTATTGTTTCTATCACTTTTCTTATTATTATTATTGTTGGTATTATTATTATTATTATTATTTTAAATACTTTATTATTATTATTATTGTTATCGGTATTGTTTTTATTATTACTATTAGTATTTCTATAAAATCCTAATTGTATTTATAATTATTTCAAATAAATTCCATATTGTAGTAAAATTTTATTTTGTTATATAAACCTACAATTTTATTGATTATTTCATTTTCTAATGGATTTTATACCCTACTTTCCCTATTGGATATTTTTTTTCATAAACCTATATGCATTTATAAACCCTATATCCTATTATTTATTTATATATATATTTCCCATTTCCTTATTGAATACCCTAATATCCATTACATTTTACGCCTAACCCATTATATTAAACCTAAACCTATTAAGCTCTATACCCAATTACCTATTAAAAACCCAACAACCCAATATACTTAAACCCGAACCCACTATTTTAATACCCAACTAAGCCCAAACCCGTTATTAAACCCAAAACCCGGTTACCCGTTCTAATCCCCAACCCTAAAACATTTTACCCTATATATATTCATATATGTTTTCATCTTCCTATACTCCCCCAGCTGTTTCGTCTTCCTCGTCAACCCTAAACCCATTGTTCCTTGGCATCCTGTCTCCCGCTCTCTGCCCCTTGCATCTCCCTCTCCCGCTGCCTTTTCCCCTCCCGTCCGTCCTCTCTCCTTCTGCCCTGAACACCCCTGCCTCAGCTCCGTCTCCCTCTCTCCCTGCCCTGTTCCCTGTGTGCTCCTTCCGAGCGCCACCCTGCTGGCCCCTGGTCCCCTAGTTCCCCATTGCGCCGCTGTGGTAGCTTCCCTTCCTCTCCGGCTCCACGCCAGTGCCCTGTGCCACTCCGATTCCTCCTGCCCTCGACAGCCCGTCGCATCGGCCACCTCGCAGCACAGTCAAGTGCCGACCCCACCTCCCTATCGTCCTTCGCCTTGGCTCCGTCGCAGGCCACCTGCAGTCCTCCCCCATCGACAGTCCAGCAGCCCTGCAGCGAGCAACGGCAGCCGCGCGAGCTTCCCTCGCTGCCATTCCCCGTCTCGTTGCCTTGTCCATTCTCTCTCTTGTGGCACGTGTGTGAGTGCACATGTTAGTGGTGTCGGTTGTTCGTCATTTGGTTTGTTGGTTCCCGTCTTGGTTCGTGGTGATTTCGTGTTCGTTCGCTTGTGTTTGCGAGTTGTATTCGTGTTTGGTTTTGCCGTGCTTTTGTTCGTAGTTCGTTGGTTGTGCAATCGTTGAGTTCGTGCCGGGATCCGTTCCCGTTATTCTTGCTTGGTGTCGTTTTCATCGTCGGTTAAGGCAAGTAACTTGTACTCAAATTCCTTTGTATGATACAAGTCATAAATACCACTTGTAGTGTAGTTGAGTTCTACAGACAACTCTTGCGTGTGTTATTCTTGATGGGTTGTCTCTAAAGTTCTATTTGACCATAGTTGACTCACGACCCAAACTTGACATGAACAACTTAGGTTTTGCCCATTCTTGATTTGATCATGTATGTGAGATTTTGTGAGATTTGATATTTGTTGAGATCCATGTGATAGGTTTGTTTTGGATATGTTAATTACCCTATTTCATGATGATTTGGACACTTGGTAGACTCGGTTTCATGTTTGGTTGTGTGTGGATCAAGTTTCATTGGATCTATGTTGATTTTGATTTTTGAGGAAATTCTGTATTTTGTCGATGATCTGTCTTGATCAGTAATTTAGAACATATTAAAGTCAGAATCTTAATTTTAGTATAAAACATAAATTTTAGAGAAATTCGTCTTCTTCCCAATCCCTCTGAACTTGATTGATTTTGTTTTCGTATGTGTGAGATATGACTGTTTTACTACAGAGGTGTAGATCATTTCCAGATTTCGTTTCTCGATGATTTTGATGACTAAATTATTTGGACACTTGTGCTACACATATTATTTTTGTCTAAATCTTTGTTCAGTATTTCTTTATCTATTTAGGGATTATCTAGAATTTTGGTGGATTTTACTCACGAGTTTTATATGCCATTTCATTCTTGTTTACAAAAGTCATACTTACTGTATTTTGCTCACTGTTCTGTAAAGATTTGTATTTTCACCCTGATTCCTATTACTATATGAAAAATATTTGTGAAATATAAAAGTTAGATTATTCTATCCATTTTCATCTCCCTTTGGCGGATTTGGATTCTGTTTCATGGATTGCGAGATATTACAGTTTTCGTACAGCAGTGTTGGGAATTCCAGATTTTCCAAACTATCGTTTATTGATGATTTATGATTTTTGATGACTGATCTAATTTTACTGGAAAATTATGAAACTTTATATTCTGATACTAGACATATAGGGGAATATCCCAAATTTTTCGTGAATTTATTTAATGAGTTTTCATACTGTTTTCCTGCTCTTGAATCTGATTTCCTGATTTCTGGCTGAACCTATTTTCTGGATTCAAATCAGTTTTGAGTTATGTTTTTGTGAAACACTATATGAATTATATGTATTTGCTGGATTTGGGTGGAAGTCTATTTTCTAGATTCTCCGAAGGATTCAGATTTAGATTTCTGTAGTAACAGGAAACACTGTTTTAGTACTGTACTGTCAAGCTGTCCTGAACATGAACATACACTGTTCTGCTCGTTTATGTGACTGTCTATCATCTATGCGTGCTTATTTGTTACCTTAGACCTGATAATGATTATATTATGTTAGTTTGACACTATTTCATGCTTATACATGCCTGTTTGAGAATAATAATCAATAATCAAGCCGGGGTTAAGGGAAAGATCTAGTAGTGGATAATGCAGAAATGTGTACTCGGAAGGAGATTTGTGTCTCCTATATGACATGTTACCAATCAAGTTACCAATCAAGTTTACGGATCAAGTTACCGATCAAGTTTACCGACTAAGTTACCGATCAAGTTTACCGACCAAGTTTTGTGATTCTGTGAATACCCGAGTACACTGCCTTGTATGGTCTCCTATGAAATCTAAAACGAAATTGTTTGTTGTAGCAACCATGTAAGGTGGGCTGCTTGAAGTGCTACCTAGATAGTAATCACTACAAGACTTGATACATTTTACTTGAACATGATACATGCTTACTTGATACTTGACTACATGGTATATGACACTTGTTATTTGTTACTTGATTTCGTGATACTTGATTCGTGATACTTGTTACTTGATTTCGTGATACTTGTTCACTTGACACTTGATACATGCCACTTGCACTTGTTCATCTTTCCATGCTAGTATTCTATTTTGTGATCATGTATATTTCATGGTATTAGTTAGTTTTCCCCATGTACTTGTATCTTGCATTACAAGCGGCTCATAATTTGCAATTGACGGGTACCTTGTTTTCTCTTTTCCACTTTCCTGCAATTTATTAAATTGCAGATTTTGGAGATCAGCTGCCAGATGGAATAGGCGAGATGAGATAATAGTTGCTGGAGCTCTTGCTGCATTTATTTATTTTCCTGTTATTCATGAATAATTGTATCTGTTACTTAGATATTTATTTTGTACTTGGGCAATGTGACCCAAGGATTATTAACTTGTTCATATCTAGTTTATTTAAGAATTATAAATTTGTTTCAAGTAAATTTGTTGGTATCTTGATTCGATTATACATGCTTGGTTGACTCTTTCGCTTCCTACTCTGATTATTCTTGTGAAATATTGTAAAGATTCTTGAATAGCTTATGGATGATGAAAATCATTCGCTGGGATTAGTCACGTATCCGTATTCCGTATTCTCTTTTGGGAAGCGGGGCGTGACAGTAATTCTCCACGCTCTTATTATTCTTAGTACAGTCTCTAACATGTTCATGAGTTTCAAATTAAACTCGCTTTCATGCAAATCTAAGAATATTGAATAAACCATCACATTCAATCCTTTGAACACATCGAATTTAAAGCAAAATAACTCAAAATTGACTTCTCAAAATAATTTAATTCACAATATAATTTTTTTTTACTAAAAGAAGTTTTCTAAATTGGTATTTAATATTCTCAATTACTCCAAATTTGCTCACTATAAGACAAGGCAATCTTTCTTGAATTTATAATCAAAATAATCAATCTAACACATCATCTAATGTGTACTGTAACATAAATCCCTAGAAGAAATTTTAGAATTCGTATAGAATTATCTCAAAATATTCTTATAGTATACTAGAATAATTCTACAACTTTTCTCCTAATTTAAAAACATAAACCATTTAAAAACAGAAAAATATATCAGAAGGGTGTATACCGTAGTCGAACCCAGGCACAGCTGCTAGGTCAGTCGCCACCTCCTCACTAGCCAAGAAGCCCATCGCTTTCTGTGTACCATTTCCCACTTTTAAATCCCCATATGTTATACTCTCTGTTGGTATTATTCGTTGAAGAATTAAAAACAAAACAAACAAAACAAACAAAACAGCGCCCTGGGGCTCGAACCTGAGACCCGGGGTACTGTTCACAGCGATTTCAATCCCGCGCCAAGACCAGACAGTCAGGCATAAATAACTGGTTCATTTCGATTTGAAGTGTATTTAAGTGTGACTCTCTATTTTGCCTTTCCAAAGATACACTTATACTATAATTCGATTCTACAATTATTTTACAACACCTATACATTATTTTGTGTAAATCTAGAAAATTACAGGAAGACAAATTATTTAAACTAATCAGTTGCTACAGATTTATACATGTTTCAAAATTCATTTAAAAATTCTCTTGATGCTCAATATACAAGTTTCATGCATAGATTCAATCAAATTAATTTCATGGTATATAAGGAACCACATGGAAGTATTCATACAACAAAATGAGGGAATTAATTATCCCTACCATTTCACAATTCCATAATTAAATTTCTTTAATCGGACGTCTCTTGATGCTCGTGGGAAACCAAAGAATTTGATTCAAGTCAGAATAAACATAACCTTGCCACTTTCTTTCTCCTACAAGGCAACTTGATAAGCAACTTTACTTCTTTGATCGCTTGAAAGAGGTTCGGGGGGGGGGGGGGGGGGGGGGGGAGCATTGGAGAATCTTGGACAATGTGCGAAAGCCCGATCCAACTATATCGCGTGAGTGAAGAAGGGCATTTCCGCTTGTTAAGCTCTTTCGTCGAGTGCGCAATCGTGGTCATCGGCCGAGGGACCTCAATCAGTCAATCAGTGGAAGACTACGATGGAAGATGAAGGGTATTTTCTATGCCTATGCTTTCCAAATAGTGCCTCTCTTTCAGGCCTAGATTAACAAATAAAGCACAATTCTATAATCTAACTCCTTTAATATAGAACAATCAATTAAAACTTTCTCCTAAAGATAGTTTAAATATAATTTTAGGAGCATTCCTAGGCATACACATACGCATATAGAAATCTAATCACCTTTTAAATACCTCTACACATAATCATGGATTTTACAAAACATAAAGAAAATAAAAAAAAACACCCACACATTATCATTCGAATGCATTGACATCTAATCATGGATTCTACAAAATATTTAGAAAGCAAAAAAGACACCCACCTTTTATTTTCTTGATGAAATTAGCAAGTAGAAACTCTAAGAAATTACTTCCAAACCTGCCCAAAATTCCAGACTCCAAACTTCCTCAACAAAGTGCCAAATGCAAAGTTTTCAATTTTTTTCTCTTTCTTTCTTGTAGGTCAGAAGTAGTGGTGGTGGTGGTGGTTGTGGGTGTAATTCCCCATATTTTTTAAATAATATTTTTAAGATTAATAAATGAATTAAAATGATTTTTGGAGATTTAATAAATATTATTCTGAAGATTTATCTTTTTACACGTGCAAAAGACGTGCAAATATTTTCTTGGAAAGTGCAAAATCAAAAATTATTTTGGAAAAACTCATTATTTATTATTACTTATTATTTGTGAATTTTCTGAATTTTTCTGATAATTATTGGACCTATTTGCAAAGATTACAAAAAAAAGGATTTTTGTGTAGAATTACCACATGGAGTGGAAACTCCAGATTTTTGGATTTTTGGGCTGGGTATGATGCCTAGTTAACTCAGAGGTAAAGAGTTTATTTTTTATTTTAATGAATTTGGTTTATTTTACATGTTTTGATGAAAAAATGTCTTTTCGCAAAATCGCCACTTAGGGAGGCAAAAGTGCAAAATTTGTTTTCTGGGTTTTTCAAACAGTGCTGGCTAATTGTAAGGTGGTTATTCTTGTTTTTTTTAAAATCAATTAAGTTGGTTTTATTTAATTTCCAAGTATAAAGATTTATATATAGAAAGATATATTTAAAAGAGGTATTTTGCAAATCAATTTACAAACCCTAAAACCTATATTTCCGGCCTATTTAAGAGTGGGTGCAGCCGTCTCTTGCTATGATACACAAAGGATTTCTTATTATTATTTTCTTGAAGTTTTCAAGCGAGGATTCTTGGTTTTCTTGCAAAGGAGGATTTCTCTTATCTTTTTATTTCTCCTCGGTTGATTCTTCATTGAGGTGAGTGATATGTTTTTGTTTTCTTTTGTTCTATTCATGTCGTATGTGATGATTTGTCTATTAGAAAGCATATTAGGGTTTGGATGAAGATATACTGAATTTGATGAGTAGATGAGTTAAAAATTGAACCTTTACTTGAAACCATACTATTGATGACCAAAACCCTAATTTGATTAATTGTGATTGCTAAAGAACCTAATAGAAATCATGAGTAGCTTGTTTTCCTTTGTATACTTGCTGTGTTGACGAAGTTTAATAAATTGTATGTTGATTATGGTATGAAAGTAAAACCAAACTCCACCTTTACTTTGCATCCATATTTACACTATGTTTAAATGATTTTGATGAGTAGAATTTTGTTGAATGGTTTTCATGATTGCATATGAGTTAAATGAATTACAAGAAAAGCTTTCGAGTTAAAAAGATCAGTTTCGAAGTAAAAATAGGGGTTTTGCTTTTTGGGTCTGTAGTGTGCAGGCCGAAGGTTGCTTTAATGCATTTTTGTGAAATCTTGATTTGGATGTGGGTTGATTGACACTGAGGTTGTTTGGAAGCAATATACTACATATATACAATGGATTCACAATGATTAACTGATGCACAATTACACAAACACACATACACACACCTTCACATTCTTAATCCACTGTTTTGAGAGTTTTGTGAATTTTGATCGAGTTTTGTTGGATTTTCAATTGTTTTTGTCCTAAGATGGTTTAAACAACCTATTACTTTTATTTGGTGAATTTCTGATGCTAAATTGGATGCTTAAACTCTATTTGAACATATATGTATATGCATTGACTATATTGAGAGATTTTTGTGAAAAAATTATATTTTGAGATCTTGGTGTGTTTTGAAGTGTCTTGATGACTCCTACATGTCATACTAGACATATTCAAACATCTCAGGAATTTAGTATTTACAAGTTTGTGTTTTTATGAAATAAAACGATGTATCGGTTAAACATGCACAGAACCTTACACTACAGTCAGTAGGTTCGACAGTCGACCGACCAATGTCGACAGTTGACTGTCGATGTCTTGGCTGAAGCATTTTCTTGAGTTTTGGATTTTCTGCGGGACAGTCGACCTGCTATCTTATACAGTCGAAGGTCACTACTCTGATTGGTGTTTTCCTTGAGTTTTGGGATTTTTGCGGGAAAGTCGACCGACTACCTTATACAGTCGACTGCCATTGCTCCGATTGATGTTTCCTTGAGTTTTGGATTCTACGCGGGACAGTCGACCGACTACCTCATGAAGTCAACTGCTACTGCTCTGACTGATGAATTTCTTGAGTTTTCTTATGTTTCTTTAAATGATTATTTCTTCGACTATAGATTATTAATCTATTGTTTAAATGATATTTTACTACAAATTATAGTATCTTACCGAGAATTGTATTTTGATTGTAATTGAGTTTTAAAAGTATTCTTATGATCTTATTTAGGTAAGTTATATGTGTTTTTCAACAAATTGATGTTTTGATGATATTCTATGACTTCAAAATATGGTTTTCTGTTATTTAATGGATTTAATATTTTATTTGACTTCTGGAATTTTATGAACACATTAAATGAATTTGGTTGTATTAATTTAAGAAGTTTTCTTCATATAATCGTTTTGGTGATGGATTGTGGGTTTTATTGGAATTTTTGTGTTGAAATTCGTTTTTTGAATCTCTAGGAGTTGAGTGGGAGTCCTGTGAACTGGCAGATGAGATTTTGTTGATTTAGACCAGTTGGGTCTTTGGGTTGTTGTTGTGAAATTTAAGTCCGGCAGGATACACTAACTCTAGAGATGAGGATTTTTGTGTTTTAATAATAATGAACTTAAGGACAGGCACTAGTGGAAATGTGATGGAACGTGGAAAACATAAGTATATTCTCTTGGTCTGTAGTCCAACGGATGCATTCCAGGACTGTTTGCTGTTCTGTCTCGAGATGACATTTGTATGTTCGCGTGTTGAGGGTCTGCAGGCCTATTCAGGGAGCATGTAGGGTGCATTCGCATGTCGAGGGTCGGCAGGCCTATTCACGGGATGTACCCGGTGTATCTGCACGTGGAGTGCCTCGCAAGACTATTTGTGGAGTACACGGTTGGGAGGTGATTCTCTGGTTTTTGAGCTATTCTTACATTTTGCTTGCGCGTCGAGGGCTGTGATGCCTATTCGCGGAGTATTCTTAAACTTGTTTCCATCACCGTAGTAGGATTAGTTGATAACGAGGAATTTAACCCTATAAAGTGGAGATCGTTAAGGGCTTGTACCGGACCTATGTATTATGGGATGCATAGAATCTGACAAGTATGCATTAGAGAGCCAGCGTATAACATTGATATTTTGTTGACTTGGTTTTATGCATGTTGTCTTCTGTTTTCTACACTTGACACTTAGTCTAGGTTCACTTGATGTTTTCATGTTTTATTTTTTGTTGATTCTTATTTCTTTTATTCTTAATACATGTTGTTTATGATTCTATGCCTCATGATTATTTATTATTGTTATATATTCCTTTCATTTTTATGGTTGATATATATTGTTTATGACTTTATCCCTTATGTTTTATTTATGTTGTTTTCTTTTTATGTCACTCGCACTATTATGGCCGATCCCTGTAGTTTTGGGGGTTAGGGTTATCTCTAGCCTCATGTTTTACAGATTGTTGCTTATAGCTTGGGATTTGGATGCTTGAGATAAATTGATGTTGTGGCTTATGTAAATCGTAAAAGAATGTGTTGTAAAAGAAAAGTTTGTAATTCAAGGTGTTTTGTATTCCGCTATGTTTGTAAAGAATTTTTGTTATACAAGTTGAAATTTTTTATCTGTGTTTTTGGCTATATTTACTATTGCAATTGAAGTTGATGCTGGGAATTGTGCCACGTATTTATGAGATATCATATTGGAAATTCGGGGTGCTACAGTGGGTGGGTGGGTGGGGGGGGGGGGGGTGTTTAAGGAGGTGAGTTTAATGGGGATTGTATTAAACAACCACTAACCCACTACCCACTAATCTATCTCATTCAATTTTAAATTTTTTTCCCTCTCAAGCAAATGGCCGTCCACTTTAGTAGCTAGAACATGTGCACGTGCTTTGTGTGTGCACATGAAATACACACAAAAAATTAGGAATTTTATCTACTAAAATAACATATGTTACTCAAATTAATATAAATTTAATAAAACAAGTTTAGATTATTAATAAAAAGTTTTTATGCACAAATAAAAATAAACATACACACTTCATAAATTTCTATTTTGAAAAAGAATACAACCAACGCATGCACTGCAGACATGTGCGTTGCACGTATCACAACAAAATAAATTCGAGAAAACGAAAAACATTCATAGACAATAAAAATATAAAATACGTAGAACACTTATAATAATGTTACAGATATTACACGGAACAGAAAAATATAAGTAATCGACACGTGCATTAAAAACACGTGCAGTACACGTAAAAACACATATTAAAATTAATATTTGAGTTGGCTTAAAATAAGGTAAAATAATGAATTTTGAGATGACGGAAAATATATAAATAATCAAAATACAAAATACGTAGGTTATTTATATTAAAATACATTACGGACATTACCCGTAACGGTACAAAATACATGTGTGTAACACACATGGAGCAAAATTGTCATAACTCAATTTTGCGGGGTGTTATACTCTCCCCCTCTTAGAATAATTCTGCTCTCAAAACTTACTAGGGTAAAAGTAGTATCTTGTATTCACCAAAAATTTATCATTATATGTAGAAAAGTTGGCAATACTAAGAAAATGAATGTTGTATAAAAATATGTAGTGTGGAAAACAAAGCAAACTTATATAAGGAACTATGAGTATCAAGTGAATAAGAACAAAACATGAAAGTATTGGAAAATAATAATATTAATATCAGAAAATGGACGTGACTACGAAAGGTACTATAGATTGAAAGAAATTTTCAAACAAAATAATATTAGATGAAGTATTAGATATCATAGTAAAATGATAATATAAATTAAGTCATCAATTATGAGAGAAATTGGAAAACAAAGTAATTGGAAAGAAATGAGAAAATAATAGTAAAATGCTTTTAAAACAAGTATAGTGAACAAAAAAGTAGTAAGAAGTAGTATGAGAAAGAGTAAAACGAAAATGGAAAGAAATAGGAAGGAAAAGAAATGTAAGTGCACATTAAAGCATTGAAATAGTATAGATAAATTATAATGCAGTAGAAAATGTTGCAAATAGATTAAGAGAGTAAATAAATATTAGGTGGCTAAAAACTAATGAAAATAAGGAGAACAAGATGATAACAAAATAAAAATATCTCTATATAAAACAAACTGATAAATAATTAGGAAGATCATAACAATTTAAAAGTAGTTAGCAGTAGCTAATAAGAATTTAAAAAATTAACGGAAAGAGAATTTAATTAAAAGAAAACGTGAAGAATAGAATGATTAAAATCGTAAATAAACTAGGGTTATATATTACAAGATAAAAGGAAGTGGCAATCTAAGAGAAGACCGTTGGAAAAAATCTGGAAAATATATGACTGTGAAATGTAGTTAAAAGTATAACCAATATATGATAAGTATAGATTAATGATGTATATAAAAATAACACTTTAAAAAAATTTCATTTGTAACAGTTATTTAATAACTATATATGGGACTTTAAAAATTAAAAATATATAATAGCAATTAGTATATATCAAATATTTACAAATTGTCAAGTATAGCAAGAAAGTTAACATATAATATTTTATACGTAAATAAGCGTAAAAATTATATGACGAAACAACAATACTTATAGTATGAATGTTATAAGCAATTGGAGAAACAAAAAATAAAATAGTAGTAAAAGTAACAATATATTATTGAAAAAATACATTATGTTAAATGTATATAAATAAAATGTAGATTGTAAATAAAAGTATAAATAATGAAAGTTATATCATATGAGTAGCCACCAAATATAAGATAAGTAGCAATAAAATAAAAATAAGATGAAGTGGTATAAAAAAATACAAGAATGCTAACATATGTAAAAATACAAAATAATAAGAAAAAGATGGCAAAAATATTTAATAGTAAGCAGTAAGACATATTGGATAGATATAGAAACAAGTATAAATAACAAGGTAGTTAATTAAATGTGTATATAAGTATAACTGTGTTATAAATAATAAAGTTGAAGTAGTATAGGTTAATTTGTAAAACATTATAAAACGGTATAGCCTAGTAAAAAAAATATTGGAATAATGATAAGTAATATATATAAAACTAAAAGTGGGGGTTATTAAAGTAGAAAATCTCTTATGTTGTGGGTTCGTCCCATTGATGTCTAGCTGCAGGCTTGCCTCCTTGACATCAAGTTGCAGATTTGTCTCCACGACATCTGGTAGTAGGTTGCCTTCTGGACATTCGGTTGCATATTTGCATTCCTGACATCCAGTTGCAGTTTGCCTCCATTGATGTCGAGTTGCATATTTGCCCTCTCGACATCCGGTTGCACCAAAATGGTGAATGGAATGATGTAATCTTCCATATGTATTTGGATATTGAATGCTTAATTGAGTATGATATTATGTTTTGAAATTAAAGATATAAATATAAGTAAAAATAGGAAATGAAGTAGAAAATTACAACGATAAAATATTAAAAAATGTATAGATTATGAATATAAAACATAAATAGTAGAAATTAGTAGTAATGAAAATGACTTATAAAGTAAAAAGAAAAATGTAATGAAATACAGGCATAAGCTTAAATGTGAATGTGAATGAATTATGTAATGTAGTAGGTTGACATAATAAACATATATTATAAAATATCACTACTAATCGGAATGGATCTAACGGCAGTTTTTTTGGTGTATGGCGGCGCTTATAAACGCCGCCATAGATGATAACGACGATAATAATAATGTCGCACGTAATGCCGTTGTATCAAGCATCGGGACAAACCATAGGTCTATCACGGCGCTTTTTTAGACCGCCGTTACAAGCCATAGGTCTATAACGGCGCTTGTTAAAAGCGCCGTTATAGACCAACGACTTGTAACGACAGTTTTAAAAAGCGCCATTACAAGTCGTACGTCTATAACAGTGCTCTTAAAAGCGCCATTATAGACCTACGGCTTTTAATGGCACTTTTTTTGACCGTCGTTACAAGTCATAGGCCTATTACGGTGCTTTTTTTGATCGCCGTTACAAGTCGTAGGTCTATTATGGCGCTTTTTAAAACCGCCATTACAAGTCGTAGGGCTATTACAGCGCTTTTTTAGATTGCCGTTAAAAGTCGTAGGTCTATTACGGCGCTTCATAAATGCCGTGATAGACACATGCGCCGGCGTTTTGTAAATGTCGTTGTATATTTTCTAAATAATTTCGATATCCTATACCGGCGTTCCTAAATTCCGGTATAGGTTCAATTTTTTTTTTAAAATGATTCGCCACGTTTAGTGGATCGATATGTATCCCGGCATATTTATCTCAAAACGGATTGATACGGGTGTTTCGGGTTTTTTCCCACTATTTTAAAAATAGGTCACAAATTCAAAATATCTGTAGTCACATCAAATTTGAAAGTTCAAATCTTAAAATCACTAATACCATAATAAACAACTATATAATCATGGACCACAATAAAGTAAAATTACTTGTCTAAAAATGGCCATACGAAGAGTTAGAAAATATACATGTTATACATCAATTTCTTTAACAAAACATAAATTCAGTTTCGACAAAACATAAAAAGACTAAAGTCCAAATTAAACTAAACTATTACAAAGTCTACTGTTGTGGCTCGGCATTGCTTTCATTCCCATTGATATTTTGCCCAGATGTATGTGCGTGATTAGAAGTCGATGGAATTCGCTGGCTCTGTATAATTCACAATAGTGTCATTTATTAGTTTATTCACTACACTAGTCACCACACCAGTCAAATGCAATAGTTAAATTTCATACTGATATCGTAAAATGTTGCTGAATACTTACAATTCCATGTACTGGATTGTTAGAGTTGTAGTTTTGTTGGGAGATTAAAGAAGCAATCATATCTTTCAAGCCGTCAATCTCTTCCTGCATCTTGGCTTGCATCTTGAATACGTCTGGATACGATGTACGACTGGAGGTAGATGCACAAGAACCAAATACCTGTGTCAAGGAGGTAGATCACAAAAAGCTTATAATAAAACTCGGAATTTCTAATACTACATTTATAAAAGTTAGTGTCAAGGAAACTAGTATACTGATTTGGATTTTGGTTTGGTGAGGACACAGTAGTGTTCTAACAAAATGGTCGTGTAAATCATAGACCACATTGCAGAAAATACTTAATTCACTTGAGTTTATGCATCTGACTGTTTAAGACAGTTTTGTACACCTGAAAGATGCAAATATTCTACTGCACGCTGGAATGTTGGTACAGCTGACACTACAAGTTTCAAATCGGTTACTGCATTTTTCCCTGAAGAAGTTTTTGATTCTAATGGTATTTCATTTCTTATACTTAACCTCTAATTTTGTCTCAATAATAATGTATAACTTGGTTGCTGAAAGTTTCTCTTCAGTCAGCATTGCCATCACTGGTGTTGGTCCCAATTTTACCAGCTTGAAATCTTTTGGTTCTGTAGATTCATTTGCAGAAACTCTTGACCCGTCTGATCTGCTCAGTTTCATGAATATCAAGAATAGCATTAGACGACCTTATGCTATCTGAAAGATGACCAGATAAGATGGACTGAAGCAGAAGTATGTGGGAAAGAGGTGTTGCACTCTTTGTTTCAAAACAGATTATAGATTAGATGCATGCTTAGAACTATTACATCTCCAGATGCTATGTCTAATTTGAATGTTCCCATTCCTTCAATTGTGCTCCGGAGTTGTTGTGCATAGTCAAAATTCACTGGCATTCATCTTTGATAAATTGAAAGATCAATACGACATGAAGACATTCCTAGTGTCTAACCACTAATCATTAGTAGTGAAAGTAAGATTAACCAAGGAACTATTAATAAACACCTTGAAGTCGAAGTTGGACCAACTTCAGGAACATATACCGTAGGATTTTAAATATGCTTGTGGCCTGACTAGTTTCCATTTTTCTGATTTAAACATTTGGCTGCAAAGTGATTATTCTTTGATTACCAAAAACAATTATTTCCTACAGTGTTGTTACATGACCATTTTGTTAGAACACTACTGTGTCCTCACCAAACCTCTGCAATGCAATGGGCTAGATGTCGCTTGAGAGCAACACTACTGTGTCCTCACCAAACCCAAATCACCACCCAACCTCTAACCCACCCACCTCCACAACATTGCCAACCATTTCTGAATACAGTACTCACTATTTATTCTGGCATCACTATCAAAAGTGCTCCCCCGAAATGGGGGCATTCTCACAGGCTCACGCAACTCCAGTTTCAGGAATCTGAGTTTGTTAAGACTGGGTGTAAGTCAAAAGTAACCATCAAAATATGTTGCTTTACCACATCAGTTAGATCATATACACGTCTTTAATGAAGCGCAACTCGAAATCAACTAGCTCACCACTGGGCGTATCACACACCTTATTCACAACTCGCCATCAACTGGCTCACTACTGGGCGTATTGTACAGTGTGTATTTCAAAGTGTGCTAATTGTACATCTATAAGTGCAGTATATAATAGTCCAAACCTCAGTAATTGTAAGCTTGTCAAGATCTTGTTGGAATAGTTTGGTAAACCTACTGATTATATATATGTATACCTGTGAGGGTGTTGGCCCCAATCCCATTCCCCGCACACGATCGGGTAGCTCTTTTCCCCTCACATCAGTCATAGCTTCACGCTGGATGGTTAATCGAACTGCTGTAGAAGATGTCGACCTCTTTTCAATCAGTTTTTTAGCTTCTTTCTACAAAAGATAGCAAACACAACATTAATACCAAAAATTGGGTTGAAAATTAGTTTGAAAATTTGTAAGTAATGACCAAATTAAAATCCAAATTTGAGTTGTGAATAATATCCAAATTTGAGTTGCAAAATGGAAATTTGAGTTCGAAAGTTTCATGTTTACCACTATATCAGCTGCAAATTCATCTCGAAAGGTCCCATCCTTACTTGTGTGGGTAGATTCAAAAAAATCTACCTCACCGACACTCTCTCCCTCGACTGATGTATCATATATATGAGTCAAATGAAATAGTTAAATCATACCAACGTAGAAATTGGAAAAAAAAATCTTCCCACCATTTTGAAAACAGACTTGCTATAAAATAAAATTTCCATTACCATCTCATCCCGCACAACAGCAAAGCTGCAGCTCCCCGTAGTGTGCTTGATCTTCATCTGCCTACGGCTGCTTAGACCAATCTCAGCTTTCCTCTATACCATTTTAATAATTGGAATAAATGCTTATGTTTACCAAAATTAATAATTTATATCATCAATTTAAGATATAAACAATGAAATATGATTACCTTTCTAGCATCTGATTTCCAATATTTGACAAGAAAATGCCAATCGTGTGGCGTCACGCATTCGGGGACTAGCCTTGCATTTTCGACCTCGGTCTTCTCCTCGTCATAGTACTTCCCTTTCAAGTAGCTCTTGTGATCCCTCCATTTTTTCGAAATCGATTAATTGCGCCATCCATCAGCAGCGTCAGGGATTGCAAACTTTTGCTACAAAACAAGAAAGATGATGGAAGACAATAAATCAATGTAACTTCATAAATCAATGTTCACTGAGAAAAGGCCCTTACAACAAATTAACAAGAATTCTCTAGGAATAGAAGTAGCTGCAGAAACAGCAGCAGCCACGGCTGCAGCTTCAATGGTGTTCAAATCTGTCTATTCTAGTTATTCGAATATGCTTCTCCAACATGCCCAGCAACTCTTTACCTTTGTTGATACTTTTAGAGGTTCTTATAGTGAAAGAATCCCAGAAATATTATAACTCTACAAACTATTATCAAGATGAGCTCCTGTTGGGTTCTGCCTGGTTATATCATTCTACCAAAGATCAGTCATATCTTAGTTATGTAAAGAGTTTGCTGACTGGGGAAGACCAACTTGGTTTAGTTGGGATTACAAGCATGCAGGAACACAGGTACATATATATTTGATATCATTGTCTTTGAAAAGAGATAATAAGCATTGATATTCATTTCGGTCATATCTCAGTTATGTTCCTTACTCCTAACTTCTATATTTAAAGAGGAATTTCAATGTGATTTATCTGACTGAGTGTCATTGTTATCTAAAGTTACGTTCAATCTTCTTGTAGGTACTGTTATCGTGAGTGGAATTCTTTGCTTCCAACGATGCTTCAAATGCGTAGAGCGCAGTGGTCTCCAGAAGTACAAGGATACAACTGAAGCTTTCATGTGTGGTCTTCTACCAGATTCCCTGACAGCCACTGACAGTCGAACATTTGGTAATCCTAGAACTTAACATTTTTATTCAAGATTTTCATGGTTACAAGCTTGTTCATAAACTGTAGTTTACGCTTATATATGTTACTTCTGGGTAGTAGCAATATTTATAGAATTAGTTTCATTATCATTATCTAAGCCTTTATCTTATCAATGTTAAATTCTGTGAGGAAATTAGCAATTGGGAATTAGGGTTTTATCTCTAGATCTAAGTTGCTTGAGATATTCACCCGAGGTATCAAAATTGGAATACCTAGACTGCTATCACAAGCCAGTATTTATTTCTAAATACTGGTTTGGGTATCGGGTTATAAGCCCACAAACCCGCGTTCCAATATCCAATCAATTGTACGTTCATTACACGTGTTACACATATGCACGTGCTATATTTATATAGACAGAATATACCAATATATCCAACAATCAAATGGAAAACTTGGAGCAGAAGACTCCTCCAAAGATTCATAGAATTATAGAATGGTCTGTCATCTACAAGTCCGTCTTAAATAGAATAACAAATGAAAATCAAGCAGACCATACAAATCTGTGACCATCAGAATAATGGTACCAAGTTGAAGTTCAGATACTAAACTACAGAGAATACAAATAGCTCAGAATAGTTTAAAAATATACCTTAACCGCATCGATGGCCGTCGCCTTGGTCATCGTTAGTACATTCGACCAACTCTCGTAGCTTAGGGGAAGGATACAAGGATTTCTTGCTATGACACCGCAAAACTTCATGAGCTTACTCCCGCCACCTCTAACTGGTTGATTGTGTTCGTTGCATTCCACCAATAATTTTTTATTGTTTGGGAGCTTCCATATTTTCTTCATCTTCGTCGGCCCCCTCGACCTCCTCAAAGTAGTGGGAGTGCTACCTTCACCCCCCTCAACTATAGTAGCACTCCCATCCGCCACCCCTCAAAGCTGATATGTCGGGTGCTCAGTAGAAAGTCCCCAGCTAGGCTGCTCTACGGCCTCGTCTTGGTTAACAATTATTGTTGCCAACTTTCTCTTTGTTCTAGCCATATGTCACCTGTTTCAAGAAAATTTAGACTAATTATAATTTAATCAACAAATCAAACATATAAACAAATAATGACATTAAAACAAAAAGTAAATTCATCAGAATGAGTTACCTGTCATGTTATAACAAATTTAATGTTAGGAAAAAGAAAAAATGATAATTCCTTTGTGTGCAAAACCTTTATGAGTTACCTGTGCAACAAAATGAGTTCTATCTGTATCTGGCATTTACTTTATGCTACGATCTATTTATAATGTACCATTAGATTGGAGTGCTGGATTTATTTGTTTTTTTTCTTCTTGCAAGTTTATGTGAGTTTTTCCTGAGTTTATTGATAACACAGCTACTTGTTTTGCTTTATCAAAGATTCAAAACTTTTTTTCCTTTAAAAGATACATTGATATTGTGCAGGTCCTGTAGTGGTTTTGTTCTACAACATCTTCTAATCACTTGCATCATATTTGCGGATCACTAAGAACATATTGGTTCAGTATTTGATGCTTATAGTTGTAATTTTTCTTTTTAAGTAAGCATTTAAATCTCACTTTGGGAAATGCTGTAGATGATTCAAAGTATTAAGCATATGATTTATGGCATTTGATGCAGTTAGTTTATGGTATAGGTGTGTCAGTTCTTATGAAGCATTTAAAACCTTTCTTTCTGAAATGGCTTCGATGAATTTAAACTTTTTATTTACATGTGACTAATATTCATAGTTTTCTTTAATGGATGTTCCTCTGGTAACTGATATTATTAATTAGTTTGAATACTTTCATTCTGATGTGATCAATAAGAGGACTGCCATTATTGTTAATTTGAATACTTTTACGTCAAATAACATTAATTATAATCATAAAAACAATATGTTCCACTAATTAACTGTATTGAAATTCACGAAAACAATCGACAAACAAATGAACTAACACAATTTACAAAAATGTGTATAAGATACTATATTACAACATCATCAAATAGATCTTCCTCTTCTCCATCCGTACGGAGCCAGGTAGGGCAACTATTAACATAAAAAATGTTTACATCGAATGTAGGGAATTCAGAAGCAGTGAAATTGTTCTCAATACCATCATCTTCGTCATCTGAATCATCCCCCAGCTGAAATATATCTCTTGGTTGCATAGGTAGCGCTACATAAGTTTTTTCCACTACTGGGTCCTGAATAAAAAAAACTTGATGCACTTGAGATGGGAACACAAATGGTTCATGACTAATGTGTGTTCCAGTGTGAATCAGATGTGAGAAATCTACAACTATAAAGCCCAACTTATCATGGTAGTTGTTACTTAACATAGCCCAATCACCACGAAATAATACTACTCGAAAGTGCCCGTAATAATCCAAATCTATGATATCTGTTAGCACCCCATAATAGTCAACATCCCCGTCTACAGGATTCCGGTCTTTATTAGAGGCATAGCTTCTTGTTTTTGAAGTCACTACAATACCGCTATTTTGAGACTTTAAGTTGCGTTCACGCTCCTTAGTTCGAAATCTGAAACCGTTGTATATATATCCATTGTATCTTTTAACAATTTTATGGGGACATTTGGCAAGAATCTTTACTTCACATGACACATCATCATTACCCAACAAGGAAACCTACAATTATATAGTAAATTGTATTAGCATAAGACTTTAAATTATTTTTTGTAGTACTTTAATTCAAACCATGGTTGGTCACTTACGTGAGTTTCAAACCACTTGTGGAATTGCTCATTCATTAATTTATGTTGCTGACGTAGCCTCAAGTTTTTGGGTCTATGTCTTCTTTTCATTTTCCTGATAAATTCGCTAGAACAAAATAAGAACGAATGTAAATTAAAATTTAGGTTAACTACTCTTTAATTGACAGAAATAAATTTATACTACTAACAAATCCAACTTACGCTCGATAAGGCTCATAAGATGCATGGTGATCCAACACATATCGATGTGCTTGTTCCCATGTTAAGTCATCTAACTCAATCGCATCGATTTTTCCAAAAGTAGTGCCCGCAGTCTGAAAGAGATATTTAGCGAATTGAGGTTGGAAATGTCTAAATCTCTCCTTGGTCTAGTTAGACATGTCTCCACACCCTGAAGATACCTTGAACGAAAATTGGAGCACTCCTCCGAAAGATAACCTTCTGCTATAGAACCTTCCGGATAAGCTTTATTTCTAAAGTAACCGTTAAGTAGGTAAAGGTACCTAAACAAGAATATTTGGATTGGAAAACGTTTCAAAATTACACACCAAAAAAGTACATAATTAATGAACTTAATGAGGGATGTAGTACTACCTCTCAATGGGATACATCCCCCGATAATATACTGGTCCACCAAGTCTTGCTTCATCGGCTAGGTGGGTTATCAAGTGAACCATTATAGTGAAGAATGATGGAGGGAATATCCTCTCTATTTGACAAAGTGTCAATGCAGCACGCTGCTCTAATTTTTCAATATCTTCAACACGTAGCAATCTCGAGCAAAATCCTTTATATATACTACATAAATCTTTCAGGACAGAAGTGACTTGCTCACACATTGAAGACCTCAGAGCAACGGGAAGGAGATCCTGCATCAAGATATGGTAGTCATGGGACTTTAGAGCCCTGCAACTTTTTATCCTTATAGTTGACACATCTTGATATATTAGATGAATAACCATCAGGGACCTTAAGATCTTGTAATACTTTGCAAAACATCGCCAGCTCGCTTTTTGACATTGAGTAGATTGCAGGAGGAAGTCATACTCTGCCATTGGGTAATTCTTCAGGGCACAACTCATGCCTTATGCCCATTTCTACTAAATCAAGGCGAGACTTAAGATTGTCTTTTGTCTTCCGGTCATCCCCGATAACTATTCCTACACAATTTTCACCAATGCTTTTTTCCAAGATGCATCAAATCAATGTTATGGCGCAATAAGTTCAACTCCCAGTACGGCAACTGAAAAAAATACTCTTCTTCTTTCATGATCCTAAACCGATAGGACTATCACATTCATCTGCATCACATTCATCAGTGTTCGGTTGCTCATCTCTAGCTCGCTTCTTGGCATTTTTAAAGACTTCGGGTTCCTTTGACAAAGTGAACTGCTGGCCTTCTAGCCGTCTTAACACATCTGACCCAGAATTAACTATAGGAGCATGTCTCCACTCATCGGTACCATCAAATGTCGTTGTTTCGGCCCTAAAAAAATGTGTGGTAGGCAACCATCTCCTATGCCCCATGTAGCAGAACTTTCTGCCTTTATATAGCCACTTTGAAATAGTTTGCTCAGCACAACAAGGATAAGCATAACGTCCTTTCGTGCTATAACCAGATAGATTTTCATATGCAGGAAAATCACTGATTGTCCAAGTCAAGGCAATCTGGACACGAAAAGTTTCTTTAGATGTTGCATCATATGTTGGAACACCCTCCCACAATAGTTGCAGTTCATCAATCAATGGCTGCAGATACACATCTATGTCATTTCTAGGAGATTTGGGTCCAAGAATTATCATGACAAAATGAAGGATGACTGCTTCATACACAACCAAGGGGGTAGATTGCATGGAATTAAAACAATGGGTCATATGCTGTAAGTGATGCTCATTTGCCTAAATGGGTTAAAACCATCACTGGCCAATCCAAGTTTCACATTCCAAGGATCTGCTGCAAAATCAGATATCTTTCATCAAAAATTTTCCATGATTCAGAATCAGCTGGGTGCCTGAGAATTCCATCATTCTTGCGACCTTCTGCATGCCACCTCATATAAAAATATGTCTTAGATGACATGAACAGCCTTTGTAGCCTAGGAATTAGAGAAAAATAACGCAGTATTTTTGCCGGCTTCTTTTTCCTATTTGTTGTAATTGGCTCATCAGTTTGCTCTTCCTCCGTCGGCGTTTTCACCCATTTTGAAGTAACACATACTTCACAATCTTCAAGAGTCTCCTTATCCCCCCGGAATAGCATACAATCATATGGACATGATGGTATTTTCTCATACCCTAAATCAAATTGCTTGAGGAATTTCTTTGTGGCTTGGGTTGAATTGGGGATACAGATTTGAGGAAAAGCTTCATTCAACAATTCAAGAAGCAAAGTGAAGGACTTGGCAGACCATTCATTTAGACATTTAATCTGAAACAGTCTAACAATGAATGAAAACTTAGAGAACTTGTGACAATCACGATATAGAGGAGTATTTGCATCTTCTAACAACTTATGAAAGGCTTCGTATTCTTTATTAATATTAGGTCTGGGCATTTCTTTTACCACCCCATCGCTTTGATGTGATGTTTCTGCTGACTCGTTCTGGACTTGATTGATTGGATTATTAGTGTGAGCTTCGAAGTTATGGAATCCCAACCCATCCCGCACTAAAGAGTGCATTTCATCAACAATAATTAGATTATTTGTAAATAAAGCCTCGTCTTCATTCACAACCGGAGTAGTAGAAGCTAAACGAACACTCTCCATGACAAAACCAATGTGTATACCCTTGTAGAAAACTATTGCAAATCAAGTGTGTCTCAACTAAGCCGCATGTCCTCAAATCACAGTTTGAACATCGGACACATGGACATAAAATCATATTCAGATCAGGAGAATTGCTCTTTGCATAGTTAATAAATTCTTTAACACCATCCCGATACGCTTTGGATAATCGTGGCTTATTAATCCAACTTTTATCCATTTTGAAAAATATGAGTCAATCTGAAATATAAGTAGGTTAGGATCAACATAAGCATGAGTCACTCACTGTTAAAAATTTTGAAAAATATGAGTCACTCACTGTTAATAATTAATTATGAATAGTTTTTTTGAAATTATTGAAGTTATGTATTGATTTGTTGTTTCTTTGGATTTAATAGGATGCAATCTAATTGTCTGTTGATGAAACCTATGTATAGAAGCAGTCTAAATCTAGGGAGATACATAAATTAATTAGTCTCCTTCCCCTTGTCACAATCGCATCTCATTTTAGATCACAATGTTAGCATGCCAACACTCCAATGGAACAAAACTGAAAACCACCATTTTTGGCTCTAGTGTAAGTCAGAAATCAGCACTTTTGATCCAACAGTGAACACATAGTACAAGTCTCTCCTTAATATTATATATATTTATTATGAGCAGATGTTGAGAGAGGGAGATAGAGAGATGCTGATCGTAGTAAAATGCTAACTGCACTTCAAAAATTATAATTACTACTTTTATATATCTACCACACCACTATAACTCAAGAATTGAAGTCTTTTTGGAGTTGTTTAATTTCTAGACAAACCAACATGATTAATTGAATCTTAATCACACATTTACATCTTTAAGTGAGTTATATTATTCATCCATTTCGAATAAATTATCTAATTACCATACCATCCTCAAACTTCATATTAATTTATGACTGTGAAACTGCTGCAATCCATACAAAATAAATGTTGTTGTCCTTGGGAGTAATTTGTGAAGAGACATCTTTTAAAACGAATGAATGCATCAGTCGTTCAGATTGCTAGTTTATATTAAAGTTAAAAATTATGTAGAGTGCATTTTGACGAAAAGTTTTACGACTTTTTTTATTACAGTAATGAAATATGTAGCATTCTTTCTAACTATTATCAAGAGAAACCTCCATGACTACATCTATATATGCAACCACAACAGAATAAATAGCAATATCAACAAGGGGAATGAAAATGCAATTGCCACTGTGGTGTAGTGGTAAAAGAGGTTGGGGATTCAATCTCCATTTGCATCATCCCTTCATTATAAAATTATTGTGAGAGTGTGTGTGCGCGTGCGGTGTTCATGTGTGGCTACGGCCTTTGTTTTAATTTAATAAAAACAACAAGGGGTGAAAATTAATTAACTCCAATGAGGAAGTAAGGTGATTCTTGCAACAACAACAACAACAACAAAAAATCGTTGTTTTTATAAAGTTAACTAGGATCCCTATTTTGTGAACAGTTTTGCTCATTGGGATAGCTACATTTACAGAAACAGATGCCTGAATGACTGGCAAAGAGCATCCAGTAGCTAACAAATTTTGATCAACTTCATTTTCTTTTGCTTAGAAACTTAGATACAACAACAAATAACAAATGCCCTAAAATTTTCAAATGCCCTAATGACAAAATAAACTTAACTTCGATGATGATAAGTTAACTCCCTTTCAAACAAACTTAACTCTGTTCCCAAACAGACCCAAATATATTATTAAGTTGAAACCAAAGAAAGATATATAACAACACCTTTGCTCCAATCGAATTAATATTGTTAAGTTTATATTAAAGACCCAAATTATACCTTTCTTGCATTTTTAACTGTTACGTAAACCATCGAATTAAATCATAAGCTTTGCTCCAATCTTATATCACTGAAATTAAATCCAAAAGAAGAATCAAGATGAGAAGAAGAGATGGTAGATATACATACCAACACCAATTCTGTTCTTCCTTTGTTTTCCTTTTGAAGTGATCACCTACAATCCAGCAGCAAAACTTCAAATTAACAAAGTTACAAATTCAACTTACATCAAAATTGCTCCTTTATAATTTTAAAGATGTCTTTTTCCTGATTAGGAATGGGACCATTGCCAAATGCCCATTCAAAAAGATGTCTTATTCCACCATTACAAAAAACTTAAAAGCAGTCCATTTCAAGCTCCGCTTTTTCATATTCATTATTGCTTTAAACTCACATGCTCAAATTGCAAGCCAAAAAAAAGGAGCAAAATAAAAAGTCGCAGCAACTATAAAAAAGGAGCAAAAACCGAGATCGTACGCCAATCGGAGCATAAGCGGAGCGCACTTCTTTTCGGCGATGAATCCATGGAGCTTCTTCTTGAATGGAGAATGGCGACTCGCAAGACTTCTGAATACGACCAAGACAAGGCCGAATGGGGAGAGGGGACGAGCGGTAAGACGGAGGAGAGGGGCGAGTGGTCAGAGAGAGAGAGAGAGAGAGAGAGAGATTTTGGAGATGGAGCGATCAGGATTTTGGAGATTTTGGAGACGGAGTGGAGCGGCGTGAATGTTAGGGTTAGAGGGTTTTTTTTGGGAGGGAAATGAATAAGGGAGCGGGGAATAGTGGAGCAGAAATGAATAGAGGTTTTTTTTTTTGCACAAATTTTTATTGGCACCTATAACGGCGGTGCCAATAAACCTGCCGTTACATATTATATATATAATGGCGTAATATAGCAACGCCGTTATAGAGGCCCGATATTAAAAAAATAATTATAATGACGATCTATTGCGGCATTTGGGAGCACACGCCGAGATAGATATGCCATTATATCCATTCCGATTAGTAGTGTATATAGTAATGTAGTAATTAAATAAGTGTAAAATAATATGCGTAGTAATTTTGTTGAAATATATGGTGTATATATATATAGTACTTAGTAGAAAGTATATGTAGTAACCAATATTGTAAAGATAACATAAATTGAAATAAAGTAAAAATATAAGTAGTGAGTGTATATAGTATATTAGAGAAGTATAAACCAACAAAATTCGTAAGTAGCTATTAATTGTGAAAAGTACATATAACAGAGAGGTAGAAAATAATAAGTAATAACAAAAGTAGTAATTCTTGAAGAAGTTCGAATTACTACGGGGCGGTTTGAAGATGTTCGAATCCAATGGGGCAGTTTCTTTCAGTGGAGGAACGGTATCCAGTTTCAATCTCAACTCTTTTCTTAGTAATTCTTGTAATGTTCAAGACTGGGCTTGGGTTCTCAACACCTGCTCTAACGGCGAGGTGGCCATTCTTTGCCCCTCCGTTAAAATCCTGGAAGCCCTTTCTGTTCTTGACTCCCTTTCCATAGGCCCGATCAAGATTGCCATTCGTAAATGGGTCAATCAGGTCTCGCCTCCCCCGAACCTAGTCCAATCCCCCGTTTGTGCCACACTTCTTGGTCTCCCTCCCTTTTGCGACTCGTTTAGAGTCACAACTGATATGACGAGATGCATGGGAGAACTTATCAGTATTTCTTCCACTTCTATGCTAGCCTCGGGCTGTCTTCAAATCGACGAGGAGTTTTTTTGCACCCCGATTAAGGACAGGGTGGAAGCTTACTCATTGCGAGATACCAAGTCCATCTTTGATGTCTCTGTCAACTATCAAGATTTTCCTAAAGGTGTATATGCTCATCCTCCCTTGAATGTTGGCTCCACCAATCCCCCTATTGCTCCTGCCTCACTTATTAAGCCATTCGTCGTTGGATCCTTGTCCAAACTGGCTGCTACGCCGAAAAAATGGAGAGGATGGCATCAAGACCTGCTAAAAAGTTTGCTCCCCCTTCTGTTCCCATAGTCTCTCTCTCCAAAGCTCGTAACCTCGTTTAGATCAACCCAGAGAAGGACTCCCTGAAGCAAGGCTTTTCTCACCCTTCCTCGACTGTCTAGTCTCCCTCCAAACCTCCTCCTTCCCAGACGAGGACTTTCCCCGTCCAGTCCTCTGCTGCTCTGCCAGCCCCCTCCTCTGGCCCTTCTCTGCCTGAGTTGATGGAGACTGAGCAGAAGTGCCCGACTTGGGAAGTCAATCCTCACTTCTCCTCTGATTGGGATATGTTTAAAAGCATAGTTCCAAGCTCTTCAGCTTCTGGCTCACTTGCTCTGACTGCGTCGCTGAAAGCGCCTCCTCAGAAAGGCGAGTCTTGGGTGGATCAGGATGATCTTTTGGCAGATGAAGTTGCGATCCTAGATCGGTCCCAATCACATCATCAGGTATTCTCTTCCTTCTCTGCGGTTGTTATTCTTTTTAGTCTATCGTCTTTATTTTCTTGTGTTGGAGAACGTCTTCTTATTTTTCAGTACGGTTTATTCTCCTCGTTTCCTGCCAGTTACACTTTAGATTTCCACTTCTCGTTTCTTCTTAATCTTTTTCATTCGGGAGCTCCCTCTATGTCTGAGGGAGGATTACTTGTCCCTCATTTAGGTTTCAAGCCTGATCTCGCCTTACATCTTAATAACTATTCCGACTTCCATTCTCGCCCCAAGAGGCTTCCCCTCACTGGTGCAATCAATCGGGTTACCATGGTTGGAATTGCGGTTCCTCTCTTTAACTCGCCTTGTAAGTCTGCTGTTGTATTCCAATTGGGACAACAGCAGACCGAGCGCGCGAAGAAATCCCCCTTTTCTATTATTCGCTCAAGTGCTCGCATTCGTGAGCAACGAGCTTCTTCTTTTAAGCCGGATTCTCATACCTCTCTTGCGGCCCAAATTCACAAGCAGCGCTTCCCTATTCCTACCCCCAGCGCCGAGGGGACGAAAACCTTGGGATCTATTTACTAGGTGCATTTCGACTCCCTTTCTAACCTCGATATGCTTCTTCTTTCGAAGGATATGGGATTTTCCGTTTCATCGGATAACTTGGAAGCCTTCGACTTGATTCGCCAATGCGAAATTGCTAGAGCGTTGGAGACTCGTTTCTATCATGATTAGTATCTCTTGGAATGTCAGAGGCCTTCGTTGCCAGTCCAAGCAATAAGCTTTTTTCCAACTAATCTCTTCTTCCCACGGTGATTTAATCTCTATCCAGGAATCTAAACTTTCTTCCCCGACCCCGTCCATCCTTCGCTCGATATGCGGATCCTTAATTACCAATTGGACTTCCCTTGATGCAGTTGAATCCAGGAGAGGTATTCTCTTTGGGTTTAGAGACTCTAAATTTTCTCTTATTTCTATTCGCCGTCTCACCTTCTTCCTCATTGTTCGTCTCCATTAGATAGAATTCAATCGTGATCTCACAGTGGTTTCGGTTTACGGACCATCCACTGCAGATTGCCGCCTTCTTTTTTGGAGTGAATTTGATTCCTTCCAAAACCTTAGCTTCGGTCTCTGTTTCTTCTGTGGCGATTTTAATGTTACCACATTCTCGTCCGAACATACAGGATCGGTAGCACACCTAGCGGACTCAAATCGCTTTAACGATTGTATCCGAGATCTCCTTCTCTCTGAATTACCTCTCAACGGTAGATCCTTCACTTGGTCCAACATGAGACAGACTCCCTCCATGTCTAAGCTCGATTGTTTTCTTTTCTCGGTAGATTGGATCAACCTCTTCCACAACTCTTTTGTCTCCGCCTTACCCAACCCGTCGTCGAACCATGTTCCTATCTCTTTATGCTCGAACTTTAACTTCTCCAGAACTTATAAATTCTATTTCGAAAAATTCTGGTTACAAGACCAAACCTTCATGAATCTTATCACGGGGTCTTCTGGTCTCGGTCGTATCCTCCTCAAGCTTCAAGCTATCAAGCACGGTTGTAAATTATGGAATAAAGAGAGATTCGGGCAGGCCAACTTCCTCAAGCAAGTCTTTCTTTCCTCCATTGATTCAATCGACAAACTTGAGGAAGTTGGTCCCATCTCCGAATTTCTTCGCTTGGAACGTGCTTCTTGCAAGAGAGAATATGCTTCTATTCTCCATAATGACCACATCAACTGGGCTCAGAGAGCGAAATATTGGTGGATTAAGGAAGGTGATGGTAACACAGCCTTCTTCCATAATTTTGCTTCGCATCGTCAGCGTCTTAATCGCATCTCCTCGATTATCGACAACAACATTGAGTTGACTTCCGATTCTGAATTTCATGCTTCTTTTCTAAATTTCTTCGAACACCTCATAGGTTTGTATAAACCTCGCCTCTTCAACCTGGACTGGGATCAACTGTATGGACAGCAATTCCATGAACTATTTAGTCTAGAGTCTCCCTTCTCTTTAGAATAGATCAAATTGGCTGTATTTTCATTGAAAAGTGATTCTGCCCCTGGCCCGGATGGGTTCCCAGCTTTTTTCTTACTGAAGTTTTAGGAAGACCTAAAAAACGATCTATTCCAAATGTTCTCGGATCTCCACCAAGGGTCATTTTCATTTGATCGGATCAATTATGCACATATTGTGCTTATCCCCAAGATCATGGGAGCCAATTCGGTATCCAACATTAGACCGATTAGTCTCATCAATACCTCCTTCAAGATCATCATGAAGGTTCTCTCGACTCGGTTGGGTGCCATCATTTCCCCGTTAATTGACTCGGCTCAATCAGGCTTTATTAAAGATAGGTTTATTCTGGACAGTGTGGCTTCGGCCCAAGAAATTATCTCCGATTGTCATAAGAACAAATCCGAGGGCATCCTGCTTAAGTTGGATTTTCAAAAAGCTCATGACAATGTTAGTTAGGATTTTCTTTTTGACATCCTTCTTCACCGTGCATTTGGACCTAAATGATGGCCTGGATCCAATCCAGTCTATTCGCTGGCACTTCCTCGATTATCATTAACGGATCAGAAGGCAACAAAATTCAAGTGGAAGTGCGGTCTTCGTCAAGGCGACCCTTTATCCTCTCTCTTATTCTCCCTCGTAGCCGATGTGTTCCGTAAACGGTATAGTAATGCTTGGGATGTCGGCTTCATCAAAGGCCTTAAAGCTTCGCACAGTTTTCGTGGTGTGCTGAACCTCCAATATACTGATGACACCATCATCTTTGTGCAACCTGATGGGTGTACTTTGCGTAACTTGAAGTTACTCCTATATATTTTTGAAAAAGCTTCTGGTCTTCCCATTAACTTTGATAAATCCTCTGTCCTCTGGATCAGTGGGACTATCAATAGGCAAGCGAAAATTTCTCAATTCTTCAACTGTACTTTGGCTTCTTTTCCCATTCAATATCTGGGCATTTCTCTATGGTGGGGGAAGCTTCTTAAATATGATTCGATGCCGATGATTGAGAAAGTCGAATCCTGGTTGAATGCTTGGAGTGGTCGTCACCTCTCTCGTGGAGGTAGATTAGTGCTAGTCAACTCTGTTCTGTCTTCTATTCCCTTGTAGATGATGTCCTTTTATTACGGTCCCTCGTGGGTTTTAAAGAAGATCGACAAGATCAGAAGGAACTTCTTCTGGTCTGGGTCGGGCCTTTATAAAGCCGGGTCCCATCTCTGTAACTGGAAGTTGATGTGCACCGCCAAGGCTACAGGTGGGGTTGGAGTTATCAACCTTAGGCAGCAAAATTTAGCTTTGCTGGGCAAAGGGTTATGAAGAATACTAGTTTATGACCAACAGCCTTGGGCTAGGATCATTTCCTCTAATTGCTTTAATCAGAAAAGAATCCTAGACTTTTCCCCTTCGCTGTCTCGCAAAGCTTCCCCCTTCTGGAAAGGGATGTGGAAAGTCGTACTGCCGTTCAGTTGTGGGATCTCCCACGAGTGCGCTTCTGGGACCAACACCAAGTTCTGGGTTGATCTTTGGTCGGTAACTTGAAGTTAGCTTCTTCTTTCCCCTCCCGCTATCAACTGGCCTCCAACCCTTCGGCTTTAGTAGCAGATTATGTAATCATCATTAACCAACATAAGTTCTGGTCCATTTCCTTCCTTTGTGTCCTCCCTCCGCATCTGGAGGCGGAGCTCACTGAGCTCTTCGCTAACCTTAAACCAGTACTCTTGGCAGCCCTCTGATCATCTTTCTTGGCGTTGGACTAGCTCGGGGTCCTATTCGGTTAAATCCTTCTACAATTTCCTTAATTTTGGAGGCATCTACTCTGATCTGGATAAACCCTTATGGAGTAGTTGCGCCCCTCTTAAATCAAAAATTCTCTCTTGGTTAGCCCTTAACAACAAACTGCTCACCGTAGACCGCCTCAATAAGATGAATCTTGCTTTGGGTCAATTGTGTGCATTCTGTTCGACCCATCTCGAGGATGCTGATCATTTATTCCTTAGATGGTAGTTTTATTCAACCGTTGTGGACGTTATTAAGAAGGACTTGGAAAGTTCCTTCCATCCCCAATGAATTCTCATCCTGTTGGAGAGTTCTCCCGATTAGTAATGAGTTCCGTTCCCCGTGTTTCCTTTCCATCATGGCCATAATCTAGGTGATTTGGTCGGAAAGAAATAAGCGTATTTTCATGCACTCCTCTTCAGCAGTAGCTACGATGATTGAGGACTTACTCTTTTTCATTAACTTGTGGCCTTCCACTTTAACCCCGATTAAGTTGGAGAAGTTACATTTAGAGCATCTTGAGGAGGCTTACCAATTCTATCGTTCTAACCTAATAATTTCTATTTAGTTGTGGTTGTTCTTATTGGTGATTTTTTATTGCCTCTTCTTCACAGGGTTGATAGGTACTTCTCTTCTTTTGGTTCGGATTAAAAGGAGGAACTCTTGCTCGTTCTTTCGAGCTCTTGCTGGGCTCTCGTCTACCGACGGTTTTGGTCTTTCCCCTGGATTTGGGACTCGGTAAGGTTATATCGGGGGGAATTTTTTTTGTATGTATGGCTTATTTTCTTATATCGGGTGTTGGACTTAAGCCTCAGTTGGGTTTTGTTTGAGTTGCTGGATGTTCTTGGTTCCCCTTCTATGGCGAATGACCGGTCTGGACTTATGCATATTTTTCGCTGTGTTTTTTGAACTTTTGCTATGGGTCGAGTTGTTTCATTATTTTGCTGGCCGGATTATTTGTGGGCGATTTTCATTCTATCCCCCGGTGGTGTTCATTTTTGAGACGTTGTTGTTTGTCATAGATTTCTTGTCTAGTCTGAGTGTATTCTTCCTTTCGAACTGATCGTTTGGATTGTCCCTCTGTGCCTTCTCCTGATCGTTCTGATCGGACGAAGTCCTTTTCCGATTAGGAGCTGACTTTTTTGTGTTTTGGTTGGTATTAAGCCTGGGTTATTTATTGTGAGAGGCCGCTGCGAGGTTTTTTCGGAGAGTGATCTGCCTCGTTGCGTTCCGATGTTCCTTCGCAGTTGAGCCCCTAACATCTACCTAGCCCGCTGTCCTCTCTCTTCGCAGACATTGGTAGCCTACCTCGCCGCGGAACCGGTCTTTCCTTCGGATTCTCAGTATCTGTTGTTTTTTCAGAGCATCGACCCTCTCGGTTCCCCCGTCGAGTTTCGATGCTTCCATCATCGTCGTTGCGGGCCTTCCCCGGCGCTCCTTCCCGGTGTCCCAGAGTGTTATTTTGGGAGATGGATCCTCAGTAGTCTTCGTCACTCGCTTTAGTTGTGTCTCTAGGGTACTTTTCTGCTCGACTTCCTCTAGCCTTTGCAGTTAGTAATCGTCTGACTGCTTCTGTGTCATTGATGTTTTGGCAATTCCCTCCATTGCTAGTGTCTTTTTCATCGTATTGTCTGTCGTTGGATTGCTGTATTTTTACTTCTTGTAAACTTGTTTCCGTTGCTCCCATAGGGGACTGTTTAATAAATTTTGGCTGGAATCTAACGATTCTATCCTCGTTATAAAAAAAACAAAAGTAGTAATAAAAGAAAATCTTATTGTGTAAAGGTATACATTTATATAAAAACAATTACAATCATGTTAAAATATAGCGAAACTAATAAGACAACATAAAATAACGGGAAAATATAATATTGTAAATTCAAAGCATATAAAATGAATTGACATATACTAAAATCAAAATTTCAAATTGAAGAAATAATAAAATAAAATAATAGTTGTAATAATAAAATAATGAGTAAATAAAATTAATAAAATACATAAAGTAATAACAAAAAAATAATGAGTAACGTAAAAGCGCATAAAAGTAAGAAGGACAAAAACATTAAGAAGGAAAAATGTGTAAGTCAAAATTAAAAGATTGAGACTAAGAAATGTAGATAACATAATAAATATCGATGTGAATTAATAGTAAAAGAAAAGAATCCTTTGAAAAAAAAATATTAAGCATTAAAGATAAAAAGTACTACGAGGAAAATACACGAAGAAAAATAAAGAGAAAAGTTAGTCTACGTATAAGGTATCATAAATGTAGGTTCAAACCAAACATAGCACTCGTGATACAAAGGAAAACATACTCGCAGACAATATTACATCAATGTATACAAGGAGAGTTTCATGAATGCAAGTTCAATAACTACATCATTCATGACTCAAAATTGACACTCGCACATCTAATATCCACCCTAATTTGTTTTCCTTATTATTTTTTTACAACTTATTGAAGCCGACTCTGATATCACTCTGTAACGCACTGAATTCCAAATACAAGTAATTCAGAGCACAAACAGGATCTTTTACTTCAACTTCGTACAAAAATACATGGAATTTAAAACTTATTCATTTACAACATCGATCTTTACAATAGCACATCAGAAATAAATAAGTACAATACAACATATGATAATGAAAGATCTTCAATCTTGTGACATCCCTCACAGTGACTTCAAGTCCATGCCAAATCTAATCCTACATCTAGAAAACTACGGACACGTCAGTTGTATACAACTGACGTAATGCTAAAATACAACAATTCTTCTAGTTTAGCAAACACAAACTTGAATGTGAAACAAAATGTGAAGGGCGACTGTCCTAAACATGTCATTGTATGATATGATCCCGATGCCTAATGCAGACCCTTATACTACGATGCAACACTAATGCATACTTGTTCGGATTTTATGCATCCCATACTACATAGGTCCGAAGGCAAGCCCTTAACGTACTCCTCATTATAGGGTTCAATCCCTCATCATGAAATACAACTACGGTAACAAAATAATGTTTAGACATTCCACGAGTACGAATTTCATTCCCGGAATCCACCGCTCGACTATACAGAATCCTCGTCGTGCAAATATCTCACAAGTGTCGCTCTAACTCGGAATGTATTGGAGATCTGCCTCCTATCCACCCGACTATTCATGATCCCAGAATCCATTGCCTGATCAATCATAATTCCGGATTTAATTAAAGCTCGTCTCGTTTCGCAAGCAATCACAGTCTCGGAATCCACCGCTCAATTGGATCTATAGTCCCGGAATCCACTGCCCGACTATATAGAAACGCTCCACTTACGTTTGCTTAGGTCTCATCACATGTTATTTTCTAGTGCATGTCCTTAATTCTTTTTTTAGTAATCGAGGCCTAGAACAAGTTTACCTTGCTGGACTTATCTTACTCATCAACATTCAGGTCCATATTGACCATTTCACAAAATTTCATTTATCATAATTGTTGGACATTATGGGCCTTGTTCAGTCCTAGAATCCATCCATTTCAACACAAAGATCTTCTAGGTTATTCTTGACATCTTTTACACAATTTCTCATTCATTACAATTCATTAAAATCCTCTTTTTCATTCTCTTTTAATTTATCAATCACAAGTAAATAAATAATTTCTTAACTCATATGACGACATGTAAATACATACCAACTTGGAAAAATTCCTAATATTATCATACATGTAATTCTCCATGCTCTCATTATTCTTAGTGCATTGTCTAACATGTTCATGAGTTTCAAATTAAACTCGCTTTCATGCAAATCTAAGAATATTGAATAAACCATCACATTCAATCTTTTGAACACATCAAATTTAAAGGAAAATAACTCAAAATTGGCTTCTCAAAATAATTTAATTCACAATATAATTTTTTTAACTAAAAGAAGTTTTCTAAATTGGTATTTAATATTCACAATTACACCAAATCTGCTCACTTTAAGGCAAGGTAATATTTCTTGAATTTATACTCAAAATAATCAATCTAACACATCATCTAATGTGACTATAAAATAAATCCCTAAAATAAATCTTTGAATGTGTATAGGATTATCTCAAAATACTCTAATAGTATACTAGAATAATTCTACAATTTTTCTCCTAATTTAAAAGCATAAACCATATAAAAACAAAAAAAATATATCAGAAGGGTGTATACCCAAAGTCGAACCTAGGCACAGTAGTGAGGTTAATCGCCCCCTCCTCACCAGCCAAGAAGCCCATCGCTTTTTGTGTACCATTTCCACTTTTAAATCCCAATATGTTATACTCTTTGTTAGTATTATTCGTTGAAGAATTAAAAACAAAACAGTGCCCTGGGGCTCGAACCCTAGATCCGGGGTACTGTTCACAGTGATTTAAATCCCGCGCCAAGATCAGACAGTCAGGCATACACAACTGATTCTTTTCTATTTGAAGTATATTTAAGTCTGACTCTTTGTTTCGCCCTTCCAAAGATACACACCTATACTATAATTCGATTGTACAATTATTTTACAACTCCTATACTGTATTTTGTATAAATCTAGTAAATTACAGCAAGAAAAATTATTTGAACTAATCAATTGCTATGGATGTATAAATGTTTCAAAATCCATTAAAAAATTCTCATGAGGCTCAATATACAAGTTTCATGCATAGATTCAATCAAATTAATTTCATGGTATATAAAGAACCACATGGAAATATTCATAACAAAATGAGGGAATTAATTATCCCTACCATTTCACAATTCCATAATTAAATTCCTTTAATCTAGATTAACAAATGAAGCACAATTCTATAATCTAACTTCTTTAATATAGAACAATCAATTGAAACTTTCTCCTAAGTAGTTTAAACATAATTTTAGGAGCATTCCTAGTCATACACATACTCATATAGAAATCTAATTACCTTTTAAATACCTCTACACATAGTCATGGTTTCTACAAAATATTTAGAAAATAAAAGAAACACCCACACATTATCATTCGAATGCATTCACAGCTAATCATGGATTCTACAAAATATTTAGAAGGCAAAAGAAACAACCACCTTATTTTTTTCTTAATGAAATTAGCAAGTAGAAACTCCAAGAAATCACCTCTAAGTCTCCCTGAAAATTCCAGGCTCCAAACTTCCTCAACAAAGTGCCACTACTCTGTAATCTATCTCATTCAATTTTTAAGGAGGTGTTTTCAAGGAGGTGAGTTTAATGGGGAGTTTACTAACCCACTACACAGTAATCTATCACATTCAATTTTAGTTCTTTTTCCCTCTCAAGAAAATGGCCGGCCACTTTAGTAGCCAGAACATGTGCACGTGCTTTGTGTGTGCACATGAAATACACACCAAAAGTTAGGAATTTTATTTAATAAAATAGCATATGTTACTCAAATTAATATAAATTTAATAAAACAAGTTTAGATTACTAATAAAAAGTTTTCATGAAAAATAAAAATAAACATACACACATTATATATTTCTATTTTGGAAAAAAAAATTACAAACAACGCATGCACTGCAAACATGTGCGTCGCACGTATCACTACAAAATAAATTCGAAAGAACGAAAAACATTCTTAAACAATAAATATAAAAAATATGTAGAACACTTATAATAATATTACAGATATTACACATTACGAAAAAATATAAGTAATCGACACGTGCATTGAAAACACGTGCAGTGCACGTAAAAACACAAAGATTAAAATTAATATTTGAGTTGGCTCAAAATAAGGTTAAAAAGTGAATTTTGAGAGGACGGAAAATATATAAATAATCAAAATATAAAATACGTAGGATATTTATATTAAAATACGTTACGGATATTACCCGTAACGTAATAAAATACATGCGTAACACACGTAGAGCAAAATTTTCATAACTCAATTTTGCGGGGATGTTACAAAAATAGAGGAATCGCTGTATTATAACATTGCGTCAGTTGTATGCAACTGACATGCCCGCAGTTTTCAAGTTGTAGTACTCGAATTAGCGAGCGACGTGGAGATGAGTTTCATGCTGATGGATGTTGCAATATTGAAGATATTGGATATTATAAATTGTATTTCTTTCATGTAAATTTCCGCTATGTATTGTAATTAATAATATTGTAATAAAAAAGTTTTAAATTCCTTATATTTTTGTACGAAATTGAAGTAAAGATCCTGATTGTGCTACAAATTACATGTGTTTGGAATTCGAGGCGTTACACAGGGAGGCTCCTAACAAAGCCGTCATGAACCGCGCCATGAACAACACCCTCTATACAACCATGTCTCAGTCCATTCTGCCGCAAGCTACTCCACGCCCTCGCAAGGTCCCTAGGGGTCAAGAGATCTCCGTCAAGTCATCCACGCCAGACAACAGAGGACCGATCTATGGATCCATTTGGACGAGAGGCAGATGTTGAAAGAAGCCCGACTCGTGAGAGTCAAAAGCATCTTCAAAGGAACAAAGAGCAAGAGGCCCCAGTCACTAGGGCCTAACTGGAATACTTTAAGCATGACATACTCCGAGCTATTCGAGGTACTCATGATCAGAGTCAACACCCATGGAGCTGCCACTCTACTGCTTCGAGAGAAGAAGAGTCTAGCAGCTCAGCTAGATCCAAGGGGAAGGACGACTAAGTCATTCGCCACATACAAGAAGCAAAGGATCGTCTGGAATAGATAACGCATAAAGGGAACCACTCCAGCAAGACTTCCTGCTCCAGTCAACCTCCATTCAGCAAATCCATCATCGATGCACCCATTCTAAAGAACTTCAAAGCTCTTCAGTTTGAATCTTACGATGGTGAAACTGACCCTGCTGACAATATTGAGAGTTTCAAAACTCTCATGATATTCTATAATTCCATTGATGAGCTCATGTGTCAAACATTCCCCGCAACTTTAAAAGGATCAACAAGAGAATAATACTCCTGCCTTACTCCAGAGTCGATATTGTTCTTCGACCAACTTGAGGAGCTCTTCATAGTGCACTTCGTTACTAGCCGCAAGGCTAAAAAAATAAGTGCTTCCCTGCTAGAATTAAAGCCAAAGGACGGAGAACTGCTGAAAGACTTTATCAAGTGCTTCACAACCGATGCAAAGTCCATTTCTTCTCTAGACTCATTGGTGGTGGTTGTCGCCTTTCGCCACAACGTCGCTCACAAAGACCTGACGATCTCCCTCGCGAAAAGCATCATAAAGATTTCACCGAGCTCCCAAAAAAGAGTGACAAGTATATCAGAGCCGAGGAAGCTCTTTATCCCTAAGGCAATATGGATCCACCTTTAGGGAACAAACGGGAAGAATACAAGTGAAGAAGAACCCGGAAAATTTCAGAAAGATGCAGCAGCTCAACACCGTCCTCCTCCAGCACCACGCTTTGACAAGTTCACCCCCCTTAATGCAAGTGTGTTAGCCATCTTCATGGTAGTTGAAAAAGACGAAATAGTCTGCCCTCCCTCCAAGATGACCACAATTAGAAAAAGAGGGGATATGAACAAGTGTGTGTTTCACAGATATCATGGACACACCAGTGACAATTTCCAAACCCTTAGAGAAGAACTTGAAGCCTGATTCACCGAGGCTATCTCTCTCAACTTGTCCAACAAAAGAACGACGTCAAAACCCCTAGGACACAGGGGCTGATAAGCGTCACGATAGGCCCTTCGAATCACAAAACTCAGAACACATGGTCATTCTCCACTCCACTCCACCCACGGAGGGCCAATGGGAAGAGATTCCAACTCCTCTTACAAAACATTCATCAGGGAGGTAAAATCAGTACATAACACACTGGCTACCAAGAGTATAGGGGTCCCGATGTCTTTTTCCAACAAGGACTTAGAAGGTGTCCGAACAGCTCATTGTGACGCATTGGTCATAAGCCTTTGCAAGGTGAATCATGAGGTCCGCCGCATCCTGGTAGACAATGGCAGCTCAATAAACATCCTTTTCATGAACACTTTCAACGGCCTCAAGTTCACCCGAGACTAACTCAAGCCATCCAGCTATACACTCCACGGATTCTCCGGTGTCCCCGTTCAAATTAAAGGAATTGCCACACTTGATGTGACGGCAGGAAAGCCTTCAACCACTCGAACAAAGACGCAAGACATAATGGTAGTAGATGTCAAAGCTGCGTACAAAGCCATATTTAGCCGTCCGGGCCTGTCGGTCTTTCAGGCAGTTGCTTCTGTCTACCACATGAAAATGATGTTTCCAACAACAACAGACATTGGCCACGTTCTAGGGAGCCAACTGGCGGCACGAGCATGCTAAACCGCCACAATGCGAGGCTCCGTTCCCCCTCTCGACGCCATAGAACTACCTCTAGAAAGCAATTATAGTAACTCTAAGTCCGTAAATGAGTTCGAAGCTACTGCACTAGATAATCTTGCTGAGAACTTTTAAACCTGCCAAACTAGTGCCCACCAGGTCCGAATTCGTCCAACTCAGAATACGGTAATAGACTTGAATCTTATGCCCGAAGCCACTCCGCTAATTCAACGAAAAAGAAATAATCATGCCTAAACACATAGGCGAACTTGAAGATCTCATTTTTTCTCTGCAAAACAAGGGGAGTCTTGCTCCAAAATAGGCAAGTCCATGAAAGGTCTACCAACTTGTTTGCCTAGCGGCTCATCAACTTGAAGATAGGGGGGGGGGGGGGAGATATCCGTAGGGACTTGGAATGACAAAAGATTCATGAACTTCAACAAGGGTGCTTAACGCCCCCATCCTCAATATATTTTCAATAACTTGTAATAAAAGCCAACCATTATAGCAGCCATTCAGTTTTACTTTTCAATAAAGATCGCTTTCGCTACCGGTTACTGCATGTAATAAAGGCCAACCACTAGAGCAGCCACTTAGTTTATTTTTTCAATTAAATTAGTCATTTATCTTTTAAAAGATTTTGTACAATTCTCTGGATGCAAAAAATGAATAAAATGGCAAGCGTATTCCTAAAAAACGGCACCTTAAACTTATTAGAATTTCCTTATAAGACAAGTTCGGAGTCCATACTCATGGCTTGGAGTTGCTCTAGCAATTTGCAATGAAGCAAGTTCAGAGCTTAACTTGCCATTTGACATACTCCTGCAACCCGTCAAAGCCATTAACAATAAGTTTGGAGTCCATATCCATGGCTTGTAGTTGCTCTAGCAAGCTGTAATCAAGCACGTTCAGAGTTCAACTTTCCATTCGATATGCTCCTGCAACTTGTGAAACCTCTAAACAACTAGTTCGGAATCCATACTGATGTCTCAGAGTTGCTTTAGCAACCTGCAAACAAGCAAGTTCAGAGCTCAACTCGCCATTCGATCTGTTCATGAAACTTGTTAAAAACCCTTAAAGACAGATGGAAGGTCCATAACCATGGATTGAAGTTGCCCCACCAAACCTGCAAATAAGAAAGTTTGGAGCTCAACTCGCCACTCGAGGCGACTCTCATAATTTTTTGGATGACCCACACAGCAAGTTCGAAGGCCAACTCATTCCTAAAGTTTATCCTACAACTAGCTAAACGCTCATACAAAAAGTTCGGAGTCCAACTCTCCCTAGAGTCACTCCTAGAACTAGTTAGCTACAAAATGGACAAGTTCCAACTCCGTCAAGCGCTTCGCGCACCGATTCAGCTCCATCAACAACTCATTAACTCCAAACAACGAGTTCAACACATTGCTCTTCACAAGAGCTCTGTCAACGACTCATCAACTTCATTTAACAAATTACACAGCAAGGGTCAAGCATAAAAAAGAGCTTTCATCGCACAAACAGCAAGTTTTGTTACAATCGGATTATCACATATCTATGTCTCGAATCCGATATCAATACTAAATTTACAAGTACAAAACTATGAGACAATGAGTCTGCAACTTCAAATAAAAGAATCACGATAAAAGTTTACTAAAGCATTATGCGGCATGGTAGTCTTGCAGGATGATATACAGACAATCCTTCTGGCTGTGTGGACGAGGAATGTTTCTCTTAAGGGACACAAGCCTCACGCGGGCTTTTTGACGGACATAACCTCTCCTAGGCCGCTTGAACCATTGGCAGGAAGCACCAATCCCACGAACTGAGTTTGGAAATCAGGAGCCAATGCACGCGAACCTCCATGGGTAGAAGCCAACCTTGACAACACGGTCACCCCAGTCTGAGCATCACCAGGATGACGAGGGACCACCTGTGCAGTCAAACCTGCACCTTTAACAGTCGACCTTGCGCCACCAACCGTTGCACCATTTCTAAGGCCAGTAGTAGGCGAAGAGCTAGCCATGCGTAGCCCCTGAGCTTTGCTTGGTACAAATCCTTCTCAACATTCACATCTCTAAGAAATTCACACTCCCCAACACTGTCCTTCGTCACTTTGGGAGCAAGGGCATATCGACTAAGCGATCGACACGTAGAAGGGTTAACTCATAATGCCTCTCAACTAGCAATGATTTGAGACAAACTGTCTCCAACCACTCGTCTTCTGTGATCAAGTGCTAACTTTGTTATGCGCAACCTCTTATGAATTTGCTCAACAACATCACCTCGAGACTTCTCCCCTGCTCCCACAATATTCTGCCAAAGAGAAGGATCAAAGAGTTATCTTAACATTAAAAATACGAGGGATACAATCACAAAAGAGATAAACAACAAAATGTTGCAACCAAGAGTAACTCAAAGTACACTGGAACAAGGGTAAATAAAGCAAGAAAGCATTTCATCTACTAAAATGATGATACAAGGATGCGGTGGCTAGTCCACAATATGGCGTCATGCAGAAAGTGAAAATGAAAGCAACAAAAAACATGGAGGATGAATCAAGAATCCACCTGCTTCGGCGGAACTAAGGGCAAGGCGCCTGCCGCCACTTCCTTCCCCTTGCTCTTCTTCCCCAAGCCACTCTTCACGCCCCCCCAGGAGCGCCACCCTCAACACCATCATCCTCGACTCCGTCCTCCCCAGGAGCCTCTCCAGGATGGAGCATCATGTGATACCCTTTTTTGGTAAAGCCGGCAACACGCTTCATCACATGAGAGATAGCCCCGGCATAGGACTTGTCAATCACACTGTGCAGCTTAGCCTTGGCCTCGGCCTCCACCTTGGCCTCTGCAGCCATCATCACCAATGCCGGGTCTCTGCGGCCTTCATCGCCAATGTCATCTCAACTCGTGCCTTCTCCAACTCAAGAACAAAGTTAGTCACCCTCTCCTCTGATGCCTCAAAGCCCTAGACGTGACAACTCTTTCCTCTTCGCCGACACCTCCAACTCCAGACTTAACTTCTTCGCCTTCCTCTTCGACGCCTCCAACTCTGTCTTGAGCCCCTTGACGGCCTTCTTCTTGTCCCTCTCGGTGTGAGACTTGCACCCTTAGTTCCTTCTCCTCGGTGGAAAAAATCTACCAAGTGGCCGAAGTGAAATGTCATCTGGAAAAAGAAGAAAAACATTCAAGTCATCGAACAAGAAAGAGAAAACTTGAAATCGCACTTCAAAAAATACTAGACATATTATCATATATGCTTGGGCAATCACTAAGACGGATATCTCGAGTGGCTCAACCTTCAACCTTTCCTAATCAGATGGAGTAGGGAGGTGGAGAATCCCATCCAAGCAAGCAGCCGAATTACCAAGGAAGTTCTCCTGCTACTTCATGATCTAGTTAGGAATGTGAATCATCTCTCGCTCATCACTAAGAATCATTGCAGCCTAGGCGGTTAGGGGGAGAGGCATTAGCACATGATACAATAGCTGCCAGGGAAGAACCCCATGAACCCGCATCAGGCGACACTCTCAAAGGTGTCTCAGTTGGAATGGTCGGGGTCGAAATAGATGGATCCTTCGACGTCTTCGAAGTTGCGGTATGGCTAGCCACCCTCTTGCACTTCTTAGGCTAATCGGTCCTTTTGTTAAGAAGGGCCTCCCAATTGTTGATCAATTCCTCAAAGTCAATCCCTGCTTTATTGCAAGTTGAAACACAAAGAGATTAGAACTCATGATGCAAAGCAACGCAAGCAACAAACACATGAACTAAGCAAAGAGATATGGAAGGAAACAAAAGCAATAAACCATACTAGGATCTACGCGGCTAAGAACACCCTCGAAGACTGCTTCGTCGGTGATATCTTGCGATGCCAACATCTTCTACTTGAGAAGAGCGTCGCTAAAACTCTTCTCCTCTGCGGTCACCACCGGTTCTGCCTTTAGCGTAGCTAGAATCGTCCTTCTCCACATGGTGGGAATCCCCCATGGTTCAGGACTACAAATGATGAAGAACTTCTCCCTCCAACCCCTGGGTTACTACGAAGGCAAAGATACTGCTGTCCCTCCATCTTGTTCAGCTGAGAAATCTTAAAGTGTCATCTGAAAATGGTCAAGCTTGGTTTGGCTCCGAGCCTATGACACTATAGGACAAATCCCACCACGTGTCTCCATGCGTTCGACATAAGATGCATTATACTTAGCCCATACCAGTTGCATAACTCTGTAATAAAGGGGTGAAGGGGCAGACAAAGCCCTGCTTAAAAGGCATCACATGCGACGAAACAATACTCGCAACACATCATGTAGCACGAACTAACTCCGGGACCTGGCAAGAGTAACACATACTCAGAAGGGATTTCGAAGGCCACCCTAATCATGGCAAGCTCTTCCCTCGTGAGAATAGTGATAGCAAAATCAGTCTTTGTAGTGTGGAATGGGTCTGGCTCGGCATACTCCATGCAATTCCTAAGAAAATCCTGATCTACTTCGAGGTATTTTCTAATCAACTCATGAACTAAAAACAATTGTGTCTTAAGTGCACACCCCATGTCTCGATCTAGCTCAACGACATTCTCAACTACAGTGGAACTACCAACCATGTCCTTTCCCTTCTCCTCTCTAGTAAAATGGAAATATACTACATCACCGTCTACCTCTAAACAGACCGTGACAGAAGAAGAATCGCTTGATGAAATGCTAGACATAACTGACAACAATCACAAATGAGTTACTTGAGCAAGCTCACATGAACACCGACGATATAAAGACTGTTAGCACCACCGTCAAACCACCAGGAAAACCACCAGCACCGCCCGGTAAACCACCATAAGAGCTAGAGGGGAAGCTGTCCAAAATTTGTAGAGAGAGAAAGTGGAAGAAGTAAATAAGCAAATGAGTGGTGGGGTTGGCTATTATTTATAGGGTCACCAAGATCAAGTTGCCACGTGGCAACATCTGAGCTACCTATAAGATCCAACGGTAGAATCACTCAATACCCAAATCAACAAGAACACTTGTCCAAAAAAGAAATGCTCGATCGTTAAAACAAGCGAACGACATTATGTTGATGAAAGAGCGATTCGATGGGGTAGACTGCTTAACATACACTTGGTGGGCGAAAACTCAAGAGATCTTCAAACTAGGCTTCCAACTTCGCCTGACTTCAACTCAACACTAATCAACACTTGGAAAAGCTCCAATACTTAGCCAAACTCCAACTCCCCAAAAGCTTCCAAAACTTGGCCGAAACAAACTCAACAAAGTTCAAAACAAGCTCAAAAAAATCTGAACTCTACAAAGAACCTCAGCGATGACGAAAACCCAAAGTCAACAAGAAGTTTGGCCAAAACCCAACTCCTCACTCAGCCAAAACCAAACCAGCAGAAGTGTAATACCCCGGATAATATAATACTTTTGTATATACATATATTGTCCGTATGCATGTATATATTGCAGTGGTTGTTTTGATTATATGTGTATGAATGATGGAGTGTGTTTATGTTTGCAGGGCGGTTCGTGCGGGTGGTTGCGTTCTAGATGCTGCACGAGAATGAGAGTGACCGATACTAGTACAGGCACTAGTTTTGAGTGCGGTGTCTATGCGAATATGCAATTGTATGGTACTACAATGGATATTCTTTGCATACACTCAAATCTAACCTCTCATCTCTCATCTAGAGCATGATCAAGATCCAAAATTTTAGCCCAAGCCTTGTCTAAAAAACAATGGGCTAGACCATGGTTTTGGCAGAACCACCTAGCCACCTCACCCCTACTGTAGCGCCCCAAATCCCCAAACTGGAAATCTGAGACCCTACTCCAGGAGTCGAACTTAAAAATAGCCACAATCATAGAAAAGTATAGGGAAATTAAAAACTTTTATTCCATATAAATGTTACATTTACAAGTGTTACAAAAAGTCACAAGATTTACAACAATATAAAAACACTTGAATATGTCCCTTGGATGCTTGGACCAACCCGAGCTCTGTTGTACCTGTGAAATGGCTCCGGAAACCTGCAAGGTGGGGAACATTAGTACTTCAACTGACACATTACTGATAATAACAGCGATCTCCAAGCTAACAATCACAACCATAATTTTATGTAAAAGAGAAAAGTGATGTGACAAACCATGGGTTAGTGGATTTGGGTTTTAGTGTGGTTGTATGCCATGATTCTACAGCTAGATGCATCAATCATATGCCTACTGCTAATGCAAGCAAGACTTTGGAAACGAATGCATCCCATACTATATACGTCCCCAAATCAAGCCGTCTTTCGCCACATTTCAGGGATTCAAACCCTCGCCATGCATCCTACACATGTACTTAACCAGTTCCCAACAGATTTCCGTAGTCTGATAAGGTTGCAGTCATTCGGTCTAGTTCCGCACTGTAGTCCCTAAAGTGGTGGTCGTGTTTTTCACTTAGTACCCACGTACGGACCTCACTCAAAAGTCTTAAAAAATTTCCGGTACGAAACCAAGTTCCTAATAACTTTCTGGTGCAGGCCACGAACCTAAGACGTCAATGATTGAATAAACCATGCACATAGGAACACGACGACTTCGAGGGTCAAATCCCCCTATCCGATAGGAGAACCTGCCGTTCCTTACTCCGGCTCTTGGGAATTAACAGATCGAGATACGAGACCGTAAACTCAAAACCTGATAACCGAAAACGTATCCCTACGACAACAAAAGTACTACACCAGACTATGATCTGCTAGTACTAATGCAATCTACAAAACCCTAATACAACCCTCTAATCCAAGACTCACTCTAACCATTCAGGTAAAAGATGATTGCTCCCAATTCTGCCCATCATCTACTGGCCCTGGCGACACAAGTCCCGCTTGCCACTTCCCCAAGCTTGGAATTGTCCTTTACCATGGTCTGCGTTCATCCTTAACTGGCATGAATATACAATCTCAATGGCACCACTTGGACGTCCAACGCCTCGGTGGAAGTTTGTATCTTGGGTCGATAGGCATAGGGTATCACCCTACCCTAGTAACTACTCGAGTCACAACAAACCTCCATAGGAGTCAAACCAACAAGACCAGCAAATGACACCATACATCCCCAAACAATGAGTTATCAACTCTAAGGTACACAAGGGAAATGGTTCTACCAACTCTTAGCCAAAACCATGACTAAACCCAACAACGGTGTTCTGCCTGAAACTTAAAAAGATCATAACTTCCACAATACAACTCAGATTTGGGTGTTCAAGCCCAACTCAGATCATAACTTCCTCAAAATCTGCTCTTACAGAGCCTTAAGCACAATACATGCTAAACAAGGTGTCCATTCTGACTGAGTTAAGTACAATACATGCTAAACATTTCATCGTAAATCATATACTTATCAAATTGTCACCAAATCTGCATTACAGAAACTAGACATCATTATGAACAATATGCAAAAAGATTCATATCCAAATTCCAAATATTCACTAAGTTCTATCTATTTTAAACATGTATAAAAATCCTCCTGTTCTTCAGTTACATTCTTGACTACTGTTGATAGATTAGTTTTGAACATGTATGTAACTTCATCCAATTAATTTCATGATTTTTTCATAGAATCTAGATACATGCAAGAAATAATGGTAAAAGTTTCAGCCATAGATCATGTGCCAATTAATTATAAGAATTCCCACAAGCTCAGTTATCACAATAAATAGATCCTGTTCCTGCCTTACGGCTCTGTCAATAAAATAGATTTTATTAAAATATCAAACATCATCAGAAAATTCTGAAATAATTCATGCATCTACAAGACATGTATGAGATCAATCTGTGAAAGTTTCATCATCAAAGTCCAAGTAGTTTGTTCTCTGGAAAATTTAGAAAATGACATGCAGATCATGGTTTCTGTTCTAGTTTCAAATTACTAACAATCTTCTCTTAAATCAACCATCCACAACTACTACTACTCATGCATGCAAGAAAATCATCAAGAATGAACAAGACAAGATTAGAGAACTCTCCACCCTGAGTTAGCTTGAGAGGTGGTGGTTGTCTTGAGCTTACTCCTCCAAGAAGCCTACTCAAGTTGAGAACTCCTCTTCACTTTACTCCTTTCTTTCTCTCCTTCTCTTTCTCTTTTTTCTTTCTTTTTTTGTGTGATGAAATTTTCAGATCTTGTAAGGGGAAAAGAAGGGGTTTTAATGAGAAGGGGAGTGAGGAAAGAGGAAGGAAAGAGAGGGGGGTGTAGGCCGGCCACACCTAGGGGAGGGGGTAGCAGTAGGCAAGGTGGTTTTGCACAAAACCATGTCTAGCGCTTGGTTTTGAGTTGGAGCTTAGGGCTAAAACTATTTGGTCTTGATCATGCCCTAGATGAGACATGAGAGGTTAAATTTGAGTGTATGTAAGGTATACCCATTGTAGCTTCATACAATATCGTATTTACATACGTACCGCACTCAAAACTAGTGCATGTACTAGTATCGGTCCGTCTCATTCTCGCGCATTGTCAAGAATGCAACTATCCACACTAACCGCCCCTGCAAATAATAAACACACCTCACATCAATGATACGCATACAATCAAACAAACACTACAATATATATACACATGCAGATAATACATACATACATACATATATATATATATATATATATATATATATATATATATATATATATATATATATATATATATAAGCATTATATTATCCGGGGTATTACATTACTCCCTCCTTAGAATCGTTATGTCCCCAATATATATATAAGCATTATATTATCCGGGGTATTACATTACTCCCTCCTTAGAATCGTTATGTCCCCAGAATGACACTAGCGGGAAAAAGAAAAAGACAAGCAACACCTAAAACAAATATGGATACAAAGCCTTGATACGGCTCCCCGGCTTCCACGTGGCTTCTTCCACGAAATGGTTCTTCTAGAGAACCTTGACCATCAGGATGATCTTGTTCCTCAGTACTTTGTCCTGATGATCAAGTATTTTGACTGGTTGCTCTCTGTAGGAAAGGTTAATTTGCAAATCTTTCAAAACCTCTGGTATCTAATGGCTCGAATCCGGCACATAATTCCGTAGCATAGAGACGTGGAACACGTCTTGCACTTGAGATAACTTGGCCAGTAGCTCCAACTTATAAGCCATCCTGCCAATCCTTTTCAGAATCTTGTATGGTCCAATGTATCTCGGAGCTAACTTCCCGCCCTTTCCGAATATGATAACTCCTTTCGTCGGCGATACCTTGAGAAATACAAGATCGCTTTCCTTAAATTCCAGCTCTCTTTGATGGTTGTCCACATAGCTCTTCTGCCTGCTCTGTGCTCCTTGAAGTCTCTTCTGATTAAGCTCAATCTTTTCTGATGTTCTCTGTACGATCTCCGGCCCATACATCTACCGCTCTCCTACCTCGTACCAACAAACGGGTGTTTGACATCTTCTGCCAAACAAAGCTTCATATGAGGCCATGCCAATGCTTGCTTAATAACTGTTATTGTAAGCAAATTCTACCAAGGCTATGTATTTTTCCCAACTTCCTCTGAAGTCCAAAATGCATGCCCTGAACATGTCTTCAAGAATCTTGTTGACCCTCTCTATCTGTCCATCAGTCTGTGGATGAAAAGTTGTGCTGAAGTCTGTCCTGGTCCCCAATGCTGACTGTAGACTCTACCAGAATCGAGATGTAAATCTTACATCTCGGTCGGATACTATCGACACTGGCACTCCATGTAGCTTTACTATGTTCTCGATGTAGATATCGGACAGTTTCTCGACTGACCAGGTCATCTTTACTGAAAAAAATGTGCTGTCTTTGTCAATCGATCCACAATCACCCATATCGAGTCATTTCCTTTAGGGCTCTTGGGTAATCCAGTGATAAAATCCATACTGATGTTCTCCCATTTCCACTCTAGAATGGGTATAGGCTATAGCAATCCTCCTGGTTTCTGATTCTCGGCCTTAACTTGTTGGCACATCAGACATTTGGCCACGAACTCTGCTATGTCTCGCTTCATTCCTGACCACCAATAGTACTGTTTTATATAATGATACATCTTGGTGCTTCTGGGGTGAATCACAAGCAATGTGGAGTGAGCTTCCTTCATGATGTCTTCTCTCAACTCCCTGTCCTTTGGTACACACTCTCTGTTGCCAAACCATAGTGAACCTTCTCTTATACTGAATTCAAGTAATTCTCCTTCGTGCACTTGCTTCTTCATCTCTTCCATCTCCGGGTCTTCAGTCTGAGCCTTCTTCACCTGCTCATTCAAGCTTGGCTGTAATACCAACTGCGCCAAAACTGCACTTAAGTGCTGAGCAACTACTTCGATGCCTGCTTACCTGATCTCCTCATCTAGCTCCTTCCGGGTAGCTACCAATGTAGCCACTCTTCTCTTCCTGCTGTGAACATCGGCTACCACATTGGCATTTCCTAGATAATATATAATTTCAGGCTTGATGTCTTCGAGTACTTCCAACCATCTCCTCTGCCTCAAATTTAGGTCCTTCTACTGGTAGATATACTTCAAACTCTTGTGGTTAGTGTATATCTTTACCTTTGCTCCATAGATATAATGCCTCCATGATTTCAATGCAAAGATTGTGGCTGCAAGTTCCAGGTCGTGAGTCGGGTAGTTCTTCTCATGTGGTCGTAGCTGTCTTGATCCATAGGCTATAACCTTTCCTTCCTACATCAGCACACACCTGAACCCCAAATGTGATGCATCACTGTAGATGACATAGTCCTTATCCTCCTGAGGTAAAACCAATATCGGTGCAGAGATCAATCGGTTCTTCAGTTCTTGGAAACTATCTCCACACTTCTCCATCCAGTCGAAACTTTGGTTCTTCTTGGTCAACGTTGTAAAGGGTACAACTATCCTTGCATAATTCTGGATAAACTTCCGGTAATACCCAGTCATACGCAAAAAACTTTTTACTTCTTTCACTGTCTTTGGCTGTGGCCATCCCTTGACTGCTTCAATCTCCTGGGGATCCGTTGCCACTCCCTCCTTACAAAGGATATGGCCTAGAAATGCAACTTCTGACTTCTAGAACTCACACTTGGACAATTTGGCGTATAACTGATGCTCTTACATCTTGCTCAGGACTGCTGTCAGATGTTCAGCATGATCCTCTTCCTTCCTTGAGTACACCAAAATGTCTTCGATGAAGACCATAATAAAAGAGTCGATAAACGGAAGTAAAATTTTGTTCATCAAGTCCATGAAGATTGCTGGAGAGTTAGTCACTCCAAACGGCATAACCAAGAATTCATAATGTCCATGCAGAGTGTGAAAGGCTGTTTTAGGTACATCCTCTTTCTTGACTCGCACTTGATGATATCCGGACCGTAGATCAATCTTGGAAAATATTGCTGCTCCCTGAAGCTGATCGAACAAATCTTCGATCCTCGGAATCGGGTACTTGTTACGAACAGTGACCTTATTCAATTCCTGATAATCAATACACATCCTTGCTGATCCTTCCTTCTTCATAACAAGCAATACTGGTGCTCCCCAAGGCGATGCACTTGGTCTGATGAATCTCTTATGCAAGAATGCCTCAATCAACTTCTTGACCTCATTCTTCTCTACTGGCACCATTCTATAAGGTGCTTTAGATACTAGAGCACTACCTGGCTAAACTGTGATGCTAAACTCGACATTCCGGTGTGGGGGAAGTCCAGGTAAATTCTCCAAGAATACGAGTGGAAAATTTCTCACCACTGGTATCTTATTCACCTCTTCAGGTTCCCATACTTCACTTGTCGCTGCAATGATCGTTACTCTCGACCTCTTTTGTCTGTGGAATACAAGTTCCACTCCTTCAGCTAAGATGACTACCTCCTTCTTCTTACAGTCGATGCTTGCCATGTGCCTCGACATCCAATCCATACCAATAATGACATTTGTTCCTGCAAAACCCAATTCTAACAAATCGATACTTAGGGTTTCTCCGTTAATCTAGAGTTTACATCCCTATAGCACAGATCTGTAGTAAGGATTGCTCCTGATGGCGTATCCACCATCAAGACTAAATCTAGAACTGCCTCTTGTGTGCATCTTAATTTTCTCAAAAAAGATTTTGACACAAGAGAATAAGTCGGTCCACTATCGAACAAGACTGTAGCCAAAATTCTTTTTATATAAATATGTCTTGTTACAAAAGTTCACCCTTCATCAACTTCCACAAAAAACCCAAAATACATCTTAGAACTTCATTACATCATTTCCTTACATACCAGTAATTACCCCTTCATCTTCTTCAGCATCCTTCTTGGTCAAGGCGAACACCCTTCCTTAATGCATCAGCTTCTTTCCTTTGTCGATTGCTCCCGACCTTGCCCTGTTGTTGTTCCTTAAGTTTTGGGAACAATTCGGCTTAATATGCCCTTCTAGCCCACACTGTAAACATCTCTGTGCACTCCTCCTGGGGCATTGATCCTTGAAGTGACCTTGCTCTCCACAATGGAAGCAACTTCCGGGCTTGAATCTTCCTGTCTTGGCACTGGTTTTCTGGAATTTCTGACTCTTACCCTGCTTCTTGAATTTGGTTACTAGGGTGGATCTCTTCCCTTTGTTCCAAAACTTCTTTCTTCCTTGACCTTGATTCATACCTGCCTCTGTCATCGCAGCTCATCTCACCAGCTTGTCGAATCGGCGAATGCCCAACGGAACCATCCTCGACCTCAGTCCAGGCCTAAGCCCTTGCTCAAACCTCTGGGCCTTCTTCGCTTCCTCCTGGACCATCTCCAGTGCATACTGCGACAGAGAAAACTTTGTCTCATACTCCTTGATAGACATATTTCCTTGCCTTAAATTGTGGAACTCCATTGCCTACTTTTCTTGCACATCCATGGGAAAATAGTGCTATCCGAATTCCTCGAGGAAATCTTCCCAAGTGATCTGACCTTCTCCAAGACCACGCTTCACAGATTGCCACCAAGCTCCGGCATCCTTCTCTAGCAAGATTGTGGCTAGACGAACCTTGCTGTCCTCTGGAGTCATCAGCACCTCAAATACCGTCTCCCCCTGACGTATCCAGTCGTCAGTAGCTGTGGGATCGACCTGTCCCTCGAAGACTGGTAGTTTCATCCTCTTGAATGATTCCACCATCTTCATCGGATCTGCATTAACAGCAACTCCTGGTGCTCCTTGTGGTGGCGCTTGGTTCCTGCTACCCTCCACAAATGCTCCAATCATCTGATATATTCGGGTGAATTCTTCCCTCACATCAAGGCCAGTACCGTTGGCTCCACTGCCTTCGGCTTCAGTCTGGTCGCTCCGGTTGCTTCTGGTTCTGCCTGCCATCTGAAAGCTAATATCGACATCATCAACAAGCAATATTAATGCAAAAGCCATGACACACTAGCATTGGTCAGAAAACACACTATTTTCATTCATTCAAAAAGGGTTTACAATGATATTGCCATCAATACAATCATGTCATCATCCAATGGGTTTATACTACAGCCATAAAAAATAGCAAGTAAGCCTAGCTATTCAAAAAAATTGTCATCAATACACATAAAAAAGAAATCCCATGACACTAAGAGAGATCACTGCTCTCCCGCCCCTGGCGAGTCGCCAGCGTCAGAGCTACCCTCGGTGGTCAACCTGTCCAGTAGATCATGCACATCACAGACCTGTGACCTCAACGCCAAATATCGGCTCTGCAACTGTCCCAACCTTTCCTCATATCGGTGCTTCACAGTATCATCCTCATCTTCTACTTTCGCTTGGCCCTCTCCAGCTTGGCCACCCTTCTCTCGGCGGTTATCAATGCCTGTGCGAGGTTCTCAAAGCGATCATCCAACTGCCTGTGGCACCATTTATAAGCATCCAGCTCCTGGAACAACATAGTGATGGCCTGCACTATGGTCGTGGGCTGTGTGGGTGGAGGTGGGAGTGGGGGTGCAGGACCATTTCCATCAGTCCAACTATTCAAGTGTCCAATGCCCATGCTGGGCATTTGCAAGAGAAATTATGGGAATTAGTCCAAATACAGAAAAAATTATAAACCATAAGTTGTAAAAGCAACAATATGAATTATAATCATCAACTATCTGACTAAACCCAACTCTCGCAATGCATCCAAGTCTAATTTTCCAGTTGTGTTGGACTAATATTTGAAGTCTGCTCTGATACCAACTTCTGTAGCGCCCCAAATCCCCATACTATAAATCTAAGACCCTACTCCAGGAGTCGAACATCAAAATAGCCACAATCACATAAAAATACATGGAAATTAAAAACTTTTATTCCATATAAATGTTACATTTACAAGTGTTACTATGTCCAAATAAAAGTTACAAGATTTACAACAATATAATAACACTTGAATATGTCCCTTGGATGCTTGGACCAACCCGAGCTTTATTGTACCTGTGAATCGGCTTAGGATACCTACAAGGTGGGGAATGTTAGTACTTCAACTGACGCAATGCTGATAATAACAGCGATCTCCAAGCTAACAGTCACAACCATAATTTTATGCAAAAGAGAAAAGTGATGTGACAAACCATGGGTTAATGGATTCGGGTTATAGTGTTGTTGTATGCCATGATTCTACAGCTAGGTGCATTAATCACATGCCTACTGCTAATGCAAGCAAGACTTTGGAAACGAATGCATCCCATACCACATATGTCCCCAAATCTAGCCGTCTTTCTCCACATTTCAGGGTTTCAAACCCTCACCATGCATCCTACTCTTGTACTCAACCAGTTCCCAATAGATTTCCGTTGTCTGATGAGGTTGCAGTCATTCGGTCTAGTTCCGTGCTGTAGTCCCTAAAGTGGTGTTCGTGTTTTCCGCTTAGTATCCGCGTACGGACCTCACTAACGTGAAAACTTTTCAGTACGAAACCATGTACCCAATAACTTTCCGGTACAGGCCATACACCTAATGACGTCAATGACTGAATAAACCACGCGCATAGGAACACAACGGCTTCGAGGGTCAAATCTCCCTATCCGACAGGAGAACCTCCCGTTCCTTACTCCGGCTCTTTGGGAATTAACAGATCGAGATACGAGACCGTAAACTCAAAACCTGAGAACCACGTATCCCTAAGACAGGAAAAGTACAACACCCGACTATGGTTTGCTAGTACTAATGCAATGTACAAACCCCTAATACAACCCTCTAATCCAAGACTCACTCTAACTGTTCAGGTAAAAGATGATAGCTCCCAATTCTGCACATTGACTACTGGCCCTGACGACACAAATCCCGCTTGCCACTTCCCCTAGCTTGGAATCGTCCTTTACCATCGTCCATGTTCATCCTTTACCGGAATGAATATACAATCTCAATGGCACCAGTTGGACGTCCAACACCTCGGTGGAAGTTTCTATCTAGGGTCGAAAGGCATAGGGTATCACCCTACCCTAGTGACTACTCGAGTCACAACAAACCTCCACAGGAGTCACACCAACAAGACCAGCAAATAACACCATACATCCCCAAATAATGAGTTATCAACTCTAAGGTACACAAGAGGAATGGTTCTACCAACTCTTAGCCAAAACCATGACTAAACCCAACTAATGGTGTTCTGCCTGAAACTTAAAAATATCATAACTCCCAAAAATACAATTCAGATTTGGGTGTTCAAGCCCAATCTGGAAAGGTAAAGACCTAGGCTACAACTCTCTAGTTGATCATCACCTCAGATTCAGTTGTCTAAATCCTCAAACTGGCCTCACATACCTCAGCCTGTGTAATTCATGTACACTGGCTGCACCTTATCGGTAGCATAAAACACTACCTACTCATCGGAATGATACAAATCTAGGTTCTATAGAAAGGTGTGAATGTCCTATACAACTTCCTAGTTGATCACCAATCCAAATTATGTTGATCACCCTAAAACAGACACCATTCTCAGGTGTACAGAACCACACACTGAGTCTTACTCAAACAGAGCCTTCAGTTCAAATCCTGGTTTCTGTCAAGTCTTGTAAAAATCATATTAAATAATTTACTCAGAGGAATTTCATCAAATAAGGCTTGTTGGAAATATGTAGTTGTCCAACACAATTCCCTAACAGAACACTTCCTCAAAATCTGCTTTTACAGAGCCTCAGATGTAGAATCTTAGCAAGGTGCCCATTCTGACTGAGTTAAGCACAGTACATGCTAAACATTTCATCATAAATCATACACTTATCAAATGGTCACCAAATTTGTATTACAGAAACTAGACATCATTATGAACAACATGCAAAAAGATTCATATCCAAATTCTAAGTATTCACTGAGTTCTATCTATTTTAAACATGCATAAAAATCTTGCTGTTCTTCAGTTACAGTCTTGACTACTGTTGATAGATTAATTTTGAACATGCATGTAACTTCATCAAATTAATTTCATGATTTTTTCATAGAGTATAGATAGATGCAAGAAATCATGGTAAAAATTTCAGCTTTAGATCATGTGCCAATTAATTATAAGAATTTCCACAAGCTCAGTTATCACAGTAAACTGATCATGTTCCTGCCTTACGGCTCTGTCCATAAAATGGATTTTATTAAAATATCAAACATGATAAGAAAATTCTGAAGTAATTCATGCATCTACTAGACATGCATGAGATCAATCTATGAAAGTTTAATCATCAAAGTCCAAGTAGTTTGTTCTCGGGAAAATTTAGAAAATGACGTCCAGATCATGGTTTCTGTTCTAATTTCAGATTACTAACAATCTACTCTTAAATCAACCATCCACAACTACTACTACTCATGCATGCAAGAAAATCATCAAGGAATGAACAAGACCAGATTAGAAAACTCCCCACCCTGATTTGGCTTGATAGGTGGTGGTTTTCTTGAGCTTTCTCCTCCAAGAAACCTACTCCAAGTTGAGAACTTCTCTTCACTATGCTCCTTTCTTTCTCTCCTTCTCTTTCTTTTTTTCCTTTCTTTTTTTGTGTTCTGAAATTTCCAGAGCTTGGGAGGGAAAAAGAAGGGGTTTTAATGAGAAGGGGAGTGAGGAAAGAGGGAGGAAAGAGAGGGGGGGTGTAGGCTGGCCACACCTAGGGGAAGGGGTAAGGGTAGGCTAGGTGGTTTTTCACAAAACCATGTCTAGCACTTGGTTTTGAGTTGGAGCTTAGAGATGAAATTATTTGGTCTTGATCAAGCCCTAGATGAGACATAAGAGGTTAGATTTGAGTGTATGGCCTACTACAGTGAAGGAAATCAGGAGTTTTCTTGAATTGACTGGATACTACAGGAGATTCATTCAAGGTTATGCTCAGTTAGCCATGCCGCTCACTAGTTTAACCAAGAATGTGGACTTCAAGTGGACCAAGCAATGTGAGGCAAGCTTTCAGGAGTTGAAAGAGAAACTGACTACTGCACCCATTTTGGCCTCTGCCTAGAGCAGGTGTTGAGTATGATGTTTACAGCGATGCTTCACATCGTGGGTTTGGTTGTGTCTTGATGCAAGAAGGAAGAGTGATCGCTTATGGGTCTAGGCAACTACGACCACATGAGAAGAATTATCCGACTCATGATCTGGAGATGGTTGCGATTATCTTCGCCTTGAAGCAATGGAGACACTATGTGTACGGTGAGAAATTGAACATGTACACGGACCACAAGAGTTTGAAGTACATATACCAGCAAAAGAATCTGAACCAAACAAGAATGCACACGACGTAATTACTCTAATGCAATTCATTTGGGAACGTATGCATCCCATACTACATACTTCCCCAAAATCAACTTCAATAGAAACATATGCATCCCATACTACATACTTTCCAACGAGTTCGCCTCTCCTGAATGTAGGGTTCAATCCCTCGTCATGCATCCTACCCTTGTACTCATCCTGTTCCTAGTAGATTATCCGTGCCCAAGAAGGTTGTAGTTGGTCAGTCTAGTTCTGTCACTACAGTGCCTAAGTGGTGGTCGCGTTTTCCACTCAGTACCCATGCACGGACCTCACTCAGGAGGCCGTGTCAAATTCCGGTAACAAGACCGTGTACCTACCCGGTACAAAATGATGTCAATGATTCACATATATAACAAAACCTACGTGCATAGAAACATGATGGAATCAAGGGTCAAATCCCCTTATCCGACAGGAGTTCCTCTCCCGTTCCTTACCCCGGCATCATTGGGAATTAACAGATCAAGATACGAGACCGTGAACTCAATCATGAGAACCTAAAACGTATCCCTACGACAGGAAAGTACAACACCTGACTATGGTCTGCTAGTACTAATGCAAGTTACAAACCCCTAATACACCATTCTAATCCACTGCTCATTCTAATCACTTGGGATAAAAATAAGATTGCCTCCAAAAACTCTTCTTATCTACCTTTGACCCTGGCGACACAGTTCGGCATGCCACTTCCCCGGGCTTGGAATTTTCCAGCACCACAACCTGCATTCACCCCTAACCGGGCAATGAATTTGTGCGTTCATCCCTACCTGGGCAATGAATTTATGTGTTTAGCCCTAACCGGGCAATGAGCTTAATTTAACAGCACGACTTGGACGTCTTACGCCTTGGTGGAAGTTCACAACTTAGGTTCGACAGATGTAGGGCATCACCTTACCCTAGTGACTGACTCGGGTCACCAAATCCACCGTGGGAGTCAAACAAATCCAGCAATAGATACCAAACATCCCCAAACAGTGAGTCGTCAACTCTAATGGTACACAGGGGAAAGGTCCTCTCAACACTTAGTCAAAACCCAAGACTAAGCAACTACGGTGTTTCTGTCCAAAACTTAAAAAAGATCATAACTCCTACAATACAACTTTGATTTGGGTGTTCAAGCCCAATCTGGAAAGGTAAAGGCCTGGGGTACAACTTCCTAGTTGATTACAACCTCAGATTCTATCATCTAGGTCCTCAAAATGGCCTCTCAAACCTCAGCCTGTGTACTTTCGGTATACTGGCTGCACCTTACCGGTAGCCTAAAATACTGCTCACTCATCAGAATGCTACCAACTCAGGTTGTATGGAAAGGTGTGGATGTCCTCTACAACTTTCTAGTTGATCACGAATCCAAACTATGCTATTTTATCACCCTAAAACATACATTACTCTTAGGTGTACCAAATCACACACTAAGTCTTTCGCAAACAGAGCACTCAGCTCAAATCCTGGTCTCTGTCCAGTCTTGTAAAAATCATAATTAATCATCCACTCACAGGAATTACCTCTAACAAGGCTTGTTAGAAAGCTCTAGATGTCTACTACAATTCTCTAAGGGAACTCTTACGCAAAATTTGCTCTCACAGAGCCTCAATTGCATCATCTCATCAAGGTCTTTATTCTGACTGAACTCAGCATAGTACATGCTATAAAAATCATAATAAATCATTCACTAATCCTATAGTCATCAAAGTTGCAGTAAAATAACTAGATATAATAATGAACAACATGCAAAAGGATTCATGTCCAAATTACATGTATACACTGAGTTCTTCATGTTTCAAATAAGCATAAAGATCATACTATTCTTCAGTCACAGTTCTAACTACTATTGATAGACTAATTTTGTACATGCATGTTACTTCCTCCAATTAATTTCTTAATTTTTTTGTAGAGTTTAGATACTATGAGAAAACATGGTAAAAATTTCAGAATAAGATCATGTGCCAATTAAATATAAGAAATCCTTCAATCTTAGGTATCACAGTAAACAAATTCTGCTTCTGCCTTACGGTTCTGTTCCAAAAATAGATTTTATTAAAATACAAAACAACCTCAGAAAAATCCGAAATAATTCATGAATCATCTAGACACGTAAGGGAACAATCTATGAAAATTTCATCATCAAATTCCATGTGGTTTGTTCTCAGAACATTCTATAAAATGACATGCAGATCAAGATTTCAGGTTCTAGTTTCAGATTCAACTTCCATTCTCTTAAAAAATCATTCTAAACTCCTACTACTACTCAAGAATCAACAAGAAATAACTAGAAAATTTTAGAGAAACTCCCCACCCTGAGTTGATTAGAGAGTATATGATGGGCTTGCGCTTTACTCCTCCAAGAATCCACTCCAAGTGAGCTCCTCTTCAATTCTTCTTTCTTTTTCTCCTTCTCTTTTTCTTTGGGTTTGTGTTCTAAAATTTTAGAACATGGGAGGGGAAATGGAGTGGGTTTTAATGGGAAAAGAGTGAGGAAAGAGAGGGGAAGGGGGGGCCAGATTTTAGGGTGTAGTAGGGGTAGGCTAGGTGAGGTGGTAAGTGGTTTGCATGAAAACCATGTCTAGCTCATGGTTTTGGGGTACAATGCTTGGGCTGAACTTTTTAGCTCTTAACCAAGTTTCAAATGAGAGATGAGAGGTTTGATTTGAGTGTATGCAAAGAATACCAATTGTAGCTTCATACAATGATATACTTGCATATATATTGTACCAAAAAACTAGTGTGCATACTAGTATCGGTCCTCCTCATACTCGTACACCATCTAGAATGCACCCATCCTTATGGACCGCCCCGCAAACCTAACCGCACTCCAACATTCATATAATCAAACAAAACATTGCAATCATAGGCATGCATACAGGCAACATAGAAGTATTGTACAGGGAAGGACGACCAAGTCTTTTGCCGTATCCGAGAAGTAGAAGACCGCCTAGAACAGATATAGAATGAAGGGAACCGCTCCAGCAGGACTTATCGTACAGTCGACCTTGATTCAGCAGATCCATCCTTGATGCACCCATTCCAAAGATTCAAAGCTCCACAGTTCAAGTGATACGATGATGAATTAGACCCGGATGACCATATTGAGAGTTTTAAAACTCTTATGATGGTCGAAAATACCACCGATGCGCTTATGTGCTGAACATTCTCCGTAACTCTAAAAGGATGAACAAGGAAATGGTACTCCCGCCTCACTCTCTAGTGAATATTCTCCTTTAACTAGCTTGAGGAGCTCTTCATAACGCACTTCATTACTAGTCTCAAGGCTGAAAAAACAGGTGCTTCCCTATTGGAATTAAAGAAAAAAGACAGAGAACTGCTTCATAGTCGAAGAAAGGTCCATCTCCTCCCTAGACTCGTCAATGGCGGCTGCCGCCTTCTGCCACAACGTCACTCACAAAGACCTAAAAGCCTCCCTCGCGAAGAAGCCACCTAAAGATTTTACTGTGCTTCTGGAAAGGAGCGACAATTATATCAGAGTCGAGGAAGCACTTTATCCTCAAGGCAAGAATGATTCATCTTCCGGGAACAAACAGAGGAATGAAGGCAAGGAAGGAGCCAAGAAGTTCTAGAAAGACGGTGCAAGTCAACAGCGTCCTCCTCCAGCACCATGCTTCGACAAGTTCACTTCTCTCATTGCAAGCATATCAACCATCCTCAAGGAAGTTGAGAATGATGGAATAATCCCCTCCCCTGCCCCAAGATGTCCACAACTAGCAAGAGAAGAAACATGAATAAGTGGTGTGCATTTCATAGAAACTATGGACACAATACTGACAACTGCAAAGCCCTCAAAGAAGAACTTGACGTTCTGATTCGCTGGGGATATCTCTCTCAATTTTTCCACCGAAACCCTTCCAACACAGGAGCTAATAAGCGTCGAGAGAGGCCCTCAGAATTGCCAGACTCTGAATGCATGGTCATTCTTCACTCTATTCATGGAGGTCCGATGGGGGGAGATTCCAACTCCTCCTGCAAAGCATTTGTCAGGAAAGTCAACTCAGTACAATCCATCCCACCTGTGAAGAGCACCTGGATCTCGATATCATTCTCCGACAAGGACTTAGAAGGTGTTTTAACACCTCATTGCGATGCATTGGTCGTAAACCTTTGCATGGTAAACCATGAGGTACGCCGTGTAACACCCCATACTTAATAGTATATATATAATATACATATAATATTATATTAGGGGTACCTAATAAGCTATAGCACCTTTTATGGGTCAAGTCTGCAGTGGACAGTTGTTAGAATTTGTTTTGTTCGCGTGTGTACGCACATGCAGTCAAGTAAGTAGCTGAGCGAGGCTCGAGGCATTACAAAATGGTCTCAGTGCCAACTTTCGGCACTAATCGTGAGCAAGATGTACGACTAAGATGGATTTAGCGGTGGAAATGTGCAAGTATCCACAATCGCGGGTAGGGCGGTATACTAGCAGAATCAGGGTACCTCTCTCCAAATCGGCTAGAAAGGCGATCCTGTATGAGTTTACGGGTCCTGGGCTCAGCAAGGATTCTGAGTTCTTAAGGGGGTGTGTGTAACACCCTGTACTTAAGAGTTTATATTAATATTATATTGGAACAATGTAATAATATATATATATATATATATATATATATATATATATATATATATATATATATATATATATGGGGCCCAGATAGCGGGGCATGCTGCACGTGAGAGCAGGAGAGTAGTGGTGTGTGCTAGTGTGTGTGTGATGTACGTGGAGTGAACGTGCTTTGAATGGTTGTGTGGTGGTGGGTTGTGATATCTCACATCGGTGAGGAATTAAGAAATAGAGAGTTTAAATAGATTTGCCAATGATCAAGTGGTACCTAATAAGCTATAGGACCTTTTATGAGGCAAGCCTGTGGTAGACAGTTGTTAGGATTTGTTTTGTTCGGGTGTGCGCACATGTGTAGTCACGTGTGAAGCTAAGCCGGGCTCGGGGGCATTACATGTCGCATCCTGGTAGACAACAATAGCTCAGTAAATATTCTTTTCATGAACACCTTCAATGGCCTGAATCTCTCTCGAGACCAACTCAAGCCAGCTAGCTATACACTCCGCAGATTCTCCGGTGTATCCGTTCAAATAGATGGAATCGTAACACTCAATATGACAGCAGGAAAAGCCCTCGCTATTTAAACGGAAGCACAAGAATTTATGGTAGTCCACGTCAAAGCCGCATATAATGTAATATTTAGCCGTCCAGGTCTGGCGGCCTTTCATGCAGTTGCTTCTGCCTACCACATAAAAATGAAGTTCCCAATAATAGTAGGCATAGTACAAGTTGTAGACAGCCAATGACAACACGAGCATGCTACACTACTACAATGGGGGGCTCGGTTCTCCCCCTCAATGCCAAAGAGCTACTGCCAAAAAGCCACCACAGTAACTCCAAGACCGTAAACAAGCTTGAAACCACTGCAATAGAAAATCCTGCCAATAACTACCAAACCTGCCAAATCATCTCCCACCAGTTCCAAATTCGTTCTGATTAGAATACAGTAATAGACTTGAACCTCTCGCCTGAAGTTGCTGTGCTCATTCAACGGCAAGAAACAGTCCTGCCTAAACACATTAGTGAATCTGAAGAACTCCCATTCTCTCTGCAAAATTAGGGGGGGCTCGCTCCAAAACATGCAAGTCCATGCATGGTCTACCAAGTTGTTCGCCAAACGGCTCATCAACTTGAAGAATTTGGGGGCAAGGAGATATCAGCAGGTACTTGGAAAGTAGAACACCTTATGAAGTACAATGAGGGTGTCAAAAATGTCCTCTCTCAGTAGTAGTATCAAATTTTCTCAACTTGTAATAAAGGCTAGCCAATAGTGTAACACCCCGAATACCAAAATACGGCAACTCGTAGCTCAACGGGATCTACACTTCACTTCATACAATTTTACAAGAAATTTTGAAACTTTTATTACAAGATTATTCTTTTACATCAATAACGCAGTGGAAAAATAAATGAAGTACCGTACAACATGATCAATATACAATTATAACAACTTGAGCATGTAAGTAATCCTCAGCATCAAATTCATCTTTTTATCTCCTTGTAAGTTCCAAGTCCTGCATATGAATCTGTGGGCACGTCAGTTGCTTACAACCGATGAAATATTACAAACCACGATCCTCTTTATGCTGTATTATAATGAAATCTCTTACTTTAACAAACACAAACTTGAATGCATATAAAAGTGTAAAGAGTGAGTATCCTAAATATGTCAGTGTATGATATGACTTAATGCCTAATGTAGATGTTATACTACAATGACACTAATGCATACTTGTTCGGATTCTATGCATCCCATACTACATAGGTCCGAGGGCAAGAACCTACGTCTCCACATTGTAGGGTTAGATCCCTCGCCATGCAGCCTACTACGATGACTACTACAAGATTTAGACACCTTGCAAGTATTGGCTCTTGCCCTTGGAATACTGGAGACCAATCCCTCTTCGTGGATCATTCTGTGGCCCTTACGTCCATCGTCCCGAAATACTGGGGATCATCTCCCTCTGCAGGTCATTCGGGAGCCCTCATTGCACAAGCATCCCATAAGCGTTGCTCTCATCCCGGAATACTGGAGATCGTTCCCACTTCGTGGATCATTCTGTGGCCCTTATGTCCATCGTCCAGGAATACTGAGACCATCTCTCTTCAAGGATAATTCTGGAGTCCATAACTCACATTTTCACTTGTTTCGTCATATCTCCAACTAGTTCATGTCCTTAAGTTTAAGTTATAATTATTAAGAACTAGAGTATAGCTTACTCACCGGTCTTAAACCAAACACTGAGACAGTTAACCCAACTGGTTACTTCTCATAATTCAATTATTCATTTTCATTTCTTTGCCGGTACTTGGGTCTCACTAAGCCTTTAAAATCAACATATTTTCATGTTCAACTTGGGGTACTCATCCCCTTATAATTCATATTCTCAATTTTCATGTATTCATATTTTATTCATATTCTTTCATTCATTCTTATTCATTCATCAATAAGTACAATCTCAACCTATTCATTTTCACAATACACTTTTCATATTCATCAAAACTTTCTCAATACAAGTTAATTAAGATTAAGAAATAATCTCTTTAAAATTCATCTGTGAAAATTTATCTCATCGTCTTCCTTTGATTTATTTTAAACTAATCTTAACATCTTTAATCCTATACATATATATTTTTCTTAAGTTCACATCTCATCTAAGCATGAATATGATTTTTACTTTCCCAAAATATAACTTAAAACAGCGAGAATATATTTTCAATCAATTCGTTTAAGTATCATTTGTAAAACTGTAAATTCAAAGTTAGAAAACTGCATTTCATGCTATTTGTAAAAATCATTGAAAATTGTATACTTCACGAAACTTAGCGTTCTTTATATCAAACTGATGGTATACAAGCCTACTTTAATTTTGTAATTATAAGTTTTCTCAAAATACTGTATCTATAACCCTGAATTCTTCAAAATATACAGTGGGGTCGAGATACTGAAATATTTCCACTATACAGTCTTGTAAAATTTATATAAAATCCAATTCTTTGTAAAAATTTGATTTCATAGACTTTCCAGAAAGTTTAACGAGTCTACTACAATTTCCTAGTTCTGACTTTTGTCAAATTATTTCATTTACAATGCTGACTTGATCAAAAACCGAAAGGTGTGCAGATTTCCTGCAACTAGTCAACTACTAACCAGTTCTGAGTTTAGATTTTATTAAAATAGTAAACGACCTCCAAATTTTATGAAATTTTAAAGGGATGTTCCTGACACATAAAAGATGCTCCCCAAAAAGTTTTAGTTGTATATTCCAACCATTTCATTAGATACGATTTTCTGATGTGCAAACAAAATTCAAAACAGTAATTTTTCTTGGCATGAATTAGAAACTTTGTGTACAAATCTATATCCATATCATTTAATCTAATAATGATGTACTACCATGCAATGAAACAATATCAATCAACTTATTTTCATGACAATCTTTCAATTAGCATGCATTTTCATTTTAAATATCATCATTATAATTTAATCACTACTCATATGCATATCAATTTTATATATCAATTTACCTACACATGCATGATACTATATGTAACCCGTGTTTTCCATTTTATGTATTTTTGGGTGTATTTTTCTTTTTTTTTTGGTATTGTATTCTTCTTGTATCTCTTTTGGACCATATATTGGATTTTATTTTGAATATATTCATTTATTTGATTTGTCATCCTTTAGTTGGTATTTTGATTCACTATTTGTCTATTCTTTCACCTTTGCTTGATCGAGTTTTGTTTTGATATAATTTGTTTTTATTTATTTGTTCATGTCCTATTTATTCATCCAATTTGTGCCGTCTTATTATCTGGGTCACTATATTTCTTTCTTCCTAATTTATTTTCATCCATAACCCAGTTTGCACATGCATTCAATCCTAACACCATTTTCTCTATTTTGTTTTATTTAATTAAATTCTACACTTTTATACCCATATACCCATTAGTAATTATTCCTACCTAATACTCCTGAAACCACCTAATTAACCAAACCCATCAGCCTAACCATTAACCTACTGTTAACTACCCAACCCGATATCCCCCTAACCCGAAACCCACTTCAGAAAACCCTAAGAACTCATCCCCTGCATATATAAACCCATGCCCTCTCCTGTTCACCTATCCCTACACCGTAGCCACCTTCCATCCAAACCCTAGTTCTTCACCCTAGCCGATCTTGCCTCAGTGTTTCTCCCGTCCACTCCATCCCGATCACCAGCCCCTGGTGCTCACTCTCCTATCTCCCGAAGCCCCTAGCTGCTCTTCCCGTCGCGCCCTGTGTTCCCCATCCGACTGTAGGCCACGACCAACCGACCCAATTGCACTACCAACCCTGTCTCTTCCCGTCGCACCCCTCCCCCCCCGGTTGCGCTGCTCTGATGACAATAGCAGCAGCAGCCGTGACAGCTTGTGCCGCTGTCACATCCTTGTCGTTTGTCCATCATCTCCTCATCCGCTCTCCCTTTGTTTGCACGTGAGTGAGTTGCACGTGTTAGTTGGTTTGTTGTTCGTTGTTTGTTGTTCTGGTTTGTGGCGTTCGTGAGTTTCATTTGGTTGAGTTCGTTGCTCGGGAACCCGTTCCCGTTATTCTTGGTCTTGCATCATTTTCTTTGTCGGTTAAGGCAAGTAACTTGTATTCTTTTCTTTGTGTAATACAAGTACTAAATACCAGCTGTAGTGTAGTTGGGTTCTAGAGACAATTGTGTGTGAATCCTCTGTTATATATTGTCTCTATTGTGTTGATTCGACCATAGTTGCCTCACGACATACATGACATGAAACAACTAGGGATGACCACTTTTTGAATGTATATATGCATGCTAGTTTCTGATAACGTGTGCTTGATGTTACTCGTGCTATACTTATTGTAGACTTACAAAATACCCTATACCATATTGTTTGGGCATCTAGTACACCATATTTCATGTTTGATTATGATTTGGACAATTTTCGTATGATCTATGATGATTTGTGCATAAGGAACAATTCTGAATTTTCTACTACCCCGTTTACATTCAGTATTTTAGACCCTATTAAATTCAGTATATTAAAATTATTTGTGAATATGAACTGTAGAGAATTCTGTCTATTTTCAAGCCTTTGACAGATCTCAGTTTGGTTTTACGAGTTGTGAGTTATGTCTATTTTACTACAGAGGTATAGAGAGATTTCCAAATTTTGATTTCTATGAATTCTGAAGAGTAATCTATTTTTATTCTAACGTTAAAAGTATTATTTTGATCCAATACTTTCCACAATAAAACTAGACTTGATTGGGATTAACCCTGAATTTTTGTGGATTTATTTGTTCAGTTTTACAAACTGTTCTATGTTTCCAAACAATTACTATACATGCAGAATTTTCATCCTGTTCAGTAAAGAACCTTATTTTCGACCTAATTCTACTTGCTATTTGTAAAATATTTGTGAATATGAAAGTTAGCCTACTGTGTCTACTTTATCACCCTTTTAGCGGATTTGGATTTGGATTTATGGTTTGTGAAATATTGTTGTTTTTGTACAGCAGTGTTTATAACTACAGATTTACAAAACTACTGCATCTTGATGTTTTCTAATTTTTATTAACTACTCTATTTTTGTTAGAAAATTATGAAACTTTATACTCTGATGCGGAACATATAGGGGAATACTCCAGAATTTTTGTGGATTTAATTAATGAGTTTTCATGCTGTTTTTCTAATTTTGAATACAATCTTCTGATTTCTGACTGAACACGTTTTCTTGTTTCAATTCAGTTTTGAGTTATGATTTTGTGAAATATTATATGACTTATATATATTCACTGGATTCAGAAGGGAGTTTATTTTCCAGATTCTTTGACGGATTCAGATTTGCATTTTTGTAGCAACGGGAATCCCAGTTTTAGTACAGTACTGTCTTGCTGTCCTAAACTAGAATTTTCATTGTACTATCCTTTTATGTGTTATATTTAGTCTGTATATATGTTTGTCTGTCACCCTGAATCTATTACTTGTTATACCATGCTATTCTCACTCTGTTTTCTGCACATACATGCCTGTCTGATAATGATAATAAAATAACCAAGCCGGGGTTAAGGAAAAAATCTAGTAGTGAAACATGTAGAAATGTGTACTGAGAAGAGGGCCCGTGTTCCCTACCTGTTACGTGTTCATGACTACATGATACACGACTCAGTTTATCTGAACCTGACTACATTACTTCCCTATAGGAAGGTGTACTCAGAAGAGAACCCATAGGTTCTATTTGTCTGTCTGATCCCTGAGTACATGGCCCTATGGACTCCACTACGAAATCTAAACGAAACTGTTTGAATGTAGTAACCATGTAGTAAAAATCTAGGATGCATGAAGTGCAACCTAGATAGTAATCACACAAGACTTATAAGAACATGACATCCGTTATCTGTTTATCTGTATCTGTTATCTGACATCTGTTATCTGATTATCTGTTCCCTGTCTGACTATCATCTGATACTATCATCTGTATATCTGTCTGCATACCACTTGACACTTGACACATGTTATCTGTATCTGTTAGTATACTATGCTATCTGATTTTTTCTCGATTCATGTTAGATATTATATTTTCCGTTGACATGCTTATACCAAGCTATATTTGTTCTGCTGTTATTTTGTATTTGCTATTCTTTTCTCATGTACTTGTAACCTGCACTACAAGTGGCCCGTAACTTGCATTGACGGGAGTTTGTTTTCTTTTTCCTCTTACTGAATTTATTAATTGCAGACCAGGGTGATTAGTTTCCAGATGGAGTTGGTGATATGAGATATTAGTGCTGGAGTTTTATTATTATTTCTGTTGCTTATTTGAACAATTGTATTTGATACTTGGATTTATTTTGTATTTGGGCGATGTGACCCAGAATATTGACTTGTTCAGATTTGATTTATTTGAGATTATTATATTTTGGTTTTAAGTAAATTTCTGTTGGTATATTTGATTCGATTATGCATATGTAATTGATTCTTTTGCTTCCGGCTCTAATTATTTCTGTAAGATGTTGTAAAGATTCTGAACAGCTTATGGATGATGAATATCATTCGCTGAGATTAATCACGTATCCGTATTCCGTATTCTCTTTTGGGAAGCAGGGCGTGACACTATAATTTAGAAAGTTCAAGAAGACACCCACCTCAATGAAGATTCTAATGTAGAAGAAGATTCCTAGAAGTTGCTCCTAGCTCCAAGAATGTGACTCCCTACTCCTCCTAGTAAGCTCTCCTTCCAAGCAAGAACTCAACAACTCTCTCTCTTTTCTTTTCCTCTATTTCTTATCTTTTGTTTCTTTTGATCTTTGGTGCAAGATTATGAAGAAAAGGAGGTGGTATTTATAGGGTTTGAGAAGACTCTTCTACTACTCAAATTAAGTGTTTAGTTTCATAATCTACATAACCCCCTTCACTAATTGCCCACTCTCCATAATTACACAAACTCCCAACCCTTCCTATTCTTATGCATGGCTAACTCTTCTTATAATTTTTGGGTTGCACGTGCAACCCACAAGCGCACACTCACTTTTGTTAGCTGTTATTTATTTGATTATACATGTTTTTTACATGACAAGTGTACAACTAATTGTAGGATTTTTCTTAGTGAGCTTCCTCTTGTGGGCTTGGTTCATTTTTTTATTTAATTTATTTTAATGGGCTTAGAGTCTTCTATTAGGCCTATGGATTCTAATAGGAAACAAAAATAAATGAAATGAAATTATGCATAACTTTAAATAAATTTTTGAATGAAAATAATGAGATAAAATTCCACGTGCGTTGCATGTGTAAAAATGTATTTTTATTTAAAAATTTAATACGGGAAGTTACAACACTTCCTCCTTAGAATAGTTCCGTGCTTGGAAGTACACTTAAAGAGTGAGAAAAACAAAGAAAGAGAAAAAAAGAAGTTTTACAAATTTTAATTGAAAAGCTCAGGGTGATCTTTCACCATCTTTTCCTCTGATTCCCAAGTTGCCTCCTCAACAAGTTGGTACCTCCAGACGACCTTGACCATAGGTAGTCTTATTCCTCAAGACTTTCTCCCGTCAATCCACAATCTTAATTGAACGCTCAGTGTAGCTCAAATCCAACTGCAGACCTTCTGTCACTTCTGGCAAATGATGACTCGGATCCGGAATGTAGTCTCACAACATAGACACATGAATGATATTGTGTAGTTGGACCAACTCTTCTGGTAGTCCTAACCGATAATCCTTCTTCCCAATTCTCTTCAATATCTTATAAGGGCCTATGTATCTCGAGGCTAATTTCCCTCCCCTTCCAACCGAATCACTCCCTTGGTTGGAGACAACTTTACAAAGACAAAATCACCTTCCTCAAACTCTAGATCTCTCCTCCGGTTGTCGGCATAACTTTTATGTCTGCTCTGGGCGTCGACTAACCTCTTCCTGATCAACTCAATCTTTTCTGAGGTTTGTTACACAATCTCTGGCCCATACAACTACCGTTCCCTCACTTCATACCAACACACCGGTATTCTGAACTTCCTTCCATACAGAGCCTCTTATGGTGCCATCCCAATGCTTGCCTAGAAACTATTGTTATAGGCAAATTCCACTAGAATAAAATGCCTCTCCCAACTGCCGCCAAAGTCCAACACACAACATTTTAGCATATCTTCTAGTACCCTGTTGACCCTCTCAGTCTGCCTATCAGTCTGAGGATGAAAAGCAGTACTGAAATCAGTCTTCATCCCCAAAGCTGCTTGAAGACTTCTCCATAAATACGAGGTAAATCACGCATCTCGGTCGGATACAATCGACAAAGGAACTCCATGTAGCCTCACGATCTCCCCGACATACAACTCGGCTAACTTCTCCATAAACCAAGTAAGCTTCATCGCCAGAAAGTGAGCCGATTTGGTGAGTCGGTTCACTATCACCCAAATTTCATCATTTCCCTTGGAACTCCTAGGCAAGCCTGTAATGAAGTCCATGCTGATATTTTCCCCCTTCCACTCCAGAATGGGCAATAGCTGCAACAAACCCCCGGGTTTCTGATTCTCGGCCTTGACCTGCTGACAGACTGCACACCTGGCGACAAACTCAGCCGCATCTGCTTCATCAAGGACCACCAGAAATACTGCTTTATATCCTGGTACATCTTGGTACTTCCTGGATGTATGGATAATAAAGTGGCATGTTCTTCCTGTAGAATGCTTTCCTTCAATTCTGCTTGATTTGGCACACACAGCCGCTCTCCAAACCACAATACCTCATCTCTCACCTGGAATTCTGCAAACCTGCCAGTGCCAACCTGCTCTCTCATCTCCTGAATCTCTGGATCGGTCTTTTGACTTTTGATAATCACGTCCCTTAATGTGGGTTGAAGTCTCAACTGAGCTAATGAAGCCCCTAATCCTTGTAACACCACCTCAATCTCTGCTCGATCAAGTTCCTTTGCCAACTTCTCCTGAGTTGTGATCAGTCGAGACAAACTGCTCTTCCTTCTGAGCGCATCAACCACCACATTGGCTTTGACTGGATGGTACTTGATTTTGGGTCGGATATCCTCCAACACTTCCAACCATCTCCGCTGCCTCAGATTCAAATCTTTTTGCTGGTAGATGTACTTTAGACTCTTATGATCCGTGTACATGTTAACATTTTCCCCATATACATAGTGCCTCTACTATTTTAGTGCAAAGATGATCGCTGCCAACTCCAGATCGTGGGTTGGGTAATTCTAATCATACGGTCTCAGCTGTCTAGACCCAGAAACTATTACCTTCCCTTCCTGCATCAGCAAACAGCCCAATCCGCGATGGAAAGTATCGCTGTAGACATCATAGTCGACTCCTGCTTTTGGCAGAGCTGTATGGGAGCGGTAGACAACCTCTCCTTCAACTCCTGAAAGCTAGCCTCATACTATTCCGACTATTTAAAACTCACGTTCTTCCTTGTAAGCCCCATGAGCAGCAAAGCTATCTGGGTGTAGCCCTGAATGAACCTTCTATAGTAGCATGTTAATCCCAAAAAGCTTCTGATCTCTTTCACCACGGTCGATCTTGGCCAATCTCTTACTGCCTCAATCTTTTATGGGTCAGTAGCCACTCTCTCCTTAGAAAGGATGTGACCCAGGAAGGAAACTTCCGTTTTCCAGAAGTCACACATAGACAACTTTGCACACAGCTTCTGCTCCTGTAACTTCTTCAGTACCTCTGCTAGGTGCTCGGCATGCTCTACTTCTTTCTTGGATCAGACCTGTATTTCGTCGATGAAAACAACGACGAAAGAATTGATGAATGGTCACAGGACCCTTTTCATCATGTCCATGAAAATAGCAGGTGCATTGGTTACTCCGAATGGCATGACTAGGAACTCATAGTGACTATGACGAGTTCTGAACACAATCTTGTGCACATCTTCTTCCTTTACTCGGACCTAGTGATAACCTGACTATAGATCTATTTTAGAGAAGACAGCTGCTCCTTGTAGACGGTCGAATAAATCAATGATTCGAGAAATCGGATACTTGTTCTGCACTGTTACCTGGTTCAATCTCTATAATCGATGCACATCCTCATCGATCCATCCTTCTTCTTTACCAAAAGAATTGGTGCTCCCCAAGGTGATGCACTCGGCCTGATGAATCCTTTGTTCAACAACTCTTCAGCCTGCTTCTTGATCTCATCCTGTTCAACCAGCGCCATTCTATACGGTGCCTTAGAAATGGGTGCACTCCCTGGCTGAACGGAGATGCTGAACTCTACATCCCGCTGAGGTGGAAGCCCGGGTAGATCTTCTAGAAACACTGTTGGAAAATTTCGGACTACCGGAATCTGCTTCACTTCTTCAGGAACCTTCTTCTCAGATAGCACTGCTACCAATTGTTTGCACTTCCTCTTCCCTCGAAATGTAACTACTGGTCCCCCTGGTGCCTTTATTATAACCTCCTTACTCTTGCACTCAATAGTGGCACTGTAGATGGACATCCAGTCTATGCCAATGATGATGTCGACCCCCAAAACTGCAAACTCAATGAGGTTGATGCCCAAGATTCTGCCTCCAATCTCAAGATCACACCCTTCATAATATCGGTCGGTAGTCAAATTTTCTCCCTGACAGGGTAGCCACCGATAGAACTTTGGCAGGAAAAATTTTTAGTTCGACTCTCAATCATTTTGCAAATAAGGGTGACACAAATGTGTGAGATGATCCCATATCAAATAAAACTATTGCTTTTATTCCATTTATTTGAACTTCTCCTGTTACATAAAGAGTACTCTCACTAAATAACGCTTTATTACATAGAACGGAAATAACAACAGAGGACCCTAATCAGTTTCTTCCATACCCGTGATGACGTTGTCAACATCATCTGCATCAGCTTCGGTCAGAGTGAACACTTGCCCCTACCGGTATGGCTTCTGTCCCGGATTAGCTTGCTTCTGAACCTGTCCCCCTTGCTTGAGTAGCGGGCACTGCAACCTAGCATGGTCTCCTTCCCACAGTGGAAACAAGTCAGGGGACCCCTTACCTTGGGACACTCGGATTTGTAATGCCCCAGGTTCTCCACAAACGCAACAGGTCACACCGGAGGACCTTGCTCCTTCGTAGTTCAGCTTCCCAGTCACTGCAATGGCATTCGCCCCTGTTGGCCTGAACTTCTGAGTTGGGGGCTGTCCTCTGAAACTGCTTGGTGCTACAGGCCTCTTACCAGGCATTCCAGGTGCTACTCCTATTCTGTACTGCCTGCGGCTCTCTGGACCAACTGGTCAAACATTCTGATGTCCAGGAGTATTATTCGGGACATCAAGTTTTGCCTCAAACCCTGCTCGAACTTCTGTGCTTTCTTGGCTTCGTCCTAGAACCATTTCCGCTGCATACCTGGAGAGCTATTAGAATTTAGTTTCATAATCTCGCACTGTCATGTCACCCTGTTGCAAGCCCAAGAACTCCATGGCTTTCTTCTCCTAAATATCCATGGGAAAGCAGTGGCTTCTGAATTCTCCCAGGAACTCCTCCTAGGTGATCTGCACATTGCCCAAGGTCCTCCTCAATGATTGCCACCATACTCCTGCGTCATTCTCCATCTGGATGGTGGCCAGCTTCACCTTATTCACCTTAGGGGTTTCCAGAACCTTAAAGACCATCTCAATCTTCCTGATCCAGCGTCTGGATTGGCCTGGCCCTCGAACACATGCGGCTTCATCCTTTTAAATGACTCCACTTGAAACCCCTGTTTTCCCAAAAAGTATTTTTTTATTTAAAATTTTCGTAAATTATTTTTTTTCTGGTTTTCAATTTTTTTTTTTTGTTGACAAAATGTATTGATGGATCTTCTATTAAAATCTGTTTTCGATCAATGATTTTATTTATAAATATTTACTGTGATTTTTATATTGTAAAACAATTCTTATTTTTATTATTATTACTCTTATTATTATTATTGTTATTAGTATTATTGTTCTTATTAATATTTCTGATTGGTTGTTAAAGACCCATTTTTATCTACTGACTGTATTGTAGTATTTTAAATAAATTTTATTTTTGGATTACAATGTAAACAATATTTATTTGTTATTTTATTGTGATTTAAAACCTATTTTTCTTATTGGGTATTTTCCTTAAACCGTACAACCCATTAACTTAAACTAACCAAACCCAATATGAAAACTCATTAACCTAACTATATCCACTACCCTGTTTGCTTTCACAACCCAAAACCCATTTATTTAAAACCCTATAAATCCCAACCAAACCCAATTACACAGATTACCCAGACCCTGTTTCCCTCTCCCCATTCACCCCAAGCCCATAAACCCGAAACCCACTTCATCTAAACCCAACTCACCCCGAACCCTAATTCCTGTCACCCTCTCCCACCTATATATTAACCCTGCACCTGTTCGTCTCCCCAATCCTTCCGCCGCCTTCTCCCTCTCTCCCTCCCAACTCTTAAACTCTCTCTCGCTTCCATCCGCCTGCAGCGAGCCCAGCCACCCTCCAGATGACTCCCCGACGCTCCTCCATAGTGTTTGCACCATCGTTTCCTTCCCGCTGTGTGCCCTGTTTGCTTGTGCCGCCCCCGACATCCCTCAGTCGACACCAGGCAAACGCAGCTCGAGCACCTTACAGGGCCTCCTCCTATCGCGACTCAGTCAGCACAGCAGCAATAGCTTGGGCGACAGCTGCGCGCCACCCCGCAACAGCCCAGTGCGCATCCTCGTCGTTCCCTAGCCGCCATCCACCGCCTTGCCTCCCTATGCCAATCACAGTGACTCCCCTTGCCTTTGGAGTTGCTGTTGTAAGTGGTTTGATCGTTTGAATTAGAGCCGTCCATTTCCCACTTGATCATCTTGATCTTGATTGAGTGCATTGTTGGTCGTCTGTTCTTGATCTCTTGGTTTGGACCATCGGATCGCACTATCATCATCTTGGAGTTCTTAATCACTTTGATTGGTGGCTGTCCGATCGTCGATCTGATCCGATCATGATCCTCATCATCAAGATACTAATCACATCTCAATCTTGATCTTGATCTTCAATCAGAGTCGCCTGCTCTGGTCCGATCACCTTGATATCTTGATCCCTTGATCTCAGCTGTACGATCGTGTTCGTGGGTAATTTGTTTTTTGGATTCGTGATCTTGTTCATGTTTGCTTGTTCGTGATTTTGTGTTCATGCCCGGGAATATCTTCCCGTTATTCTTGCTCTTTGCTCCGTTGGATTCATCATCTTCCAGGCAAGTAACTTGTACTCCAATTCCTTTGTTTGATACAAGTCAAAAATACGACCTATAGTGTAGTTGGGTTCTAGAGCCAACTCGCGTGTGTGTTATCTTTTTTGGGTTTTGTCTCTATAGTGCTATTTGACCATAGTTGACTCACGATACAAATTCGATATGAAACAACTAGGTTTTCGCCCGTTCTTGACTTGATCATGTATGTGAACTAATTGTGAGAATTTGACTATTTGTTGAGATCCAAATGATAGACTTGTTTTAGATATGTTAATTACCCGTAATTCATGGTGCTTGGACACTTAGTAGACTCGATTTCATGTTTGGTTGTGTTTGGATTAAGTTTTGTTGGATCTATGTTGATTTTGGTTTTTGAGGAAATTCTGTATTTTGCCGATAATCTGTCTTGATCAGTAATTTAGATCATATTAAGATCAGTATATTAATTTCAGTATGATACATGAGTTTTAGAGGAATTCGTCTGCTTTCCAACCCCTCTGACCTTGCTCGATTTCGTTTTCATATGTGGGAGATATGACGGTTTTACTACAGAGATGTAGATCTTTTCCAGAATTCGTTTCTTGGTGATTTTGATGACTAAATTATTTTGATACTTGTGCTACCCATATTATTTTGATCTGAAACTTTGGTCGATTTTTCTATATATACTTAGGGATTATCCAGAATTTTGGCGAATTTTATTGATGAGTTTCACATGCCGTTTGATGCTTGTTTATAAAAGCTATACTTGCTGTATTTTGCTCGCTGTTCTGTATAGAATTGTATTTTCATCCTGATTCATTTTACTGTATGGGAAATAATTATGAAATATGAAAGTTATATTATTTTGTCTATTTTCATCTTGCTTTGGCAAATTTGGATTTCGTTTCACGATTTACGAGATATTTCAGTTTTCATACAGCTGTGCTGAGAATTTCAGATTTGCCAAACTATCGTTTCTTGAGGTTTTCCGATTTTTGTTGACTGAACTAAGTTTACTGGAAAATTCTGAAACTTTATATTCCGATACTAGACATATAGGGAAATACCCCAGATTTTTCGTGGATTTATTTAATGAGTTTTGTTGCTGTTTTCCTGCTCTTGAATTTGTTTTACTGAATTCTGCCTGAACGTGTTTTCTGGATTAAAATCAGTTTTGAGTTATGATTTTGTGAATTACTATATTACTTATTTATATTCGATGGATTCGGTTGGGAGTCTACTTTCTAGATGTTTCGACGGATTCAGATTTGCATGTTTGTAACACTGAGAATCACTGTTTTACTGCAGAAAGGTCTTGCAGTCCTGAACTTAAGATTTGTTTATTTTACTCTTTTATGAGATATCTTGCACTCGTACATGTTTATCTTGCAACTTGAACTTGTCACATGATCATGCCATGTTATTCTTGATATGATTTGCACACATGCATGCTTGTTTGGTAATATCAATAAAATAACCAAGCCAGAGTTAAGGGAAAGATCTAATAGTGAATAATTCAGAAACGTGTACTCGGAAGGGGGCTCGTATTTCCCACATTTGGAATTTGGTATATGATTTGGATTATTTGGAATTTGGTATATTATTTGGATTATTTGGAATTTGGTATATGATTTGTATTATTTGGAATTTGGTATATGATTTGGTTTATTTGGAATTTGGTATATGATTTGGATTACTTGTCCCTGAGTACACTACCCTCTATGGTCCACTATGAAATCTAAAGCAAAACTGTTTGTTGTAGCAACTATGTAAGGTGGGCTACATGAACTGCTATCTAGATAGTAATCACTACAAGACTTGAACATGATACTTGAACATGATATATGCCTGCTTGACACTTGACTACATGTTACATGAGACTTGATACATGAGACTTGATACATGATTACATGATACTTGACACTTAGTGCATGTTTAGATGATACTTGATTACTTGACACTTGATTCATGCCATTTACACTTGTTCACTTTGACATGCTAGTTGTTTATGTTGATATCATACTTATACCATGTTGCTAGTTAGTTTCCCCATGTGCTTGTATCCTACATTATAAGTGGCCCGTAACTTGCAATTGATGGGTACTTGTTTTTCTCTTTCCCTCTTTCCTGCATTCGTTGAATTGCAGATTTTGGAGAATAGGTTCCAGACGGTATCAGTGACATGAAGTATTAGTGCCGCATTTTATTATTATTATTTCTTGTAGCTTGCTTGAACAATATTGTATTTTGAGACTTGGATTTATTCTTGTATTTGGGCAATGTGACCCAGGAATATTTTTGTTATTCAGATCATCCCATTGTAGTTTCATACAATTGCGTATTTGCATACGTACCCTACTAAGAACAAGTGTATGTACTAGTATCGGGTCGTCTCATTCTCGTGCATTGTCAAGAATGCAACCATCCACGCTAACCGCCATACAAACAATAAATGCACCTCACATCAATCATACCCATACAATCAAACAAACACTGCAATATATATACACATACAGATAATATATATATATATATATATATATATATATATATATATATATATATATATATATATATATATATATATGAGCATTATATTATCCGAGGTATTACACCTACCCCCTACCCTATTTGGCCGGCCCCCTTTCCCACCTCTTGAGCTCTGGAATTTCAGAAAAGAAAAAGAAAGGAGAAGGAAAAAAGGAAAAAAAAGGAGCATTTCCAAGCTTTGGAGTAGGATTTTGGAGGAGAAGATCAAGACACACCTCATATTCTCAAGCCAACTAAGGGTGGGGAGTTCTCTGAACTTGTTCTTGTTCATTCTTGTTTAATTACTTGCATGCATGAGTACTACTAGTATGAGAATGGTTGTTTAAGAGTAGATTGTTAGAAATCTGAAACTAAAACAGAAAACCATGATCTGCATGCCTTAGTTCCAAATTTCCAGAGAACAAAATACTTTGAATTTGATGATGAAATTTATACAGGATGATCTAATATATGTCTAGAAGATGCATGATTTATTTTGAAATTTTCTGATGACTTTTGTTATTTTAATAAAATCCATTTTTAGGTCTGAGTCGTAAGGTAGAGACTGTGTCTGTCTATTGTGATAACTGAAATTATGAAAATTCTTAGAATTAATTGGCTTACTTTCTATTTCTGAAATTTTTATCATGATTTCCTGCATGCATCTAGACTCTAAGAAAAAAACATGAAATTATTTAGATCAAATTTGATGCATGTTCAAAATTAATTAATTAAAGGTAGTCAAGATAGTAACTGAAGAACATCAGAATCTTTATGCTTATTTACAACAGGCAGAACACTTTGATCACTTTTAATTTGGATATGAAACTTTTTGCATGTTGTAAATGATGATGTCTAGTTTCGGTAATGCAAATTTGGTGGCCATTTTATAAGTATGGGATTTATGATGAATATTTTAGCATGTACTCTGCATAACTCAGTCAGTTGTGACATTTTGATAAGATGGTACTTTTGTGGCTCTATAAGAGCAAAAACTGAGGAAGTGTTCTACTAGTAATTTATAGTAGACATCTACAGATTTCCATGAATCCCTATTTGAAGAAATTTCTGTGGGTAAATTATTAGATATGATTTTTGCAAGATTGGATAGAAACCAGATTCTGAGCTGAAGACTCTATTTGAGTATTGCCTTATATGTGGTTCTGTATACTCGGAAGTAATGTCTGTTTTAGGGTGATCAATTGACACAATTTGGATTGTTGATCAACTAGGAAGTTGTAGAGGACATTCACACATTTTCACAGAACCTGTATTGGTATCATTCCGATGAGCAAGTAGGGTTTTAGGCTATCGGTAAGGTGCAACCAATGTATAGGAAGTACACAGACTGAGGCTTGTGAGGTTATTTTGAGGATTTAGATGACAGAATCTGAGGTGATGATCAATTAGAAAGTTGTAGTCTATGTCTTTACCTTTCTAGATTGGACTTGAACACCCAAATCTGAGTTGTCTTATGAAAGTTATGATCCTTTTTAGTTTCAGGCTGAAACACTGTAGTTGTTTAGTCCTAATTTTTGACTAAGTGTTGGAAGAACCCTTTTCCCTTGTGTACCTAAGAGTTGATAACTCGCTGTTTGGGGATGAGTGGTGTCTTTTACTGGTCTTGTTGGTGTTGACTCCTATGGAGGATTGTTATGACTTGAGTTAGTCACTAGGGTAAGGTGATACCCTACGTCTATCGACCCTTGACGTGAATTTCCGCCGAGGCATTGGACGTCCAAGTTGGTGCCGTCGAGTTGTTTTCATGCCAGTTAAGGAAGTGGGACTTGCGTCGCCGGTGCCAATGGTGGATGGGCAGAGTTTTGGGAGCAATCTTTTACTGGAATGGTTAGAGTGATGTATTAGGGCTATGTATATTGCATTAGTACTAGCAGACCATAGTCGGGTGTTGTACTTTTTCTGTCGTAGGGATACAGATTCAGTTCTTAGGTGCTGAGTTCGCAGTCTCGTATCTCGATCTGTTAATTCCCAAAGAGCTGGGATAAGGAACGGGAGAGGAGCTCCTGTTGGATGGGGGATTTGCCCCGCGAGGCCGTCAAGTTCCTATGCACGTGGGTTTTGTTCTATATGAGAATCATTGACGTCATTGGGTACATGGTTATGTATCGGAAGGTTTTCATGGCTTTTTGAGTGAGGTCTGTGCGCGGGTGCTAAGTGGAAAATGCGACCACCACTTTAGGGACTGCAGTACGGGACTAGACCGGGGGACTGCAACCTCCTCAGACACGGAAATCGATTGGGAGAAGGTTGAGTACAAGGGTAGGATGCATGGCGAGGGATTGATCCCTACAATCAGGAGAGGCGAACTCTTTGGAAAGTATGTAGTATGGGATGCATACGTTTCCATTGAAGTTGATTTTGGGGAAGTATGTAGTATGGAATGCATACGTTCCCAAATGAATTGCAATATAGTAGGTGTAATGCCCCGATTTTCATTTAATGAAAATTATTTTATTTTGCACGTAGTGTGCACGTGCAATATTTTTGGTAGAGTTAAATCTTATAATTATTTTCATTATGATAAGTATAGATGTTTAAATATGTGCTCTTTTAATTATTTTTATATAAAAGCCCTTTTTCAAATAGACAAAAGCCTTTCTTTTAAAAAGCCCAAATCTAATTTATTTGTTATTTTTTTAATTATTATTTTGGCCCATAAACTAAAGCCCATGAACTATTTTTATTTTAAATACAACTTGTAATGTAGAATACATTTTAAAGATTATTTTTATGTAAAATATAATGTACAATTTTTAAATGGTGCCAAGTTGCATGCACGTGCATTGCACGTACACGTGCAAATGCACCATGCTTGTGCATGGCCGGTTGTGATTTTAGGAGGGAAATGGAAATTTTTTAGTGGAGTCATGGGTGGTGGTTACTTGATCATGGTTGGTTATTGTAACTCCTCCTTGAATCCTAGCCTTTTAATCCTAACTCCTACTTCAATCCTAGCCTTTCATTTTCCTAAACTTTTAGTATAAATACCCCCCCCCCCCCCTTGCCTAGTATTCTTGTGCTAATTATTCCTCCAAACCTATAGTTTAAAATACATTATTAGTAGTATAGCAAGTGAGTAAAAGATTGAGAGTGTGTGTGAGGAGTTTGTGCTTGCATCAAAGGAGGCCGGCATCAAAGAGGAGCTCTCGATTTTGGGCTTGGTGGAAGGCTCGGGTGCGCGCATCAAGGAGGAGGATCGTTCGTTTGCAAGGACATTGGTTTAGGAGGTGTTGCTAAGTGTAGCCTCTCCAATTAAGGTGGGTAAATTTTCTATATTTCTAATTAGGAAGCATGCTAGATTTGAATTGAAAGAATGATGCATGAAAAAGATTAACAAGAGTACACATTTAATTGGAAAAAATGACGTATTGATTGATTGAAATGGTGATATGCAATTGTATGTGGTGCTATTATTAAAATTTAAGTTGTGTGCAAAATGATTATGGCTATGGATTGTGTAATGAAAACTTCATTATTAACATTAAAAATTATATGCAAGAATTAGTAGATTGACAATGTCGCTTTATGTGCTTAAATGGACTTTTCGTGATAACGTTGTAACGAATGAATTAGAACATAATTGGTGTGCTTGTGAAATGAATAAAAACAGAAAATTGGTGTAGAGATTAGTGAAATTAAAATTAGATAAGAAATGTCGAAAAAGAAATGTGTTAGTAATAGTATATAAATTCAACCAAATTGTATGGTAGATATGTGTTAATTATTGGGAAATATATATTTAATTATTGAAAAAAATTATTTTTATATACTGGAGTATAATTCGTGATGGGAATTGTTAGGGTTATATACTGAAAGCATCACTTTTGTATTAACTTTATTTCCTTATTTTTTTTGAATGAGAATCATATGGGCATATGTTTGCATATTGTGTTTATTATAATATTAATGCAAGTATCTGATATTCTATAAGGTTGATAATATGGTGTGAGGAGACACACAGAAGATCATATCAAATAGTTCCCTATGGAATATATAAATAGTTCACAACCTAGACGGACTTGGACAATCCATTGGAAAGGTTGTAGTGTAATCTGGTATTAGTCTATCTTGACTATAGGTTTACACTAGTACACTTTGTGTGTATTGAACAGGACCACTTGAGGTTGTTCTCTTTGTACTGACTACAAAAGAGAACAAACACCTCTGTTATTATGGATGCTTATGCTCTTAATCCAGATATAATAACAGACATGTATATGCAGTGTGCATTACTTTGACTCATAAAAGAGTGAGATTCATTATGGATCAACAACCTCTATGAATTGGGTAATAGCATTGTATGTATGATGGGCTGTTGATTGTAAAAGGAATCCATGTCCCGATATGTCGGGTTGATGATGTCCCCTTAAGGAGCTCATAAGGATTGTCATGTAAATCCTGCAGGTGGATTACATCCGACATGACAAATAAAGTTGAGTGGTACTACTTAAGGATAAAAGATATTGATCAATATAGTTGTCAGTAACTTAATTTGATCGACGGACATTCGATATCTTAACATGGGGAGCTAAACGAGCATATAATAAAAGGAGCCCATAAATATAATTTGGGATTAGGAAGGTAGTGCAACAATAGCTCTTTAGTGGACCGAGCTATTGTTAATGGGCCTGGGTTGTGTGTTCGGACTGAACACGGGATACCCAGATTCGTTAGGAGACCTAACCCTAATTTCTCCTCATGGTCCCTGCCGTAGCCTTATATATATATCCTCTATTCTCTGGCCGTCATATGATTATCAGAGATAAGAAGTTTTCTCTAAATTCGTGATTCACGTAAGGAGAGAAAGAGAGGTCAGCCAAGGAGAAGAAAGGTTGGTAGACCGTCGCCCACACGACGTCCAACCCGAGGAAGGAATACGTGCAGAAGATCTTGGGGTTGCTGATGGCTCGAGGTTGCTAGAAACTATCGTCTTCTTCTCATTGCAGGTATAATTCGTGAACCCTAGATTCCTCTATAAAGGGTTAGATCACGTATTAAATCTGTTAAGCTTTTATGATCGATACGCACACCAATCCGTGGTCCTGGGAATCATCGCAGTTCCATCAGGAATAATTAATCTGGGATTTTTACATCATGTTAGTAAGAGCAAAATGAAATGAGAACTTGATGAACATCGAAATGTTTTAATAAACAGAGAGAATCGATTTAAGTAGACTTCGAGTTGTATCTATGACAACCTGAGCTTATAGCTCGAGTGGTTGGGATTCTCTTGATTGCTACAGTATTGTGCGGCTCTCAGAGGTTGAGGGTTTGAATACTGTGAGCACCATACATTTTTGTTTTGTGTTTTTTGAAAACTAGAGTAACCGCAGCCGAGAGCATTTAATGCCCTCAGCCCTTTTTCTAACGCATAGCGCGTTTGGCCTAGTGGCCTGTGCCTTCGATTGGTTTCCCTGTGGTCGCTGGTTCGATCCTTGGTCTCGGCTGTGTTGTGTTGTGGGAAAAATAATTTTTTTTTGGGATTTTGATGATTGGAAAATTATGAAAATAAAAATATGATTATTATCCTAAAAATATGTGGGATTTATGAAAAATAATTTGGGAATTATTTAAATGAAATAGAGTATATTTTGAGACCAAAACTATAATTTAGAACTATGGTTCTACACTTGCATTTTTATGAAAGTTGTACTTTGCAAAAGGACTTGAAATGGAATATTAGAAAAGAAGTATGAATAAGAAAGGAATTATGTGAAGTGATGTGAATTATTCTCATTGGAGAATAGTGTGACAAATTATGAAGTGTGAATATTCATTTTTGATCGTATAACTAGTGATGTGATTTTTAATGTGAAAATGATATTTCATGAATTACATGATGAATAATTGAATTCCATGTATAGTTATGGACTATTGAATAATTAAGAAATCATGATTGGAAAAGAGAAATATTTTGAGTATGACAACTCAACATGTGAACTTATGAATTGAAATTGAAGATTAGAGTGTAGCCAAAACTCACACCGGCAAGTGAAAAATGATGAATTATGATTATTGACATTGAAAAGACCAGGTTTGGGTCATTGTGAAATGAAAGAAATAAGACCGGTAATAGTGAGAGGGCTAACTCTAGAACTTTGATTTTAGTCATGATTTCATTAGAATTAAGAATTAGTTACATAGTGAAGATGTGATGAAAGTAAGAGAAAAATATTGAGTATGAGGGCCATTGGATTGGCGGCGAGAGCGTATCCCAGGATGTCCCATGATGAGTCATGATAGGGCGTGGATACTGCTCCATAGTACCGTCCCGGTGGCGATGCTCGTGGGATGTTCGACGACTGCGGGTGGTGTCATGTCTATGGTAGGAGCTGAATTACCACAGGATGCCTGCATGATGGGTCATGTGTCAGTGCGTTGGGATTCCCTCCAGGGCGCCTAGACATGAGTTCGTATGTCAGAATACATCTAGGATACTTACCGTAGTTACAGTAGTAGATTAAGACATGACGAGTGATTGAACCCTACAAGATGAAGAACGATTAAGGGCTTGCCCTCGGACCTATGTAGTATGGGATGCATAGAATCCGAATAAGTGTGCATTAGTGTCATGTAATATAAATAACTGCATTAAGGACTAAGTGCACAATCACAACACGACATCAATAGGGTATTCCCTTTAGTTTGATATGTGACAAGTTTGTGTTTGTTAAATATGGAAAATGAGTTATACTATTTCCGGCATAGAGAGGATGGCCGTGTATAATGTTCGTCGGTTAAATAAACTGACGTACCCACAGTTTTGTATGCAGGATAAATGACATGATAAAGATTAAAGAGGAACAGATGCTTAAAGATTATTCAATGTTGTTGTACTTTATTTAAATGTTGTAAATTTGCTTCCGCTGTACAATGTAAAGTGTAAAGTTTTCATGTAAACTCTAATGTAAAGTAAAAGTTTTAAATTCCTTGTAAAATTGTACTAAATGAAGTGTAAAGATCCTGTCGAATCTCGAATTCAGTGTATTTGGAAATTCGGGGCGTTACAGTAGGTGCATCGCATGCATTCCTTGTTTTGTGCATTAGATTAGGCCATGTCATGCTTTGATTCTGGAACGTATGTAGTATAGGATGCATGCCGATCCAGAGTCCCAAAGTCTTGCTTGCATTAGAATAAGGCATGTAATAGATGCATTTAATTGTTCGACCATGGCATACACGAACACTAGGGAATTAGGATGCACATTTCTTTTCCCATTCAAGATGGTTTGTGGTTGCCAGTTTGGAGATCGATGTTTCTTATCAGGATTGCGTCAGTAGAATTACTGACGTTCCCTACCTTTTAGTTACCGGTCCTACCTTTCGAGCAGGTGCAAAAATATCAGAGTCGCGCAGCGAAAAACTCAAGCTGAGGAGCAAGTCCCAGGAAAGCAGATTGACCACTCAGGGAGTCCGGTGGTGATCAGTCGACTGCCATTCCGGGTGACAGCTGATAGCCTTACAAGAGGAGTTGGTAGATATTTTTGTAATAAGAAGTAATAAGTTAATGTAATTTGCATTCTTGTTCAAGAACAAGTTATTGGTTGTAATTGATGTTGTAATGACCTTATTTGGCAATAAAAAGTTTTTAAATTTCTGTGTTATTACTTTGTTGAGATGCATTTGAAGGTAAAGATTCTGGTTGCGTCACGAAAGTCTGATAATGGGGATCCGGGGCGTTACAAGAAGCTTGGCCAAAACCCAACTCCTCACTTGACCAAAACCAACCCAACAATGCTCCAAAAGTTAGCCAAATAAAAACACATTGGTCGTCGAAGTTCTTGGTTGATGAGGGTGATGCATTTGGACGAGGAGTTGGTTAAGAAAACTCCTTGGTTACTGAGTTCTTGTTCAATAAAGATGATGCACCTTATGAAAAGGTCGACGAAGGTGAGGCACTTGGTCGACGGAATCACCAAAGCTCCGGTCACCAAAGCTCTGTTAGAAGCTCCTAGTCTACGAGGGGTGATCGCCAACCGCGAAGTTGCCAATACCTCGATCACGTAAGTTTCTAGTCAACGAGGGGGTGGTCGCCTACCACGAGGTCACCAAAGCCCCTAGTCAACGAAGATATGGTCACCAGAACCCTAGCTTGACAAAACACTTGCTCGGCTGTGGTCATCGAAGCTCCTTGGTCACCTAAAATGCTCGCTCGACGAAGGTGGCGGTCGACGAAGCCCTGTGGTCACCAAGATGCCTGCTCGACGAAAAAAGATGGTCGCCCGAATGGTTCAGTGACCTAGGGCATGCTCACAACACCCCTACGACCCTCTGTTCGCTTCGTGAATTATGCACAAGGGTTCAGACAATTAGGGTCAACCCGAAACCCAAAAAAATGGCAAACCCAGTTGGTTGGTAGCCCAAAACGGTCAAGCGACTAGGCGTGTGCTCGCTACCACCGTCGACCCTCTGATCGCTCAGAAGTGCAAGTGCACGCGAGATGGAAGCATGCAATTGCGCCACATCGCCACTTCATCACAGAGATAGTTCTCGATCACTCAGATAAGCAAGCTCACGTGAGATCAGTGCTCTAGATCAGGCCACGTCGCCTCTTCATCACAGCGACACCATCACAACTGACCAATTCACTCAGCGCGTGAGCCGTTTCGTGATGGACATGCACGATCATGCCACGTCACTCTCTCATCACAGTGGCGCCATCACGGTTGTCCAATCTCACCAGCGCGTGAGCCCTAGTCTAATTGATGCATCAAATCACTCCTAAAAGCGCGCCAGGTTTGATAAATCAATAAAATTCAAATTTTTAATTAAAAATCCAAATAATAATTATTAAATTAAGTAAACTAATTAGAATTTCTGAAAAAAATAATTAAAACTTGGGATAATTAATTAAAAATTTTGAAAAAGCAATTATTAATTGAGGATAAATTATTAAAAATCCAAAAAAGTTATGGAAAATTCCAAAAAATTCAAAAAAATTTCAAGAAAATATTTGACGCTTCCGAAAGCTTTCAACAAGTTCAAGGAATTTTTAGTTGTCCCTGAAAGCCAAGATAGTACCCCAAAATTCTGAAACAAGGCAAACTACTTTCCGAAAGCCAAGAAAATCATCTTCCGGAAGTGAGGGGCTTATGATAATGGTAAAAATCGTAGCAAATCAGGGACGTACATTTTCATCACAGATCTTAAAGCTTCTACACGCAGATTTACAGTAACGAGCCTCTTTAATAGGTTCAAGCCTTTTTCAGACTCTTTAAAATAATATGTTCCACTTTCAAGCCCATTAAAAGCAACTGGACCCACCAAGAGAGACACCCAGTCCATGAGGGTTGTAAGTCAAATCTCTTGTTCCCATCAAAAGAGTAACCGATTCTATCTTTTAAGGGAAAGAAACAACAAGAGATAACATATTTATATCAATCACCTAACTATTTTTTAGGGCTATAAATACCCTCCTCCTTCCTTCATTCAGAAGGTAATCAAAACTTTCTCTCTCTAGCTCTGACTATAGCATCATAGGGTCCGTCGCCGGGGCCAAACCCTATGTTTCTGACTTTTTGCAGGTCTATCGACCGTATCAACAACCGTCGGATTCAGATCAAGGTGCTCTTTCAACGATCCAGATCCAAATTCAGGAGCTCTAACCACTTTTTACGACGACAATCAAATGTTAGATTTTTAGTAGTTTTCTTCAAAGTATATACTCACTATCTATTTGCTCACACACCAAAATCAGCAACAACAATCAATATAAGCAAAATAAACAAACAATTGTACATTGTTGGTACAATTAAATAAAATGAAACTTCATCTGACTTAGGACAAAAGCAATGTACTCTGTCAACAACATAAAAATAACAATGCAAAGTTTTGCTTTACTGAGTATAACTTTACAATAAACATGCTGCTTATGAACACAAGGAACAATTAATACTCATAATCAAGCGCATGATTCAAACTACTAACAAACTTGATCTTTTATTCATAAAAGCAACATAAAAGTCTTCTAACACCCTAGAAGCAATTAAACATGCTACTCTTATCAGAATTCAACAAAATTAGTCTTTTTAGAAAAGTGAGAACATTTACTATAACTCTCTAGTTGACAACCATCTCAGATTCAGTCAATAAGAGGTAGAAAAACCTCGAACAACCTAAACAGTGTGCTTCAGCCAAAAGGGCCAGTTGTTGTGACATTGTAAATGTAGCGCCCCGAATTTCCAGATTTATAACATAGAAATTACGTGGCACATTCCCAGTGATCCACTTCAACATAATATTAAACATCAACAACACCACTAAAATTTTCAACTTTTATCTCAACAAATCTTTTACAATGCACAGCGGATTTCAAAATAACTCAACTCAATATTCACTTCATTTACAACACAATTTTGTCTCAACAACTGATATTACAAATTTACACATTCTCTTATATGTCAATTAATTCTCAAAACCAACTTAAGCATCCCATCTCCAACTCTAAGCACAACCTGCAACATGTGAGGCTAGAGATGATCCCTAACCCCCAAACTAAAGGGGTCAGCCATAAATGGTGTGAGAAATATAAAAAATAAACAAACAACATAAAAATCATACCACATAAATTCTTAAACAACAAGTACTAAGTAAGAAAATGATAAATACGAAATGACAGGTATCATAAAATGTCAAGTGATACTAAGCTAAGTGTCATGTGTAGAAAACAAGAAGACCAAATGCATAAAACCAAGCCAAGAAAACACAAGTTCTAAATGCAGACTTTCTAATGCGTACTTGTCGAAGTCTATGCATCCCATTCTACATAGGTTCGGTGCAAGCCCTTAACGTCTTCACTTCATAGGGTTCAATCCCCACGTTATGAACTAATCCTAACACGATGACTACTACGAGATAAAGATAAACTATGGTTAGTATCTCATGCCCGATAATTCCGGAGATGGATCCCACACCAAAGGTATTTCACTTGAATAATTCTGGAGATCATCCCACACCGAAACATTGACACTTCACCACAATATACCACATGTGCTTCACCTCGACTCCGATAATTCCGGAGATCAATCCCACACCACAATAGTTACCGTGATAATTCCGGAGATTGTCCCACACCACAAGACTGTGATAATTCCGGAGACATATCCCACACCACTAATAATCTACTGTGATAATTCCGGAGATTAAATCCCACTCCGAAAGCCATACTGAGGTTCGTGACTCATGTTCCCGTTCATCATATCACCACTAGTGCCTATCCTTAATATTTGATTAATTGATTACTTAACGGATCTCCTAGAGTGATGTACCCTACCGGCCTAAATTCAAATTCAAATAACTGAAATGCCTCAATGGGCCTCATCAAAATACTCAACACCGGTATACTAGGGTCATACGCCTCTAGAGACTCAAACTCAAAAGTCTAAACTGAAATTCCACTAGACAAGTGGCTTAACTAAGTGTCTCAAAGACATGCTCAATAGAATATCTCAAGGTCAATTGCTTAATCTTAAACTGAACTTGAATAACAAGTATATAAAAACTAATCATTCGAATTAACACTGAAGTTTACAAATGTCCTTCAGTACCAGTCGACTCGTACTGAGATGAGTCGACTGTCCAGAGGACCAAATTCAGGATTTTACAAAAATAAACTAAGTCTCGTAGCAGTCGACTTAAAAGAGGATCAGTCGACTTACCCGAGCTAATTTCCAATAATCTTCTCAAAATTTTTCTAAGTATACAAGTCGACTTAAACGGTTAATAGGTCGACTGTCCAGAAGGACAAATAATTCTTTCAAAAATAATTTCTTACAGTGGACCAGTCGACTGCCTATGGGCTAAGTCGACTGTCCAGAACAACTTTTCAACAATTCTAAAATAAGGTATCAGGCTCGTACCAATCGACTGCACAGTAGGCCAGTCGCCTGTCGGCCTTCAGAATTTCAAGATTCAAGTCTGATTGCAAAAATCGAAATTTGGAGTTTCTAATGAATCAATGTTTATGAAAAATAGTTCGTATTCAGGAAAATAATAAATCTCCACGAATCTTCATCAGCTATATGTATATATCACTCAAAACATCAATATGTCAAAATTTAGGTTCTCATGTTCTAAATCACAAATCCTTTGTTAGGGTTTTACAAGATCTAAGTTTCTTTCACAAATCTAAATAAAATTTGACTCATAAACTAATGTCCAGGTGTTCATACTCAAATCTCAACATGCTCTTAGCAAACAATTTTTAATTACAAAGATCTACTATTTCATCCACCATTTTTCGCATGATTCATACCACATCACAACATCTTTATTGTTCACATCATCCAATCATTACATCATGATATTGGTACACATAGATCGATCAACAAGACGAATCATACTTCTCACAAAATCAAATAAACAAAACAAGTCACACGCATAAAACAACCACAAGACAATTTCTATATTTCTCATCTTTAGAGTTTGGGAAAAGTTCACGAAAATCTCCCCTTTTGCTAGATCCAAAGAGCTCCTTGCTTCCTCCAAAAATAAATCTCCAAAATACAATATTTTATCAGCAATGACGGCGGGGAACGGAATTCTCTTAAATATGCCGGATTGATAATTAGGGTTTTACCCACGCTTTGCAAAACAACCCTTCCCCAAAATACAATTTGCATGTATAGATCATTCTTTGGAAATTCCATCAAAACTCATTTAAATTGGGTTTTATAAGAAAATATGCATTCTAAATCTCAATTAGCACTGTTCAAAACGTCCAGAATGTACCTTTTGCACTTTAACCCCTAAAAATGTCAGTTTTGCAAAAAGGTCATTCTTTTCTCAAAAATTGCAAATAGCTCCAATAAATTTCAGAAAAAATCTGGAAAAATACTAATTAAATCTCAAATATTAAATAAAGATTTTTCATAAGGAAAACTAAATTTTCACACTTCTCATAAAAGCGTTTGCACGTGTTTCGCACGTGTACAAAAGATAAATTTTCTGAAAATGTTCATTAAATCTCCAAAAATAAAATTAAATTCATTTTCAAATATAAAAATAACATTTGAAAATACGGGGTTCTACAGTAAAAGTCATAACTCCTGCTCCGCTGATTGAAATCTAACAAAATAGGACATTTTTAAAAATGTGAGAACCTCTACTACAAATCTCTAGTTGACAACCTTCTCAGATTCAGTAAATAAGAGGTAGAAAAACCTCGAACAACCTAAACAGCAAGCTTCAACCAAAAGGACCAGCTGCTGTGACTTTGTAAAAGTCATAATTCCTGCTCGGCTTATCGGAATCTAACAAAATAGGACATTTCAGAAATGTGAGAACTTCTACTACAACTCTCTAGTTGATAACCTTCTCAGATTCAGTAAATAAGGGGTACAAAAACTTCGAACAATCTAAACATCGAAGCTTCAGCCAAAAGACCCGCTTATCGGAATCTAACAAAATTAGGCTTTTGGAAAGCTAAGAATATCTGCTACAACTCTCTAGTTGATAACTTTTTCAGATTTCTTGTGGAACCCAAAATCCATCTCATTAAACACAATTCAAAGAACAACAAAGACAGTAAAATGCTGAAACTTGCAAAGCTCAGAACTTTTACTATACTTGTCGAAATCTAACAAAATTATACTTTTTGGAAAGGTGGGAACATATAATACAACTCTCTATTTGAAAACTATCTCAGATTCCTTATGGAACTCAAAATCCAGCTCTTTAAACACAATACAAAGAGCAACAACGACAGCAAAAGGCTGAAAATTGTAAAGCTTATAACTTTTTCTATACTTGTCGGAATCTAAAAAATTGGACTTTTTGGAAAGCTAGGAACAACTACTAAAACTTTCTAGTTAACAACTTTCTCAGATTCCTTATGGAACTCAAAATCCAGTTCTTTAAACACAATACAAAGAGCAACAAAGACAAAAAAAGGCTGAAACTAGTAAAGTTCATAACTTTTGCTATACTTTTCAGAATCTAACAAAATTGGACTTTTGGGAGAGCTAGGAACAAGTGCTACAACTTTCTAGTTAACAATTTTATCAGATTCTTTATGGAACTCAAAATCCAGATCTTTAAACACAATACAAAGAGCAATAAAGACAGCAAAAGGTTGAAACTTGTAAAGCTCATAACTTTTGCTATACTTGTCGGAATCTAACAAAATTGGACTTTTTAGAAAGCTAGGAACAACTACTACAACTTCTTAGTTAATAACTTTTTCATATTCCTTATGGAACTCAAAATCAGCTCTTTAAACACAATACAAAGAGCAATAAAGACAGCAAAAGGCTGAAACTTGTAAAAGCTCATAACTTTTGCTATACTTGTCGGAATCTAACAAAATTGGACTTTTTAGAAAGCTAGGAACAACTAATAAAACTTTCTAGTTAACAACTTTCTCAGATTCCGTATGGAACTCAAAATCCAACTCTTTAAACACAATACTAGAGCACCAAAGACAGCAAAAGACTGAAGGTTGTAAGACTCATAACTTTTGCTATACTTTTCGGAATCTAACAAAATTGGATTTTTGGAAAGCTCAGAATAACTAATACAACTTTCCAGTTAAAAACTTTCTCAGATTCCGTATGGAACTCAAAATCCAGCTCTTTAAACACAATACAAGAGCTACCAAGACAACAATAGGCTGAAACTTGTAAGGCTCATAACTTTTGCTATACTTGTCAGATTCTAACAAAATTGGACTTTTGAAAAGCTCAGAACATCTAATACAACTTCCTAGTTAACAACTTTTTCAGATTCCGTATGGAACTTAAAATCCAGCTCTTTAAACACATGCAAAAATTAACCAAAACAGTAGTTTTGCCGAAAAACTCGCTGTTTTGGGGAAACGATTTATTTCACCCATCAAACTAACCCAAAAAAAATATACAAAAATTAAAGAATGGTAATAACACATATTAGAAACGCTCAAATTAATTTGGGCTCAATATTTCAACTTTAGCACAAGCAATTAATTTATAAGCATAAAAACAACATACTAGTTACTAAGATTGGGTTTTTAAGGTTCCTATTTGTGTTCTACCACTTCTATCTTGTATGCCATTTATTCTAGTCCATAGTAATCATTATGAACATGAATTTAGTCCAAGATCTTTAATTAATTAACACTAATAACAATAATAACAACAATAAAAATAAACAAACAAATCATAAAAGTAGAGAAACCCCCACCCAAAAGTGTGGGAAGGACTAGCTAGCTCTTCATTCTCCTTTCTCCTTGTTCTTGCTCCTCATGAAAAGAGAACCCACTCTTTTATTTTGATTTTGATCTCTCTTTCTTTTCTTTTCCTCTCAATTTTTTTCCTAAAATTAAAACAAGACAAGAAGAGAAAGAAATTTGAGAAGAAGAGAGAATGAGATGAGAGTGAAGGAAACAAAGAAATGAAAAGATGGCTTCTAGACCTATGGTAATGGTCGGCCTTGGTCTTTTATAGGAGAGGGAGAGAGAGCTTTGTGGTTGAGAAGAGAGAAAAGTGTTTCTCTCATTTGTGGCTCAACAATTTTGAAATCTATTTGCAAATAAATACTGCAATCACACCCTAATCCAATCTTAACCCTTCATTTGATCATGATGGATAAATAACAATGGGTATTTTCCAAAATCAATTACTACATGATTTCGTACAAACATATGAAATCGATACGATACATATACTTACATACATATATATATACAGATAATTTTTATTCATCAAAACCCATCAATCTATACAAAAATAATTTAATTCCGATAATAAAATAAAATAATAATAAAAGTAATTTTATTACCGGCTCGGAAGATTTCAGTACCAACTTGATACAATACAAATGTATACAAACTGGTATATATATACAGATAATGTTTATTAACTAAACCAGGTAATATCCATCAAAATATTTCAATTCTGAAAATAATAATAAAATAATAATTTTTAATATCAGCCCAGCATTTTACCGACATTTTCTCAAAAATGCATTTTACAGGATTTTGTACAAGTGCACAAAACTGATACAATACATATATATACTTACTTGTATATAAATATACAGATAAGTTTTTATTAGTAAAACCAAGTAATTTCCATAAAAATATTTTAATTTTAAAAATAATAATAATTCAAATATGACATCCAACCCAGATATTACAATACTCCCTCCTTAGAATAGTTCTGTCCTCAGAACTACTTTAGTTAGGAGAACAGAAAATATCCATACACTAAATAACTCGGGGAAAGAAAGCTTATATGGCTTTCCGACTCCCAAGTGACTCCTCCACGAACTGGTTCTCCAAAGGACCCGACCTTGTTCCCAAAGATGCCTGCAAACTCTACCAAAATCGAGACGTAATTCTTGAATCTTGGTCAGAACTTCTGCCACTGGCACTCCATGCTGCTACCTTACGCCTTTAATGTGGACTTCCGCTAATTTCTATAGCGACTAAGTCATCATTATTAGAAGAAAATGTGCAGACTTCGTCAACCATCCCCAATAACCCAAATTTAGATATACATTTTCGAACTCCTGGGTAATCCTGTGATGAAGTGCATACTGATGTTCTCAGATTAACTTATCGCTTTGGTGCTTCAATCCCTACATCTCCTGCCTAAGCCTTCTGACTTACTTACTTAGACTCGGTTGCGGCTTCCATCGTGCCAAAAACTAAGCTCTAATCTTGAGTAATCACTTCAATACTTGCTTGCCTGATCTCATCATTTAGCTTCTTACCTCCTTCATGGTCTTTGGCTGAGGCTAATACTTCACTAGCCCGATCTTTTGTGGTGCGGTAGCCACTCCCTCCTTAGAATAAGACATGGCCTACAAACGCCAATTCAGACTCAAGAATTCATTTTGACAATTGCAAAAAGTTGATGCTCCCGTAGTTGTTCAGAACTATAGTCAAATGCTTAGCGTGCCTTTCTTCCGTTCCTGCTAGGTTCAACTCTAACAAATCTTATACTTAGGGTTTTTCCTCCGATTTGGAGTTGCCTCCCGCACACATCTCAACTTCTTGAAAAATAATTCAGACAAAAGAATACGATCAACCAAAATTGAACAAAACGGTTGCCTGGGTTTCATATATATATATATATATATATATATATATATATATATATATATATATATATATAGATCCATTCGGTTGCAAAAGTGTTACATCATATGTTACTCTTTAGTCTAAACCAAATTCAAAGTACGACTTTAAACTTGGTTGCAGTTTCATATGCTCATACTGGTAACGGCTCTCCTGCCTTCTTCAGCTTGCCTTTAGTAAGTGTGAACTCTTACTCTTGGTGAACAGGCTCCTTTCCTTTATTGTTCATCTTCGGGGCCAATCTGCTGCTACTCTTTTGAAACTGGAGACAATCTGGTCAAATATGAGCAATCTTTCCATAACTGTAACATGTACGAGTCTTTACCTAAGGGTTTTTCCTTGGACACTGACTCTTGAAATGACCATGCTCCCCACATAGGAAACAACTTCCTAGCGTGGCACCTCCAAGTTTGCCCTTCGTTTTCTGAATCGTCGGCTTCTGACCTTGGTTCTCGGACCCTAATGCTGGTGCAGATCTTTTCCCTTGTAGTCGTGGACAGACTGATTTCTCGTGCCCAGCCTCCTAACAGAAATTGCATACTACAAACTTGGTGGTCTGCTGGACTTGCTCTCATTCATGCTGTAGTCGTGCCAATCTGGAATCAAAGTGTTCCTGCTCCTTTGCTAGGCCTACTAATATAGATCTATAAGCATCACCCAGTTGTTTAGCTCGACGACCTTTCCTAGTTCCGTACTTCCTCAGTTTCCTTATTCCCAGATGTAGGCTAGCCGCTATTGCTGTGTGTTGATCCGTACTCACTGCGGTGGTGAAGGCAAGTCCGTCTTGAGGTTAGCTTGTAGTGAAATCTCCTTCGACTGCTCGCTCGAGATCATCGGATCATCTCTTGAAATCAACTTACTCTCTTCCATCAACACATCCTCGGTTAGGATATCCTCGAATACCTATCCTTCAAACACATATATACTGGAATTAAACCAGATATAGAAAAATTATAAAACATAAGTTGAAAGAAACCACAATATGAATTATAATTGTCTATAACTAGTTAAAATCCGACTCCTATAAGGCATCCAAGTTTAATTTTCCTACTGTGTTGGACTGTAAATTGAAGTCGGCCCTGATACCACTCTGTAACGCCCCGATTTTCATACACTAGAAAATCGTGACATAAGCCAGAATCTTTTCCAATTAGCTACAATACACAGAAAAATAGGAAAATTTAAAACTTTTTATTCAACACAAATGTATTACATGTCTGAATGTTATAAAACTGCAATATATCACATCAGTGTTACAATAGTACCTTACAAGCCCAATTGTTACAAACCTTCAATAAATTTATATCAGAGTACAATGAATAATAAATAATACTTGGTACTTCACTTGGATGCTTCTCAACAATTAATAAATTTACAATTGAAACAATGGTAACCAACATATATTACAATTGAAATAAAATCAACCTTTTGCTTCTCTTGCCTTGAGTCCTCTTGAATCCTGTACCTATAGTTTTGCACTCCAGTACCTACTGAAGTGGGGACGTCAGTACATATACTGATGCTTTAAGTCTGATGACCAGCAGCGGATCTCAACTTTAAGCAAACAAATTAATGAAAAGAGAAACTTGTATATATAATTGATGTGTCAGTGTATGCTATGACTTAGTATCTAATACAGGATTAACTAATGCAAGGATGCTCTTATTCTAATGCAAGCGAGAATATGGACAGTATGCACCCCTTAAATACATACGTCCATATCAAGTCGTTCTTCATATATAGGGATTTGAACCCGCGCTATGAATTATACTCTTGTACTCAACATGTTCCTGAAGATACAGCGTAACTGATGAGGTTGCTCTGAAACGGTCTAATCCCGCCATTCGCAGTTATATAGTGGTGTCTCCCTTTTCCACTATTTTCCGGCGTACCGAACCTCACTCAAAAATCTAACGAACCCTTGGAGTTAACTACAACCCTGTGGCCCCCTAGCTTATAGACCGTAGTCTGTGGCCTATTCTTCTTTCCTGATATAGAACATGACGGTGTTTCGGGGGTCCATCCCCTAGCTCCGACAGAAAACTTCATGCCCTTATCACGGCACTTCAGAAATTAACAGACGAGATACAGATACCATTCTCCCAACTCGTAAGAAGGCACAGACCGTATCCCTTTGACAGAAAGGGTACAACCAATAACACCACCTAGTGTTGGCCTATAGAATAGGTTGGATCATAAGGTATCACCCTTAATACCAACTCTTTCCCTTCGGGCAAAATGATAATAAATAAAGGTCAAGTAGTAATAGCCATAAGTTACTACCCTAATAGTGTCACTAACCCAAAAGAATCTGCGGGATGACAATAGTACTAACACAACATGCTAGGTCTTAAGTTAGACTATGCAAGATAACTTTACTATGTGCTCAACCTAGACTTACCAGAATTCATAAGAATCCTGTTCACAGCCCATCGATCCAAGACCCTGGCAATACGAATTTATTCACATGCTACTACCCTGAAGTTGGATTCCGTCTACACTCTCGACCTACGATCAACCTGCACCTGGTTAAGATCTGACGGTGCACGAGGGGTGACTCATCCACTGTCCACGAGGAGTAAAATAAATACACGTTTTGAAGGTCGATGGTCCCTAGGGCAATGATATCACCCTAGACGAGCACAACAAACTGCGTACTAGCTAATAAGCTATATAGAAGTAAACAAAACATATAAGAGCTAAACAAGCTACGTATGAAACAAAGACCTACATACAAGCGAGGTGAGCTGCAAATGAGACAACAATATATATACGAGCCAAATAAGCTACGTCTGAGACAACAACTTGCTAACAATTAGCGCAAACTATTTTCCAACATAAACATGCTACTTATGAACACAATGAACATTTATTACTCATAATCAAGTGCATGATTCAAACTACTAACAAACATGATCTTTTATTCATAAATGCAACATAAAAGTCTGCTAACACCCTAGAAGTAATTAAACATGCTACTGTTATCGGAATTCAACTAAATTAGACTTTTTAAAAAGGTGAGAACATCTAATAAAACTCTCTAGTTGACAACCTTCTTAGATTCAGTCAATAAGAGGTACAAAAATCTCTAACAACCTAAACAGCGAGGTTCAGCAAAAGGGCCAGCTGCTGTGACTTTGTAATCATAACTCCTGCTCTGCTTATCGGAATCTAACAAAATAGCACATTTTTAGAAAGGTGAGAACCTCTACTATAAATCTCTAGTTGAAAACCTTCTCAGATTCAGTCAATAAGAGGTAGAAAAACCTCGAACAACCTAAACATCGAGCTTCAGCCAAAAGGGCCAGCTGATGTGACTTTGTAAAAGTCATAACTCCTGCTCCGGTTATCGGAATCTAACAAAATTTGACATTTTAGAAAGGTGAGAACCTATAATACAACTCTAGTTGAAAACCTTCTCAGATTCAGTAAATAAGGGGTACAAAAACTTCGAACAATCTAAACAGCGAAGCTTCAGCCAAAAAGCTAGCTGCTGTGACTTGTAAAGATCATAACTCATACTCTGCTTATCAGAATCTAACAAAATTGGGCTTCTTGGAAATATAAGAACATCTACTTCAACTCTCTAGTTGATAACTTTTTCAGATTCCTTGTGGAACGCAAAATCCAGCTCTTTAAACACAATTCAATGAACAACAAAGACAGCAAAAGGCTAAAACTTGTAAAGCTCACAACTTTTACTACACTTATCGAAATCTAGCAAAATTAAACTTTTGGGAAGGTGGAAACATATACTACAACTCTATAGTTGACAACTTTCTCAGTTTCTAATGGAACTCAAAATCTAGCTCTTTAAACACAATACAAAGGACAAGAAAGACAGCAAAAGGCTAAAACTTGTAAACTTATAACTTTTGCTATACTTGTCGGAATCTAATAAATATAGACTTTTTAGAAAGCTAGCAACAACTACTACAACTTTCTAGTTAACAACTTTCTCTGATTCCTTATGGATTCAAAATCCAGCTCTTTAAACACAGTACAAATAGCAACAAAGACAGCAAAAGACTGAAACTTATAAAAGCTCATAACTTTTGCTATACTTGTCAGAATCTAACAAAATTGGGCTTTTTAGAAAGCTAGAAACAATTAATACAACTTTCTAGTTAACAACTTTCTCAGATTCCGTATGGAACTCAAAATCTTGCTCTTTAAACACAATACAAGAGCAACAAAGACAGCAAAAGGCTGAAGCTTGTAAACTCATTACTTTTGCTATACTTATCGGAATATATCAAAATTGGACTTTTTGGAAAGCTCGGAAAAACTAATACAACTTTCTAGTTAACAACTTTCTCAGATTCTATATGGAACTCAAAATCCTGCTCTTTAAACACAATACAAAAGCAACAAAGATAGAAAAATGCTGAAGCTTGTAAGGATCATAACTTTTGCTATACTTGTCGGAATCTAATAAAATTGGACTTTTTGGAAAGCTTAGAACATCTAATACAACTTCCTAGTTAACAATTTTTTCAGATTCCGTATGGAACTTAAAATGTAGCTCTTTAAACACATGCAAAAATGAACCAAAACAACAGTTTTGTTGAAAAACTCGCTGTTTTGGGGAAACGATTTATTTCACCCATCAAACTAACCAAAAAAAATCTACAAAAATTAGAGCATGGTAATAACACATATGAGAACCACTCAAATTAATTTGGACTCAAGATTTCAACTTTCGCACAAGTAATTAATTCATAAGAATAAAAACAACATACTAGTTAGTAAGTTTGGGTTTTTAGGGTTTATATTTGTGTTTTACCACTTCAATCTTGTATGCCATTTATTCTAGTCCATAGTAATCATTATGCACATGAATTTAGTCCAACATCTTCAATTAATTAACACTAATAAAAATTATAATAACAATAAAAATAAACAAACAAATCATAAAAGTAGAGAAACCCCCACCCAAAAGTGTAGGAAGGACTAGCTAGATCTTCATTCTCCTTACTCCTTGTTCTTGCTCCTTATGAAAAGAGAACCCACTCTCTATTTTGATTTTGATCTCTCTTTCTTTTCTTTTCCTCTCAATTTTTTTCTAAAATTAAAACAAGACAAGAAGAGGAAGAAATTTGAGAAGAAGAGAGAATGAGATGAGAGTGAAGGAAACAAAGAAATAAAAAGAGGGCTTCTAGCCCTATGGTATTGGCCGACCTTGGTCTTGTATAGGAGAGGGAGAGAGAGCTTTGTGGTTGAGAAGAGAGACAAGTGTTTCTCTCATTTGTGGCTCAACAATTTTGAGTTCTATTTGCAAATAAATATTGCAATCAGACCCTAATCCAATCCTAACCCTTCATTTGATCATGATGGATCAAAAATAAAATATATTTTCCCAAAATCACATACTATATGATTTCGTACAAACATACGAAATCGATACGACACACACACACACACACACACACACACATATATATACAGATAATTTTTATTCATCAAAACCCATCAATCTGTACCAAAATAATTTAATTCCGAGAATAAAATAAAATAATAATAAAAATATTTTTATTATCGGTTCGAAAGATTTCAGTACTAATTTGATACAATACAGATGTATACCGACTATATATATATATATATATATATATATATATATATAATGTTTATTAACTAAAATGCGTAATATGCATCAAAATATTTCAATTCTGAAAATAAAAATAAAATAATAATAAATAATAATTTTTAATATCTTCTCGGAATTTTACAGACCTTTTTCTCAAAAACGCATTTTACAGGATTTTGTACAAGTACACAAAATCGATATAATACATATATATACTTACTTGCATATATATATACAGTTAAGTTTTTATTAATAAAACCAAGTAATTTCCATACAAATATTTTAATTTTAAAAATAATAATAATAATTTTTAATATCTTCCCGGAATTTTACAGACCTTTTTCTCAAAAACGCATTTTACAGGATTTTGTACAAGTACACAAAATCGATATAATACATATATATACTTACTTGCATATATATATACAGTTAAGTTTTTATTAATAAAACCAAGTAATTTCCATAAAAATATTTTAATTTTAAAAATAATAATATTAATTTTTAATATCTTCCCGGAATTTTACAGACCTTTTTCTCAAAAACGCATTTTACAGGATTTTGTACAAGTACACAAAATCGATACAATACGTATATATACTTACTTGCATATATATATACAGTTAAGTTTTTATTAATAAAACCAAGTAATTTCCATAAAAATATTTTAATTTTAAAAATAATAATAATACAAATATAATATCCGACCGGGATATTACATTCATATCCGAGTTCGTATTCTATCTCCAGTAGACCTTATCCGATTCGCATCTACGTCTGAAATTTGCGGATACGGATATGATTTTTTTTTCCGAGTCATATCCGTATCTGTATCCGAATCTGTCTTTGGAATGCGGATACAGATGTTGGTATAGCCAATATCCGATCCGTATTCGATCCGAAAGTATCCCTAATCGAGACTCCTGAAGATGTCGTTGGGGGTATTGAAGATATAATTGTACTGAAGTATATAAAAAATAAATTAGAGCTCCAAAATATAGATCTGTAATTGCAAATTGTAACAAATCACAAAAGAAGATACTCCATATATTTACTGAAGCAAAGTATATGATATAAGCGTAACAATATTATACTATATATACTAAAGGGTTTGTTACTGAAATCTGCACTGCAACGACGACAATTGAAGACACTGGTGATTGTAAGAAAGCATAGTGCAAAAGCTGGATATGAGCCGGATAACAAATTGTGGATGCGAATACATGGAGGAAAACATTTTGGCTGGTACGGCATATTCTCATTTTCGTACTAACGTTTACATACACAGAGGTTTAAAGATACTGCACAAGCAATTATTCCCTTCTTCACCGGGAAGAGTACCAGGTAACAGGGTTGGAAGGTTTCTCTTTACATAATTAATTAAATATATTCTACGAATATATTGACACGAAGTTATTACAAACATAGCTTTCAAATTTTCATCAATAGCAAGAGGAACATAACGAATGACCAAGTCAGCTCATACCAGAGCGCTCCATGTACATAGTGCGACTTGCTATCTACTCTCAGAACCTATGAAGTACGGCTACAGGTACATGCACCTGATACAGTACGTATCTGATAAGGAGATACACCAATTTCTCAAAAACTAAAATATGGGTAAGTAAGGATATGATAAATTTTTAAAAAATAAAAAAATAACATTATAGACATATTAATGATAAACTAAAATATTCAATTCAATATGAATATGAAAAATAAAAAACAAGAATATGGTAATTAAAATTAATGCAACCAAACGACAAACACAATATACTAATTGATCATTCCAAATTTTTAATAACATCAATATCAATATTACATGACCGAAATATTCAAACATAAGTGGCCAGTCTTAAACTTATTCAATATAATCAATATTATAACTACATCTATCATCTATATAATAAATCACAAGACAATTTGAAAAAAAAACTATCAAGTGACTCTCCTTCATTTAATACAAAATCAACGGCTAAGAATTACCCTTCCAAAAGATATTCCCCCCCCCCCCCCCCCCCCCCCCCCCAAAAAAAAAGATTTCCCCCTAAAACTAATTTTTCCCCCCAAAACTAATTTTTTCCCTCCAAAAAAAAAAAAAAAACTCGTCACTTTGCTACTCTCACTCTCTCTTCTCTTTACTTTTTCAGATTTCTCTCTCTCACTCTCTCTCTCTCTCTCTCTCGCTCTCTGTGTGTGTGCGTGCTCAAAATTTACCTAGGTATGTAAATTTCTGAATTTTTCAGATTTTTATGCTTCTTTTGATTAAATTTTTTGGTTAAATAAACTCTCTAGATCTAACATGATTAGATTTCGGAATATCTCTATCTTTATGCTTCACTGAGTTAAATAAAATTGAGCTACATAAACTTGAGCTATATAAACTTTTTGGGTTAAATCTAAATTTTTCAAATCTGATGGAAGTTTATTTAGATTTTTGGGTAAAAATCGAAAACTTTCAGATTTGGGTAAAACTTAGTTGAAATGAAAAGTTTCAGAATTCATGAATTGTTGTCTAAAAACTTTCAGATATCAGGAATCTAAATAAACTTTCAGATTTCTGAAAATGTTAGCTGAAATGAAAAGTTTCTGAACAGTTTCTGTTGATTCTTGATTTTGATGATTACAACACAATGCAAAACGTATTTGTGCTATGTTGTATATATATATATGTATATATATATATATATATATATATAATTGCAGGTTGTATCAGAAGATACACGAAGGCCTTATTACTCTAAAGCTGAACAAATGATCAAGCACAGCCCCGGATAAAGACAATGGCTTCACTCAAGACTCAAGTCAAGACCAAAGCTTTAAATGTCATATAATTGTGTGTCTTGTAAAAATGTAATATTTTTTCTATTTTTTGAGTCTTAGATTGATGTACAGCCTTGTCACACACACATACACTCACATATAACTTTTTATAACTGTGTGTTTACAAAATCCAAAGGTCGAAACAGCTTGAACTAGATCAGCTGTTGAGTACCAGTCGACTGCCATTTATACCAGTCGACTGAGTCTGTACAAAACTGTCTGATCTTATTAAAACTCTGACCAGTCGACTCATAGTGGCAACCCAGTCGACTGTTCAAGTGCTTTTTGACCGTTTTCTGATTTCAAAAGCTGTTTTTCGAATTTAAAAGAGTTATCCGTTATTTGTCCGTTGATCAAATGGTTATGGGTAACTGTCTTTAACTGCCAGGGATTCTAGTCTATAAATATAGCCTAAGAATCACCTTCAAAAGGTTACCAAGAAATTTTTTGAGAATAATTTTAAGATTTGTACATTCAAAAGAGAAAAGCTTTCAAAACTCACTAAGTCTTAGTTCTCTGTCTTCAGTCCAGCATAATATTGAATTCGTTTTGGACTGAATTTAGAAGTCAACCAATTAGCCACGTACTATATCACAATCACAACAAGACTATAGGTTGATTGTAAACAATTTTATTGTCTTTCTTTTTCCTCCCGATTGGAGAGTAGGACTCTAGGGTGTAGAGTCGGTTTTTGTCACTCTTGGTGGAAGAGTGGGTTGCTTTCTCTGGTTGAGAGAAAGGACAACGGGTTGGACAAGGTTGTTGTCTGAACGTCGTAGGGTATTCTTGTAATCTTTTTCAAGAATAGAGGAAAATCTCAAGTGGGTTGCTTGGGGACTGGATGTAGGTCGGGAGGACCGAACCAGGATACATCGTGTGCACTCTGTGGTTGTATCTCTCTACTTGCATTTCTATTTTCTCGTTTATAATTTTCTGTGTGAAACTTGTCTAGACAGTCTACTGCGTACTCATATAAGTCGACTGGTCAGACTCGTACTACTCTGAAGTAATTTGTGTGACTAGTAGACTGTCTCATCCCTAAGTCGACTTAACAGACTTCGTTAAAATACTTTTCTTTTTGTGGTTTCAGTCGACTGAACAGAAGAAATTCTCAATTCCGCATTTTAAATTTTTATAAAACACTATTCACCCCCCTATAGTGTTTCTTGCATTGCCTACAGGATCCAACAGTTTCACTGAATTGTTGTCTTACTGTAATGAAAAATCTAAACAACAGTTTTTACCCAAATTCGAAACTTTTTCAGTTAAATAAACTTCATGAGTTTAGCCAAAAAAAATTCCGTTAAAGCTATGTTTCGTTAAAGCTTTGGTGTTCTTAGTTTGATATACAGAGCACTGAGAGTATAATATCTAAATTGAGAATATTTTAAAGCTACATTTAAAGCTATATCTAAACTGAGAATCTAAACTAAGTATAGCTTTAACTATATTTTAATTTTTTCGTTAAAGCTTTGGCTTTGGTGTTCTCAATTAGAAACATATCTACAATAAATCAATTTACATGTAAAAAATATTTTTGATGTTCTCAGTTTAGAGTTAATCGTCAAATATTTTGGTGTTGACTGGAGCCTTGATGGCTCTATCCGTATGATATTTTAAAAAAGAATTTAGAAATGTCTATGCGATTGATTTATGACATTCTAATTGTTTTGTATAACTTATCGTGGAGTTTCTAGCCCGGTGTCATTACATATAGATGTTGATACAGATGTGATTTTGTTAGTCAAACAGGATTGCATATATTTTACTGTTACGGGACTTTTTATATGCTGAATCTTCTGAAGACGTGTCATAAGCACGTGCCCACGGAAAAACCTAGTCTATATAATAAACCACAAGGCAATTTGAAAAATAAACTATCAAGTGGCTCTCCTTCAATTGAAACAAAATTATTGGCTCGCATTCACCCTTCAAAAGATATTTTCCACCCGAAAATTTTGCCTCCAAAACTAAATTTATCCCCCCAAAACTAAAATCGTCCACACTTTATTACTATCTCTCTCTACTCTCTTCTCTTTTTCAGATTTCTCTCTCTGTCTCTCTCTTTATCCAGAAATTTAGATTTTTAGATTTCAGGTTTGTAAATTTCTGGATTTTTCATATTTTTAATGCTTCTTTTGATTACTCATGTAGAAAAATTCACTGAATTCCTTGATTGTTTTCAAATGCCATGGAAGATTTAAATAGAGACTTTTTATGCTTCATTTGATTTCTTATGCAGATATTCATTCATTTGGGTAAATTTCATTCTCTAAAGTTACACTGAAAATAGCAAATATCTTTTCAAAAGTTAAATTTCATCATTTTGCACCCTCAAAGTTCTAAGAAGCTGGACTTTACACCCCTGATATGGGTGAAAATAGTACAAAATCGAGATCGTTCAGATCGGGCAAGCACCTTAAAGCCCTAAGGGGTAAAATGGTAATTTCTACAGATACATGCCCGATTAGATGAGCTGGGCCACTTTCAGGCCCATCGACCTGATCTAGCCTGTGATAGGGACAGCCACAACATCCATATCGCAAAGGAATCCAGATTCAATGAACCAAGTTTAAACCCCTTATTTCTAGGGGTAACTGATTTTATCCCCCCATGCACAAGAGAGAGTTTGAAAACTCTATCCCTTATATGGTCGGGATAACCGACTCTATCCAAACACTGGGAAGTAAAGATAGATGAATATCTTGAAACTGGCACCCCGCGGCGACTATATATACCTCGAGACCTCCTCAGAAACCAGCTAACTGATAACTCCGCTCTCAAAACCAATCATATTTTGAGAGTTCTGACTTGGGCATCAGAGGGTCTGTTGCTGAGGCCACTCACGGTGTTTTAGACTTGTTTGTAGGTCCACGGAAGTAATTTCAGCCGTTCCCAAAGATTAGTTCTCGGAGTCAAGTGCAGTTCTTTTGCGGTGAACATCGACGAATAGCGAAGGTTCGATCGTTACTATTTTTTATTTATAAGAATTAACGTATATGTTTGCTCCCACACAGAAATAAGCAGCAACAACCCCCATTTATAATTATTTTTCAACATATGCTTAGGGAAACATTGACTTTTATTTAGAACTAATTGTTATCTTACTATTCAAACTTGAGCTACATAAACTCCATGATGGAAGTTTCAGATTCATGCATCCGAAAGGTTGGAAAGTAAATGTATCAATTATTATATATGAACATTATTATAGTGTACATCTCATAAAGTATATTAATATCTGATAGTAGAATACACTTAGAACACCATAGTTTATTGTCAAAAAAATTTGCCTCCTTGATGTGTTGGACAATTCTTTACTGGTGGGTTGCATATTGGTTGGACTTATGTGTTGTGTGAATCACTCTATTACTTATTTTGAAGAGTTGGGGCTAATGTTTCCATTTCGGTTGTTAGTTCCATCGGCGTGTAGCCCTTTTTGTAACTATAACTGTATTCTCTGTTTTAATTATACTTGTTTCATCCGTACGATATATATAAAAAATAGAGATACCTATTTGATTATTTACGACATTCTAATTATTTTTTTATAACTTATCGTGGAGTTTCTAACCGGGTGGTATTGCATATAAATGTTGATACCTATGTGATTTGTTATTCAAACAGGATTGCATGTAGTTTACTGTTTACAGGGCTTTTCATATGTTGCACCGTTTCAAAGACGTGCTGCAGGCACGTGCCCATGGGAAAACCTAGTATCTTTATAAGTCATAACCATGAACCAACCAAGATCCTTCAATACTATATCCTACTTTCTATATCTATCATCTTAAGGAAATCTAACATTCAAACACTAAAGCAGATAAATATACAGTAACTTGTACAGTAATAATAAGTAGTCAATCAACCAAAATAATATCAAGAATGACATTCTACATCTAATATTTTTTCGACGTCTTTCAATCAAATGAAATTAGAATTTGAAAGGAGAAGACGAAGAGAATAGTATATCTATATAATAAAACACAAAGAAAGCTATCAAGTGGCTCTCCTTCAATCCCTTCAAAAATCAAAGGCCCAGATCTAACCTTACAAAACATATTTTCTCCCCAAAAGGTTCCCCAAAACTCAAATTCAAATCTTCCACCCAAAACAACTACTATATTTATTTATTTTTTTGTTTTTCTCTTTCTCTCTCCCTCCATCTTCTATGAAAAAATTAAGAAAATAAAATTTTAAAAATTTAAAAATATTAAAAATTTAAAAACTTTAAAAATAATTCAAAAAAAATCAAAAAAATCATATAATATGTTTTTTGCTCTATGTTTACTACTTCAATTAATTTGCTCGACCTCCAAAACTATTTTATATGATCAAACAAGGTGCACCATTCCGAAGACGTGCCGTAGGCACGTGTCAACGGGCAAACCTAGTATATAAATTTATATATATCTATATAATAAAACATAAAGAAAGCTATCAAGCGGCTCTCATTTAATAGGATTGAAATCAATGGTTCAGATCTAACCTCACAGAACATATTTTCTCGTCCAAAAGTTCCCCCCCAAAACTCAAATTCAAATCCCCCCAAAACAACTCTTTTATTTATTTATTTATTTATTTATTTATTTATTTATTTATTTATTTATTTCTCTCTCTCTCTCTCTCTCTCTCTCATTCTCTCCTATTTACTCAGAAATTTATATTTTCATATTTCAGGTTTCTAAATTTTTAGATTTTTTTTGTATTATTTTATTGCTCATGTTACATTAAAAATAGCAAATATCTCATCAACAATTAAATTTCATCAATTTTCATACTCAAAGTTATAAGAAGTTGGATTTACATCCTCATTTATAATTATTTTTCAACATATACTAATGGAAACGTGGACTTTTATTTACAACTAATTATTGTTTTACTGTTCAAACTTGAGCTACATAATTGTTGTTTTACTGTTTACAAGACTTTCATATGATGTATCGTTCTGAAGACGTGCTGTAGGCAGGTGCCCACTGGCAAATCTAGTATATATATATATATATATATATATATATATATATATATATATATATATATATATATATATACACACTCCCTCCCCCCTTCCTCCACATATACAAATATTATCTAAGAGTATCCCGACGTATATGATAGTATCCCCAGTGTATCTAATATTTTTTTTAATATAATTCCTGGAATACGTAACTAGTACGTATTCGGCTGAGTATTCCACTGGTTACATATCCGGTATGAGATACGCATCCCCGGGAGATTATTCCACCGGTTACATATCAGGTATGAGATATGCATCCCAAGGAAAGTATCCTTGCTTCCTAGTTCAGGACGAACTCCCAAAACATTACAAAACGATTCTTCAGGGGTAATTGATTTGTAGTATACTGGCATATAAAGAGAACAGCCGTCTGGAGTGTGGAATCCAACATGAAATAAGTCAGGTTGACCATCCTTAAAGAATAAACACTCCTAACATAAATAGGACACAATAATAATAATGCAAGGTACATCATTGTGATAGACAAAATTAAGAAAGATTAAATATTGTTTTTGACATATGTAGATGTGGGGAGTTCTGAACTAATTCAACTAGGGATATCGGTAAAAATAGAACCAAATCGAGACAGCTCAAATCTGGCACGAATCTTAAAGCTCTCAGGGGTAAAACGGTAAATTTCATTAGAAACGGGTCTATAACAGGGAGTTGAGCCTCTTCTAAGACCAACAACCCAGAAAAAGCTTATTAAATTGGGCTGCCATAGCAGCCCAGTATGAAGGAGTTCATAATTATCTAAAATATCATTTTAAACTCATAATTATCCAAAAGAGACAGTTCAAAAATCATATATCTTTACAAGAAAGAGTCCTAACTCTATCTTCACAACCACTTATATCTTTTCATGAAAGTCAATCAACCATATCTCTTTATGAAGAGAAGGGTAACCGACCCTTTCTCTTCATGAAGAAGAGAATAACCAATTTTATCAAAAAATCGGGAAGTAGAGATAAATCAATAGGTTGAAATCAGCCCCAAAGCAACTATAAATACCCCATGACCTCCACAGGAACCAAGTAATCAGTATTTTGCCACTAAAAACTCTCATATATTTATGAGTTCTGACTTGAGCATTTGAGGGTCTGTCGGCTAGGCCAACCCCGGTGTTTCAGACTTTTGCTTGTCAATCAAACCGATCTAACCATTTAAACGAGTTAGATTTAGGAATCAAGATCAGTTTGAGGTAGTCAATATAGATGAAAATTAAAAATCCAGTTTCTTTATTTTTTCTAAAAAGAATTCACAACATCTGTTTACATCCACACAGAAAATAGTAGCAACAAGTAGATAGATAAATATGATTGAGTTTGTTTGTAAACTAGAATCCAAATGTAAGCTAAAATTACATGAAAATTAAAATGTAAATACACTTGTATGCATGTGCCAAATTAGCAGAAGTGCAGATATACAAAAGTGGAGGTTAAAAAGTAAGAAACATATTCACCTAACATTCATTATGCTTAAAAATTCTCACTATTGTTGCTTATTTTGGTGTGGGAGCAAACAGATAGTGAGTTAATATTTGATGGAAACTACTAACAATCTGACCTTTAATCGTTGCCATGAAATGCGGTTAGAGCTTCTTAGATTGAATCTGGATCGTTGATTAAACTCTGTGATTTGGATCTAACAGTTTTTGGCATCGCCGATGGACCTACAAAAAGCCTGAAACACCAGGGGTGGCCCAAATGAAAGACCTTATGATGCTCAAGTCGGAACCAAATAAAGAAAGAGAGCTTGAAAGATAAACTATTGATTAGCTTCTGACTTAGGAGGGGGAGGGTATTTATAGGCTTGAGAAATAGTACAGGAAATTGATATGAATCCATTAGATCGACTATGAATTCCTTATCTCCTATTTGAATCTCCCCATCAAGAGATAAGCTCTCTAGTTTGGGAATAAAAGATTTGACTAACATCCTTCATGGATAGGGTTTCTCTTAGTGGGCCTAATATGTCACTTTTATGGGCTTGAAAGAGGCCCATGCCTTGTAGAGGAACATGGAGAAGGTCTATACTTGTTAAAGAGGTCTGTTATGATTAATTTGTTTGTCAAAGCATTGAGATATGTGTTGGAAACGTACGACCCTAATTTTCTGTGATTTTTACCATTATCACAAGCCCTCCACTCCCGGAAGATAATTTTCTTGGCTTTCGGGGAGTAGTTCACCTTATTTTAGGATTCTGGAGCACAATCTTAGCTTTCAGGGTGTCATTGAGATACCTGGAACTGATCGAAAGCTTCCAAAGGTGAAGAATATTTCCTTGGTTTTTTTCATATTTTTCGAGTCTTTTTTCATATTTTTCAGATTTTTCCAAAATTTTCTGGATTTTTAATAATTTTTCCCTAATTTTAAAGTCACTTTTTTGAATTTTTTAATTAACAAACCCAATTTAAAATTACTTTTCAGAAATTTTAATTAATTTTATGAATTTAATAATTATTTTTGAAATTTTAAAATTGATTTTTGAATTAAACGGGATTTTAGGGGATTTTTTTATTAATTATCAAACCTTAGCACGTGTTTTGACACGATATGCATTGCTGATCAACCTCTAGCTCGCCGGCTGACGCATTTTGGCAGTTCTGAAGAGAAATCATAGGAGAGCGAGACGTGGCGCATTCTCGCACGTCAATCAGATCCTAGCTCGCGCGCTGAGTGAGAACGAGCAGCAGAGAGGGCAGCGGGAGGGAGAGGCGACGTGGCCTCATCTGCTGCGTAGATCACGACTGTGCGTGGATTTCTGAAAGATCTAATGGCCAGTGAATGCTCATGGAGACTCCCTAGCTTGGCCAACAATTTTTCCAAGCTATGGGCATTTAAACTTAGTCGAGCTATGGCGTTGCTTCGTCATCGAGCTATAGGCACCTCCTTCTCACCTTGCTATCGGTTTTCACTGAGCTTTGGGGATATTTTTGCTTCGAACTACCGTGTCGAGCTTTGGCAATGCTTTTGTTTCGACTTCTCGGTCGTTGAACTTCCTCATCCAGTCATGCCATGGGCAAAGTTAGAGTTGTCGAACTTCGGGATCACCTCGCCAAGCTATGAAGCTCTGTTCATCGCCGAGCTAAGAAGGTGGCTACTCGTCGAGCTGTTTCTCCAAGCTATGAGGCTCATCACCGCCAAGATACTCCTTTGCTGAGCTATAGGTGAATTTTTGCTGAGCTATGAAGCTCTTAACGCCACCAAACTATGGATCTCTCGATTCTGCTAAGCTATCGGCTTCCCCGAGCTATTAAGTTTGTGTCGCCGAGCTATGAAGTTCGATATGTATCTGAGCTATGAAGATAGATTTTTCGTCATCGTTGTACTATAGCTCTTGTTTGGCGAGCGTAGGGACTACGTGTGGGCGGAGCTCAGAGTTGTGCATCGAGGGAGAGGACTAGTTTGGTCGAGCTCTAAAGATGGGGATTTTTTAGATGAAGAAGAAGAAGAGTTTTCGGATTTTGGGTTTTGAATTTGTACCCGCATACCCGTTTAATCTTTCATCCTCTGATTTTCGGGTTTTTGTTAGTGGGTTTGGTTTTAAAACCTGTTCCAATCTATATTCATGGTGTACCTGATAGCTTCTTTTCCTCTTTTATGCCAAAAATCTAACTCCTTAATTGTTTGGGGATTTCTCAGAAATTTCGGAGCTCAGATTTTGCAAGGAGCTTGGGTTGTGAATTGATTATCTCTTTAGAGCTTTAGGTTGCCAAGGTATAAGATAAATCATCTTAAGTGCGCTAAGTAGCAAGAATTTGCTCATCCCTTCCTCAAAGCTTTTAGGTTTGTTCTTTTTGATGTGTTGCGAAGCAGAGTTCGAAGTTGGCGATATTGTTGTATGAGTTGATGGAGCTAATCAACAAGAAATTTGGCTTGCATTGGTTTCTCTTTGTCGGTGGTGATTTTCGTGCTCACCAAATATTTGTTGAATTGTCTAGTCCCTTGTGCTCACCAAGTGTTTATTGAATTTTCTAGCCCATTGTGCTCACCAAGTATTTGTTGAATTGTCTACCCTATTGCGCCTACCAAGTGTTTATCGAATAGTCTACCTCCATTGAACAGTTCATTCATCGGCCGAGCATTGTGATGATCGCCCATTATGCCGATCAAATGTTCCTCTACTGGGATAATGTTCTTATTTATTCAGGTGTAGTGTAATATGAGCATTAGATCCTATGGGTGGCTAGGATATTGCCACATGGCAATTTGATCTTGAAGGTTCTATAAATAGGAATGTATTTCACCCCCCTCTTATTCATTTACCTCTTTCACTTTCTCTCTCTGTAAATTTTTGAGAGCTTCTCTCTCTAGGAGTTGGGGAGTTTTACCGGGCAGTGTTGGTGGTTCGTCTAGTGTTTGATGGTGGTGCTAGTTACAGTTGCAGATTCGATGTTCCTGTCGCTTTAACCAGGTAATCATCTCACTATCACTGTTCATCATGTGTAGTGTTTTGTCGACCCCGGTTAGTTTAGATGTTGACAACGGTATTGAGTCTAGCCATTTCATTAAAGGGGTGAAAGGGAGTGATGTGGGCGGTCATTCTACCAACGTGAAATGATCGTTGAGCCGGAGAGAGATGGGGAATGTGCACTTAAGACCCCATTGTTCTTAGCTAACGAGCTGATTAGGGAGTACCCTGTAGTTGACAAGGAGTTCCTTAAGGGTGGCATGGAGTATGCCAAGCCGGACCTTGTCCACACCACTGAGGTTGATTATGCCATCACCATCCTTTCACGCGAGGAACTTTCCATGATTAGAGTGGACTTCGGGATTCCCTCTGAGTATGGATTACTTTTACCGGATCTGGAAGTCAGGGAATGTTATGCGATGTTGGAGGAGTATTGCTTCTTTCCTTGTGATGCCTTCTTTGCGAGGCTTCGCCTGCCACTTCACCCCCTTTTCAAAGTGGTGTGCAACGGGTATAGGCTGTGTCTGATGCAGCTTATATCAAACGCGTGGAGGCATGTCGTAGGATTTCTCCTACAGTGTCGTAGGCTTGAAACTGAGCCAAGTTTTTTCGTGTTTAGATGACATTTCAAACTTGTACAAGTGAACAAAATGGAGCAGCGTTGGTACCTTAGCCTTCATAATAATCGAGGGTTAGTTGATGTCTTTAATTCATTTATTTGTTAGAGGGGGAGGTTTCTTGTTGTTCGAAGTACTGATCCGTGGGGAATTCCCATAACATGGAGGAGAACGGTCCCAACAGTGGTGAGGGCAGAGCCGGTGGTGTCCTTGGCCAAGAAGAGTTGTAGCGATGTTCTTCTTGCATTGAAGGTGTTGGCTTGGCAAGATGTCACCGACAAAGTACTCTTCGAAGGTGGTCATGACCCGGCTATTTCCAGTATGGTTTGCTGTTGTTGCTTCCTTGTCATTTCATTCATGCCTATGTTCATTTTGAACTGCTTTTATTTGGTATCACGAGTTCTAACTCCTTTGTGTTTCACCTTACGGGAAGAACAGACATGGACTACGAGGACTTGTTAGTGAATATGGGCGCATTACATAACGAGAGGGCTAACGAGCAGAAGAAGCGGAAGTGGTCGGCGAGCTGTCCTCCTCCTTCCTAGGACCTATTGCCCCCGACCCCTACCGTACCGTCTGGGCCAACTTCGGGGTGCCGCCTGTTGTTGCGGCGGGTTCCTCTTTGGTTGCGACCGTGGTGAGTGCCAAGCCTGTTCCACTGATTGCTGAGGCCACGACGATCCTTGTTTACGAGAGGGAGATGGTTTACACTCCTGACTAGAATGTGAAGCCACATAAGAGCTTCTTGGGGAACTCTGCCCCCTGCCTTGATGCTAGTCGCCACCTCCCTACTCCCACCGACCGAGAGAGGCTGAATATGGAGCCCCCGAGTGGTCAGTATTGGAAATCACACGGGTGCACATGACAGTATGATCTACACTTCTTTTATTTTTGGCTTCCGTTCTTGTAACCCCTGGTTTCCATTTTATGTATTTTGGATGTATTGTTTTTCTTCTTTTTGGTTATTTATTCATATTGTATTTGTCCGTCTCTTTTTGAACTGTATTGGATCTTCTTTTATCAATATATTCATCTATTTGACTGTCGCCAGTTATTTGATCTTCTTGATTCAATTGTCAGCCTATTGTTTCGTCTCTGATTGATCGAGCTATTATTTTTTATCCTCATTATAAATTGTTCATGTCTTATTTTATTTTTTGATTTTTTTTGTGTTCCCATCTCATTATTTTGGATCATCCTATTGTTATTTTGATCTTTTTCTTAACCCATTTAAATCGTATAACATTAACCTAACTCTAATACCCAATAACACCCCAACCCGTTGCCCATCAGCACTTAAACCCTAACCATCTCTCATATATATAATACCTACTGTTAACCCTTCTAATCCAAACCCTAATCATCCAGCCGCCATTCACTATCCCCTACCTCCTTCACCGACCTCCCGTTCTCCCACTCTCTCACTGTGATCCCGTCTGCACCCCTACTCGATTGTCGACCCCCCTCCATGACCCCAACGCTCGCCCTGCACCCTCATCCCAATGCCACAGTGTGCCCCCGTCGATGTGCCTTCCCCCGACGACGCTCAGCAACAGCACAGCAGCCCGTGCTGTGTTTCTCCCCTTCCCTGCCTTTTCCGAAGTCAGCAGCTTCAGCAGCAAGCACTGTCGCTACCTTCGCCCGCTGTCCGCCGTTTCTCTCGACGCATGCACACCTCTCCACTGCCCTTTTTTTGTGTGCGTGTGTGATCTCGAGTTCTGATCGTTGTTCGGGCATTCGTGATTCGTTTATTGAGTTCGTGCCCGAGAATCCGCTCCCGTTATTCTCACTCTTTACATCGCTATCGTCATCGACTATAAGGAAAATAACTTGTATTCTTTTGGTTCATAATACAAGTACTAAATACCGCATGTAGTGCAGTTGCTTCAAGATATATTCTCATGAAAACCCTTGTTAGATCTTATCTCTATGTATGATCCACCCGTAGTTGTCTCATTTCACACATGACATAAAATAACTTAGAGATAGTCAATTCTTGATGTATACATGCATGTTGTTCGTATGATGTCGTATGCTTAATTGTGTTGGTAATTGTATAACTTGTTGTAGACTTATTAAACACCCTATACCATGTTGCTTGGACATCTAGTAAACCATATTTTGTATTTTATTATGATTTGGATGTGTTTCATATAGACTAGTTGATTTTATGCATGAAGAAGATTTCTGTTTTTGCTGTTACCCCGTTTTTGTTCAGTATTTTAAACCTTATTAAGGTCAGTAAATGAAAATTATTTGTGAATATGAATCATAGCGAATTTTGTCTACTTTCCAGAATTTCTAACAGATCTCAGTTTTGATTTGTGAGTTGCAAGTTATTGTTGTTTTACCACAGAGGTGTAGAAAATGATAGATTTGGTTTTATGTGAATTCTGGAGAGTAATTTATTTTTATACTGAAGTTAAAGATAATATTTTGATCAAATATTTTTCTGGAAATATCTAGACTTAATTGGGATTAACCCCTAAATTTTGTGGATTTAATTGATGACTTTTATAGACTATTCTATGCTTGCAAACAACTACTATACTTGCATAATTTTCATGCTGTTCAGTAAAGAACCAAAATTTCAACCTGATTCTACTTGTTTTTGATAAAAACTTTGTGAATATGAATGTAGCCTACCGTATCTATTTTATCACCCTTTTGACGGATCTGGATTTCGGTTTATATTGTGTAATCTATTACTGTTTTAGTACTGTTGTGTTTATGATTTCAGATTTACAAACTTCTGTATCTTGCTGTTATTTGATTTTATTTGACTATACTATGTATGTTGGAAAATTATGAAATTATATTTTCTGATACTAAACATACTAGGAAATATCCCAGATTTTTTTTGGATTTAATTAGTAAGTTTTTATGCCGTTTTCCTGTATATAAATACAAACTTTTGATTTCTGGCTGAACATGTTTTCTGGATACAATTCTGTTTTGAGTCATGTTTTTGTAAAATACCATATGACTTATATATACCTGATGGATTCGGCCGAGAGTCTATTTTCTAGATTTTCTGATGGATCCAGGTTTGCATATTTGTGACAATGAGAATTCCAGATTTGGTGCAGTACTGTCTTACTGTCCTGATATAGAATTTTTGTTGTCCTAATCTTTTATGAGTTGTCTTCACCTGTTGAAGTTTATCTTCTGACCTGAACCTGTCACTTGTTTATACCATGTTATTCTTGCTCTGTTTTCTGACAGGTATATGCATGTTGATAATAATAACAAATAACCAATTCGGGATTAAGGGAATGATCTCTTAGTGGAAAATATAAATTTGTGTACTTGGAAGGGAGCCCGTGTTTCCCACCTGATTATCTGTTATCCGTTATGTGTTTCATGACTACATAATACACGATTCTGTTTATCTGATTTCCTGGCTGCACACTTCCCTAGAGGAAGGTGTACTCAGAAGAGGACACGTAGGTTCTACCTGTACTTGTATCTGTATTTGTTTATCTGATACCTGAGTACACGGCCCTATACAGTCCACTACGAAATCTAAACGTAACTTGTTTGAATGTAGCAACCATGTGGTTAAAATTTTGGACGCATGAAGTGCTACCTAGATAGAAATAAATACAAGACTTAACATAACATGACAACTATTACATGCTTACCTGTACATGTTACATGTTTACCTGCTTACCTGTTATCTGCTTTCCTGCTATTTGAGACCTGATACATATTACCTGTACCCTGTTAGTATATCATAATATCTGATTATGTTTTATGATTCATATTAGACATTCTGCTTCGCTATTTCTTTCATTCCATGCTATGTTTGTTTCCACTGTCACTCTACATCTGTTTATCTTTTCCTGTACTTGTTCTCTGCACTATTTCCTTTTCCTGCAATTTATTTAATTGTAGATTTTGGTGATCATCTGTAACAAACTCGATGTTCATATGAATATATGTATGATTTGTTGAGCACTAAAATACTATATTTATTTATTTATTTATTTTTCTTTTTGAAACTATTAGCATGGAATTATTTCATAAGCTTCAACTACACTCACCATGAGCTAGACATGGACTCAAACCATGTTCTTTTGACCTATGAGCCATGAACACACACTTGTATTGTGACATGTCGTGTACAAAAAAAATATGAAATGAAGCCCAAAGATTACATGAGAAAAGGAGGGAAAACAAGAGAACTAGGGTTAAGGTTTTGAACTTAAATTGACTCATGATGGGTCTTTCACCACTCCTACACTCCCCCTCCCTCTTGAGCCAATGCAAGAGGAGACTCTCCCCCTATTCAACATGCCCCAAATCTAGCTAAATCCCCCCTCCACCTTCCTCTATTTTGTTTTTTAAAACCTCCCATCTCTACTTCTCATTTCCATCTCCTATAACTTCCACACTCAAGAGAAAGAGAAAAAGAAAGAGAGTAAGAGAGAGCTTGATACTGATATGGAGTAAGAAGAAGAAGAGAAGCCAAGGGGGAGGAGCCAAGCAGCCAAGAAGGTAAGGAGCTAGGAGCAAGAAGTCCAATCTTGAAGCTCGGAGCTTGTAGGATCTCTTTTCCATCAAAATTCATCAAGGTGGGTGATTTTAATCTCTTTGGCTGTTTTTGTTTGTTAGATGGTAGTTTTAGCGACTGAAAAATTACTTGCATGCTCTCGAATGTACTAAAAAGAAACTCTTTTTGTGCTAAGAAACCCAAAACAGAAAATCCTGTTGAAAAGCTGAAATTTTGTTGTCAGTCGTAGCTCATAACTTGAACAATACTAGTTAGATTATCTGAAATTTTTACATGATGTTCCTTTATGTGTCGTAAACCTTTAGTAATTGTTCCTGATTTTTATGATTTTTTTTACTATTAAAATAAAATGCAAACTTGCATTCTGGTCAGAAGAAAAAGAAACAGTATTTGTTGTTACAGTTGTGAGAAGAATGACTTGTATCTTGCTGCATGTTTATGGAAATGATATGAAATTTTAGTATGTAATTTTTAAGTGTATCTACGACCTATTTTTCTAATTTTATGAGATTTGGACCACTATAACTATGTTAATAAAATCATGCAAACTCAGCTAGTTATTTTAGTAAACAGAACTGTTGCTGTTATTGCTCTGTTTTTAATGTTATTCAAAAAGACATAATTACAAATCTACTTGGTAGAATCACCTAATTTCTGTAAGTGTTGTAACATCATGTGTCAGGAGCTAGAATCTAAAATTTCATAATGTTCTGACACTGTTTAATATTTTAAATTGATTTTACCTCATGACTGTGTTGATATGATGTGCTGTTCTGAGATTCTGTATACTTGTTAAAGATGGGACCATAAGAGCTTGTAAACGACCTATTCTGAAGAAACTTGAAACTAGGAAGTTATAGTAGACACAGAGACCTTTCTGGATTAATTGAGAAATCCTTATTTGGATAAGTGTACGATTTTATATGATTTTTGCCAAGTGACGACAGAAACATAGTGAATCTTAGAGCTCACTGTTTTGCACCATGTTCATTGAAATGAGTTTGAACTTGTACTTTATTAGCTTAGAGTTGCTGTTTGAGGTCATAAATCATGTTAGATGTGGACACGATTTAGGACTTAAATTATCTAAAATCCCTTGCTAAGACTAGCTCATAGTTGCTAGTAGACCCCAATATAGACAACGTTGTTCACTGTTTTGAAGTGAAAATTGTATTGGATGTTCGGGTAGTATTGTTGAACATTTTGGGATGAGATTCATGCCCAATGAGTGCTTATATTTTCTGTCTACCTTGAGTAGAAGCATGGAAGCGCCCAATCGCAATTTCTCAAAGAAACGGGACCGAGAATGACTTCGTTTTGGCATAAATGCCAAATGTGTGCTTGCTGTTTCGAATTGTAAATTGTCAATTTTAGGGCTCTAAGAACCCCATTTTGTGGATTCATGGGTTAGGACTTACTCCTAGTGTAGTGTACCCTGTTGGGATACATCGGTTGATTATTGAGACTCTAGGACTAAGTCTTGTGACAAACCTAGACGGGTAGAATAGGAACTGTGTTGCATCGAACGCGTTGGAGGAGATGATTCGTGCGCCGACACACTCTGCCATGCATGGATGGATTCCATGGTTGTGTTCTGGAGCTACCACTTTTCGAAGATCGTGGAGCATGAAGGTTAGCAGGAGCTATGTGTTGGTCGGGCCGAGGTTGCATCGAACTCCAAGTGTAGATGACGGTTGCGGCAATTGATGGGGTCGATTCGTCGTTGGTTTGTGCCAAGTGTAGGCCGAGGAGGGCCAACCCTTGGGCCGAACTTGAGGGCTAGTTGAGTCCTAGTGTGGGATGGGTTAAGATCCATTAATGATAAATGTAACTAACTAGAAAGAGTCTGTAAGTAGAACTTAACTAGTCGTTCATAGCAAGCTAAGTTGATCACCAAGTTAAGGATTGGAAACAGTAGATAGATCGCCTAACTAAGGGAATGGGTAATATGAGATAGTTCTAGGCTCGCCTAGAGGCCCATACTTCTAATAAGAAAATGAAAGAGAATTAGAGATTGACTAGAGTCATGGATTTTAGTAATTGGTTGATAAAACAAATGTTAGTAATCTTGTGATTAGTCTGATCTTTAAACTTGGAGCAGAGTAGCATTGATGTTTTGATAGGACTAGATCGAGTCTTGGTTGAATGTAAGGACAGGCACAAGCGAGGGTGTTCGTCTGTCATCACGCCTGGCCAAATTCTAGGTTCGTTTAATGCGGACAGGGACCCCGAGCTGCCCTGGGAAGAGGAAACTTTATGGGGGCTCCACTGTTTCGGCATGAATGCCTTTATGTCTGTACCAACCTTTGAGGTGGTTTGGAGTGTTGACTTCGTCTCGACTGCAAGATCTGTTCTAGCGTAAGGACGAGTGTAGCAGAGTTGGAAAAACCCTATATCCGTCAGGTCCTTTATTGATCAATGCTGGCAGGAGGTTTAGAGAAATACCCGGTGAGCGAAAACTCTACGGGAAAGTCTATAGGTCCTTCGGCGGGGAAGACCTAGTGTCTGTATATCAGCTTTTGGTGAGGTCCGGGGAGACATAGATACAGAAACATACCATGGGTACAGTCGTGAAGGAGTAAGCCTGCGACTGTAACCCCAGCCGTGACGAAGTAAGCATGCGGAGGAGATCCCGGGCATAGTGGATAAAGCATGAGGTATTAGACACCACTAATGACAGCAGCGACTGGAGTAAGCCAGACGACTGTAGCCTCACCATCACTAGAATCAAAAACAGGAGAGAGCACAAGAGTAGGATGCATAGCAGGGGATCGAGCCCCAACAAACTGAAGAACGTCGTTTGGTTGGGGGGTGTGTAGTATGGGATGCATATCTTTCAAGCAAGCGTGCATTAGCTTTAGGAGCATGTGTGCATAGTGTGTGCATTAGATTAGGCCATGGCATACACTGTTTGACATCACCTTTCTCTTCGTATCAAATATTATTTGTGGTTGTTGAGTTTGGAATTGTTATATTTTGGCGTAGAGAGGATAGTCGAATATAGTATTTCGTCAGTTGTAATCAACTGACATGCCCACAGTTATCAGTGCAGGATTGCCGGCATGGGAGCGCGGGAAAGCTCTAGCAGGGGAAAGCATCCAAGTGAAAGTTACTGTAACGCCCTGATTTCCAGGTAACTAGGAAACCGTGACATAAGCCAGAATATTTTCTTCAATTAGCCACAATACACAGAAAAATAGGAAAATTTAAAACTTTTTATTCAACACAAATGTATTACAAATCCGAATGTTACAAAATTATAATACATTACAACAGTGTTACAATAATACCTTTACAATCCCAAGTGTTACAACTTTCAACATATTACATCAGAGTACAATGAATAAAGAACAACACTTGGTATTTCACTTGGATGCTTTCCAACAAATAAATAGATTACAAAATGGTTACAATGGAACAATAGTAAACAACATATAATGCAGCGGAAATAAAAACGACTCTTGCTTATCTCGCCTTGAGTCCTCCTGAACCTTGTACCTGTACTTCTGCAATACGGTACCTATTGAAATGGGGACGTCAGTACATATACTGACGTTTTTAAGGCTGATAACTAGCAGCGATACTCCACTTAAGCAAACAGATTGATGAAAAGAGAAACGTGTATATATAATTGATGTGTCAGTGTATGCTATGCCTTAGACTTTAATGCAAGTTTGACTAACGCATTTCTGCACTTATTCTAATGCAAGCAAGTCTCCGGAACAGTATGCAGCCCATACTACATACGCCCCATCTCAAGTCGTTTCTTCATATATAGGGATTTGAACCCTCGTTATGAATTCTACTTTGTACACAATCATGTTCCTGATAATGCAACGTGACTGTGAGGTTGCAGGTGGGTCAAGTCCCACCAATGCAGTACGATTATGGTGTCCCCGTTTGTCACTACTACCTGGCATGCTGGACCTCACTAAAAAACAAGGTTGCAGGTACGGTCTAGTTCCGTTACTGCATTCATATAGTGGTGTCCATGTTTGCCACTATTGCCCAGCATATCGGGCCTCATTCGAAAATCAAAAGAACATAGGGTCTCGCATGCGCAGGATAGCGCGAAACCTACCCTATGGTACCCCTGGGGTCTCGCAAACGCAGGAATGCACATAGCATCCTGTGGCACCCCAAGCCACGGTATTTCAGGAATTAACAGACGAGATACGCAACCCGCGCTCCCAACTCGTGAGATGACACCGTACGTATCCCTTTGACAGGAAGGTACAACCCAATAACACCACCTTGTATCGGCCTATAGGACAAGTCGGATCATAAGGAATCACCCTTAACACCAACTCTTTCCCTTTGGCAAAAAAATGATAACAAGTAATGTTTAAGTAATAATAGCCATAAGTTACTACCCTAACGATGTCACTAAACCCCAAACAGTCTCACGGGGTTTTCAATAACTTTCTTATGATTATCCCGATCTAACTCATGGCCTATAGATCCAAGAAACCGGTGATGGAATCTCTCACTTACTCATCATTACCCCTAATTCGGATCTCGTCAACATTCTCGGCCCACGATCAACCCACATCAGTTAAGATCCGTCAGTGCTCGAGGTGTGATTTATCCACAGTTTCTAAGGTGATAAGATGCGATTCTTGATGGTCGATGGCCCCTACGGTAACTACGAGACCTTATCACTACCCCTAACTCGGATCTTGTCAACACTCTCGGCCCGCGATCAACCCACATCAGTTAAGATTTGTCGGTGCTCGATGTGTGATTTATCCACAGTTTTCAAGGTGGTAAGATGCGATTCTTGATGCTCGATGACCCCTAGGCTAGCTTTTATCTAGATAACAATACTAGTGACTTTTCCAACCATTATTTACCATACATTGAAGATGAAGCATGTGCACATCATATAGTCCAATTTCAATTAGAAACGCATACAACTAGAACTCATGGGTTCTTTTCCCAAATTTGAACTAGGACAATATGCGACTAGGTTCAGGGGTTCTTTCTCAAAGTTGAGCTAGAATCACCTAGAACCTAATTGCATGGGTTCCTCGCCAGTTCGAACTAGAACTATCATGGATCTAGTTTCATGGGTTTCTTCTTAAAAATCGAACTAGAGAAAATGTGGAACATGGGTTCATTTCAATAGTTCCATTGGATTGTCATGCAAGCTAAACTCATGGGTTTCTTTTAGAATTTAACCGAAACCACTCATATCATATAACTCAAACATGCATGGATTCTTTTGAATCAAAAACAACTACACATCTCAAACATAGGTTCTTTACTAGAACTACTACAATAACACAGGCATGCGTTCTTTACTTAGAACAACTACAATAACTCAAGCATGGTATCTTTCTACAACTCAAGCATGGGATACAACTTAAGCATGAGTTTCTTTACTACAACAATCTACAACAACTCAAACATGGTATATTTACTATATTCAACTCAAGCATGGGTTTCTCACTAAATCAACCTACAATAACTCAAGCATGGTATATTTACTATATTCAACTCAAGCATGATATCTTACTATAATCAACTCAAGCATGGATTTCTCACTATAATCAACCTACAACAACTCAAGCATGGTATACTTACTATAATCAACTCGAGCATGGGTTTCTCACTATAATCAACCTACAACAACTTAAGCATTGTATACTTACTATAATCAACTCAAGCATGGGTTTCTCACTATAATCAACCTACAACAACTCAAGTATGGTAAACTTACTATAATCAACTCGAGCATGGGTTTCTCACTATAATCAACCTACAACAACTTAAGCATGGTAAACTTACTATAATCAACTCATGCATGGGTTTTTCACTATAATCAACCTACAACAACTCAAGTATGGTATATTTACTATAATCAACTCAAGCATTGGTTTCTCACTATAATCAACCTACAGCAACTCAAGCATGGTATACTTACTATAATCAACTCGAGCATAGGGTTTCTTACTATAATCAACCTACAACAACTTAAGCATGGTATACTTACTATAATCAACTCAAGCATGGTATCTTACTATAATCAACTCAAGCATGAGTTTCTTCTACGACAACTCAAGCATGGGTTTCTTACTATAATCAACCTACAACAACTCAAGCATGGTATATGGATTCTTTTTAAAACTAGAACAAGTACGAATGGGTTCATGGGTTTCACAAGCATGGTTCATGGGTTCACAAGTATGAATAGGTTCATAAGCATGAATGGGTTCCCTTGCTACACAACTTAAGCATGGATTGGTTCGCATGCATGGATAGGTTCTCTTTTTGACATAGAACACAAATATGGTAGGTTCATGTGTTCACATAAGCATGGATGGGTTCTTTGCTACAACTCAAGCATAGTAGGTTCTTTACTAAGAACAACTAAATATCACAAGCATGAATGGGTTTCTAACAACCTAGATTAGTTTAGAACATGCTACAAAAGACTAATATAAATTATTACAAAGACTACTTCTTTAGGAAAATTACAAGTCCTATATATTACAAAGACTACATTTATTTAGTCTACAAATTAGTATATACTACAACCCACTTTTCTTCAATCCTACAAGTTCCTACATACAAAAAGAGCAACTTTTTATGAACTAGGGTTAGCAAAGAATGATTTCTTAACAAAGTAGAGAGCAACATATAACAAAAACTTATCCTTTAAAAAGCTAGATGAGTTCTACAACCCTAGAACGGGTAAGTAAATATTCTTACTACAATAATCTTTATATGCACATAGTTATAGTCCAAGTGGTCATTTGTGTTAACAAAATAACCTTAATAACAACAATAGTCATTACAAGGTTAAAAACAACCTTTATGTGTTTTTAATTAAGTTCCACCACCCATCTTTTTTATGGGATCCTTTTGATCCCTACAACCACCTTATGCTTAATACTTAGTCCAAGTCATTTTTTAACACACATACAACAAAAGTGGACAAGAATCCACACAAATAAAAAGAGAGAACTTCATCTTGATTTCCCACTGTTCTTATGCACAAATCTTAGTCCAATTAGTCCAAAATAATCATCATAACAACAATAACTATAGCAAGGTTCAATACTCTATCTTTATGTGATCTTGTTGAGTTCTACCAATCCATCTTTTTTATGGGATCATTTTGATCCCTACAACCACCTTATGCTTAGAAATTTAGTCCAAGTTATTTAGGAGCATAAAAACACAACAACACATCATAAAGATGGGTTCTTTTTAACCTACAACCATTTATATGCTTAGAAAATAGTCCAAGTTGTTATAGAACATATACATACAACATCCACCATCATACAGATGGGTTCTTTTTATCCTACAACAAACAACCATCAAAGATGGGTACTTTACTCACATAGAACCAATAATAACCCTAAAGATGGGTTCTTTTCTACATAAAATAAAATAAAAGAGAACAAAACACCCTAAAAATTAGAAGTAGAGAATCCCCACCTTAGACCTCTTTATAGGAAGGACTAGCTAGCTTTCCTTCTCCTTCCTCTTAGCTTTCTACTACAACTTGTATGAAGAACACTTAACGAAAAACTCCAAATGAAGAACACTTAGGGTTTCTTCTCTTTCTTTTCCTCTCTTTTTTTTTCCTTGTAAATGAGGCAAAGTGTGAAGGGGAGGGGTTTTTATAGGATGAAAAGAGGGTGGAAAGTGCATAATACACCTACACAATTGCACATACCCCCTTGGGGTTACTTTGGCTAGTTATTTACCTCATGAGGTGGAGGGGTGAGGTGGAGGGATGAGGTGGAGGGGAGTCTTCTAGTAAAAGATACATATTAATACTCTTATGTATCCCTAATTAATCCTAACCTATGTTTAAGCCTCCAAACAAATCCTAGCTATCCAAATTTGATTAATCATGACCATAATAAGATATTTTTTTCCAAAACACATACTACATGATTTATACAAATGTACGAAATCGGTACAATATGCTTACGTATGTATATATCTATATACCGATCATTTATGTTTGTAAAACCGCTTAATCCGTACAAAAATAATTTAATTCCAAAAATAATAATAAAATAAATTTTATTATCAGCTCGGAAGATTTCAGTACCAATTTCATACAATACAGATGTATACAGACTGGTATGTGTACACAGATAATGCTTATTAACAAAACTGGGTGATATCCACCAAAAATATTTCATTTAGGGAAATAAAAATAAAATAATAATCAAATAATAATTTTCAGTGTCTTTCCGAGATTTTCTAGACATTTTTCTGAAAATTGCGTTTTTCAGGATTTTGTACAAGTGCACAAAACTGATACAATACCTGTATATACTTACTAGTATATAGGTCCAGGTAACTTTTTATTTAGAAAAACCAAAAATTTCCAAAAAAATATTTTAATTTAAAAAATAATTATTATTACAATATAATATCCGTCCGGGATATTACAGTTACCGTCCAATTTTTTTTGTACATTCTTGTTGTAACAATTAATTATAATTGTTGTAATCATTGGACATTGTAATAACAATTTGATGTAATAAAAGTTTTTAAATTCCTGTGATTTTTGTTGTGTTGTGACTCATTTGAAGAAAGATCCTAGAGTGTGTCACAAGTTCCTATGTTAGGAATTCGGGGCACTACAAAGTTGTTATCAGAGCTTACTTCAAATTGTAGCATAACACAACAGGAAATTAGACTTGGATGGCCCAGTCAGAGCCAGGGTTAGTTTTGATAGTGGGATGGTCGTAAATCATATTGTTGCACTTTTGCAACTTATGTTTACAAATTTTTCCTATGTCTGACCTAACCCCACTGCGATTATTTTTTTTACTGACGTTTATGATTCAACTGGATGTTGAGGAGACAAATTTGCTGCCTGATGTCCAGGAGGCAAGCATGCAGCTGGGCATCGATAAAGGAGTGCCCACGAAGCAAGAGACGAAGAAGAAAGCGGAGGAGCCAACGGCGGTGACCTCAATGTCGAGGTGAGAATTCAACATGATTTCCAAGCACAAGGTTCACATTGACTATAGGAAGAAGAAGATGACCTTAGCCATACCCGAGAGACCGGAAATTGTGATTCAAGGGAAGAAAAAAAACGGGAAGATTTTGGTGGCTACAGCCACGAGTAAGGTGCCAAAGGAAGTCAAGGGGATACCCATTGTACGAGACTTTCCACTCGTATTTTCGGAGGAGTTACCAGGGTTACCCCCACCAAGGGATGTGGAGTTCAGTATCGTGATCTAGCCAGGCAACGCGCCTGTATCAAAGATGCCATATCGTATGGCACCGGTGGAACAGAATGAAGTCAAGAAGCAAATAGAATAATTGCTGCAGAAGGGACTCATCAGGCCTAGTGTCTCTCCTTGGGAGCACCGGTACTACTGGTCAAGAAGAAGGACAGGTCATCAAGGATGTATATTGACTATCGAGAATTGAACAAAGTCACAGTCCAAAACAAATATCCATTTTTCAGGATCGACGACCTGTTCGACCAGCTACAGGGAGCAGTAGTATTCTCAAAGATAGATCTATGGTAATGTTACCATCAGGTCCGTGTATAGGAGGAGGGCATACCTAAGATAGCCTTCAGGACTAGACATGGGAACTATGAATTCCTAGTGATGCCGTTTGGAGTGACTAGCACCCCAGCAATCTTCATGGACTTAATGAACCGAATTCTACGGCTATTTATCGACCCGTTCGGGGTGGTCTTCATCGATGACTTTCTAGTGTATTTTACATACGAAGGAGGATTACGCGAAGCACCTGACGACAGTTTTGAGAAAGCTTCAGGAGCATCAGTTGTATGCCAAGATATCCAAATGCGAGTTATGGAAGTCGAAAGTTGCTTTTCTTTGCCACTGATCCGCAGAAGATTGAGGGAGTGAAGGATTGGCCTCAACCAAGGACGGTGAAGGAGATTAGGAGCTTTTAAGCTCGACCGGATACTACAGGAAGTTTATTCAAGATTATGTCAAGATTGCAGTACCGCTCATGAGCCTGACCAGGAAGGACAAGAAATTTGAATGGGCTGACAAGTGTGAAGCAAGTTTTCAGGAACTGAAGGAGATACAGGAAACTGCGATGTTATCACTAGCATAGAGGATCCATAGTGGACCATTTTGTCTTTTGATTGCGGATTAAACTCTTTTGGAATACTAGCAAGATGTCAGGGAGGCAAACCTGCAACTGGATATCGGAAGCAAATCTGCAACCGAAGGTCTAGAAGGCAAACCTGCAACTGGATATCGGAAGGCAAGTCTGCAACCGAAGGTCCAGAAGGCAAAGCTACAACTGGATATCGGAAGGCAATCTGCAACCGAAGGTCCAGAAAGCAAATCTACAACTGGACATCAGAGGGCAAGTCTGCAACCGAAGGTCCAGAAGGCAAACCTGCAGCTGGATATTGGAGGGCAAATCTGCAATCGGATGTTGAGAAAGCAAATTTATAACCTGATGTCACACCTCGCTTCCCAAAAAGAATACGGAATACGGATACGCGACAAAAGCCCAGCGAATAATTTTTATCATCCATAAGCTGTTCATGAATCTTTACAATATTTCACAAAATAATCAGAGTCGGAAGCCAGAAAAGTCAACCACATGCACATATGAACCAAATACCAACAAGAATACTTGAAATAAAATATATTAATCTCAAATAGTTATGATCTGAAATACACAAATAATCCTGGATCACATTACCCAAATACAAGAATAAATCCAAATACATGAATGCAATTATTGTTCAAGCAAACTACAAGAAATAATAATAACGAGATCCAGTACTAATACATCATGTCACCAATACCGTCTGGAACCTGTTCTCCAAAATTTGCAATTCAACGAATGCAGAAAAGAGGGAAAGAGAAAAACAAGAACCCGTCAATTGTAAGTTACGGGCCACCTATAATGTAGGATACAAGAACATGGGGAAAACTAACGAATCACATGTCAAAATATAACAACTAGTATGGTAAGGTGAATAGGTATAAATGGCATGAATCAAGTGTCAAGTAATCAAGTAAACAGGTAAACATATAACGGGTATAAGGTAACAGGTATACAAGTAAACAGGTAATCATGTAACATGTATCAAGTATTAAACAAGCATGTGTCACGTGATCAAGTAGCATGTTCAGGTCTCATGTGTCAAGTCTTGTAGTTATTACTATCTATGTAGCAATTCATGCGCCTCATAGTATAACACATGGTTGGTACAACAAAACAGTTTCGCTTTAGATTTTATAATGGACCATAGAGGGCAGTATACTCAGGGACAAGTAATCCAAATCATATACCAAATTCCAAATTAACCAAATCATATAACAAATTCCAAATAATCCAAATCATATACCAAATTCCAAATATGGGAAACACGGGCCCCCTTCCGGGTACACGTTTCTGAATTATCCACTATTAGATCCTTCCCTTAAACCCCGACTTGATCATTTATTATTATAGTCAGGCATGCATGTATGTGTCACAAAACAAAGTAGGGGTAATAGGATATAAACATGTATCAGGTTCAGAGTGTAAAATAAATAAGTACAGGTACACGATAACACATAACAGGGTAAAACAACTAGTTTTCTAATTCAGGACAGCAAGACAATGTTGTACTAAAACAGTGATTCCTGCTACTACAAATATCCAAATCTGGATCCGTCAAAGGATCTGGAAAATAGGCTTCCACACGAATCCAGCGAGTATAATTAAGCCATATAGTAATTCACAACATCAAAACTCAAAACAGATTTGAAAACAGAAAACATGTTCAGTCAGAAATCAGGAAAACGAATTCTCAGTCAGGAAAACTACATCAAAACCTCTCAAATAAACTCAGGAAAAAATCTGGGGTATTCCCCTATATATCTACCATCCAAATATAAAGTTTCATAATATTCCAGTAAAATTAGCTTAGTCATCAAAATTAAGAAAATATCAAGAAACGACACTTTGGAAAATCTGGAAGTCCCAACACTGCTGTACGAAAAGTGAAGTATCTCGCAACCAGTGAAACGAAATCCAAATCCGCCAAAGGGAGATAAAAATAGACAAAATATATTAACTTTCATATTTCACAAACATTTTTCATACAGCAAAAGGAATCATAGTGAAAATAAGGTTCTTTACAGAACAGCGAGCAAAATACAACATGTATAGATTTTATAAACGAGCATGAAATATCAGATAAAACTTATCAATAAAATTCATCAAAATTATGGGTAATCCCTAATTAGATAAAAAAAACACTGACCAAAGTTTTGGATCAAAATATTATACGTAGCATAGTTCTTTAAAATAATTTGTCATCAAAATTATCTAAAAACAGAATCTGGAAAAGATCGACACCTCTATACTAAAACAGTCATAACTCAGTCATACGAAAACAAAATTAAGCAAGGTCAGAGGTGTTTTAAAGTAGATGAAATTATCTAAAACTCATGTTTTATACCGAAATTAAGATATTGACTTTAAACCAGTTCAAAATAGCAAATAAAACATAACAGCGACAAAATACAGATTTTCCTCCTTAAAACAAAATCAATATAGATTCGAGAAAATTGATCCAAACACATCCAAACATGAAATCGAGTCTACCAATTGTCTAAACATCATGAATTAGGGTATCTAACATGTCCATACCAAGTATTTCACATGGGTCTCAACCAAAACACGAATTTGCACACACGTCTCACACACATGATCAAAATCAAGAACGGGTAAAACCTAAGTTAATTATGTCCATATTGTGTCGTGAGGCAACTATGGTCAAGTTTTCACAATAGAGACAAAACCCATCAAGCAAAACACATCCAAGAGTCGTCTCTAGACCCAACTACACTATAGGTGAACTTTTTGACTTGTATCAAACAAATGAATTGGAGTACAAGTTACTTGCCTGAGAGATGATGAATCCAACGGAGCAAAGAGCAAGAATAATGGGAACATATTTTTGAGCACGAACACAAAATCACAAACAAGCGAACACGAACAAGATCACGAATCCAAAGAACAAATAACCCACGAACATGATCGGACGACGAACTAACCAATCACTAATACACGATCACAATCGAAATTACGAACCCAAGGCACGGATCTCGATGATCAAGAGATCCAACGGCTAGATCCGAGAAATCAAGATCAAGATCCACGGACGGCTGAGGTCAAACCATGCTCAAGATGAGATCGTGAAGATCCGACGGTCCACAATCAAAGTGATCAAGATGGTGATCAATGGCTAACAATCAAAGCAGTCAAAACCTATGCAATAGCATGCCGAAGGGGAAAAGTGTGCATTGCGGCAATGAACGGCGGTGGCACAACGGGTGCGGAGGGGCTGCCGGCGACTGTCACTGCTGGCAGTCGCTATAGGGAGGCACGGCACGGGATAGGGAGGGAGAGATGAGCAGAAGGGAGATGAGAAGTCGGGGCAGTTGCATGGGTTTAGGCGGCTGGATAGGAGGAAGGTGAACAGGCGATATGATGGGTTTAAATATAGGCAGGGTTAGGGTTACGGGATGCAGGTGTGAAAAAGGGTAGGGTATACAAAGGTGGTATTAACGGGTATGGGGTATTTCGGGTGTGGGTAGAGTATTAGGTAAATGGGTTTGGGTAATATATTGGGTTAATGGGGTTTAAAAAAATCCATTAGGGTATTAAAAATTCAAATGAGAAAATAAAATAACAAATAAAAAAAATATTGTTTATAATAAAAATTTAATTTGCAATACAAAATTAGAATTTATTTAAAATACTACAAATATAGTTAGTAGGTAAAAGCAGATTTTTAATACCCAGTCAAAAATATTAATAAGAACAATAATACTAATAACAATAATAATAATAAGACTAATAAAAACAACATAAGAATTGTATTCAATATAAAATAATAGAAACTAGTTACAAAAAAAGTTATTGATCGAAAACAGATTTTAAAATAGAAGATCCAAAAAAAAATACATTTTGATATAAAAAAAAAATTGCAAAAATTTTTAAAATACAGAAAATACACATAAATACATTTTTTGAAAAAACAGGGGTTACACCTGATGTGTAAGTAGCAAGTCTGCAGTCGAACGACAAATAAGGGCGAGTCGTAGCACAAAGTCGAGGAAGAACGTCAAGGCCGCACCGAGACTCAGTGTTGAGACTAGAATTCGCAAGGTACCAAGGATGGCAATGGAGGAAATCTATGAAACGAAGAATGGGAAGAAGACCCATAGAATGGGGAGGACTTCTTGAATGAGTTTAAGCAGCATTATTTTCCCCCAGACTTACAAGAAGAAAAGACAATGAAATTTCAAGATCTAAAGCAGGGAGGTATAACCATCCGGGAATATGAAACCAGATTTACTCAACTGTCTCGTTATGTCCCAAGAAATGGTGCAAGACGAAGTAAAGAAGGCCAAGAGATTTGAACATGGACTTAGGCCTGGACTTAGAACCAAGTTAGTACTATGGTGCATTCGGAGGTTTGAAAAAAAATTAGTTCGATGAGCTTCAGCTTAACTGGAAGGAAGGATGAAGTGGTGCATGGTCTAGAATAGCAATATATTCTATTAGTTGCATTTTTGGCAAGCCACGGATGACGAACTTGTAATGTGTTCTGTAGTAAGATATTATGACTTTTTATAAAGCATGAAAGTTTTTGGGCATTTGGTCATCTCTTGTCTTGTGCTTATTTTATTAAGGGTTTGGGATAAGGCATAAGGCTGAAAATTTTGCCTTCTCCTTGGTAAGTTTTGTTTTCTTCTAAGGAGGGAGTGGTCACCGACCATCAAGTAGTGCAACCGAGAGCTGGAAGATATACTGAGAACTTGACTCGGGCATTAAAAGGAGGTATGATGAAGCAAGAACGATCGTGAGTAGGAAGGCTCCAGAATGATCCACTGAGTGAGATATTCCCCAGCATTCCAGACGAGGGATGAAATAGGCCTCAGACTGTTCTGTGGAGTGGGATTGATCTCCAGTATTTAGGGATGAGAGCGATACTCATGGGAATTTCGTGTAATGACGTTGGCTCTAGAATGAACCATGGAGTGAGACATTCCTCAGTATTCTAGACGAGGGATGAAATAGGCTCCAGAATGATCTGTTGAGTAGGAAATTGGTCTCCAGTATTCCAGGGACGAGAGCGACACTCATGAAAAAGATTGTGTGACGATGGCTCCAGAATGATCTATGGAGCGAGATATTCTCCAGTATTCCAGACGAGGGACGAAATATGCACCAGAATGATCTGTGGAGTGGGATTGATCTCCAGTATTCTAGGGACAAGAGCAATATTCACAAACAGGTTAGTGGGACATTGACTCCAAAATGATCCAAGGTGTGAGATATTTCCCAGTATTCCAGACGAGGGATGAACCCCAGAATATTTTGTGTTGTGGGATTGATCTCTAGTATTCCGAGGACGAGAGTAATACCTACAAAGAAATTCAAGGATGGTGAGGGCTCCAGAATGATCCACGGAGTGAGATATTCCCCAGTATTCAAGACGATGGATGAAATAGGCCCTAGAATGTTCTGTGGAGTGGGATTGATCTCCAGTATTTTGGGACAAGAGCAACACTCATGGGGATTTCATGTGATAGGGCCCCAAAATATTCGGTGGAGTGGGATTGATCTCCAGCATTTCGAGACGAGAGCAACACTCACGGGGAGTTTGTATGATGAGGCCCCAAAATGTTCAGTGGAGTGGGATTGACCTCCAGTATTTTGGGAAGAGAGCGACATCCACAACTGGTGTTTGATCACTAGGATTTTCGGGACGAGGGATGAAATAGGCCCCAGGACGATCCTCGAAGTGAGGTTGACTTTCTCAGGACGAGAGCCGATACTCGAAGGATGATCAACTTCTCGTAGCTGTCATGATGATGGCTTGTGCAGCTGGGGATTGTGAACCCTGTATGAGAAAATGTATTTCTCGAGTTATTTAGTTAACTCTTGTTTGCTTTCCAACTAAGCATAGTTTTGAGGACAGAACTATTTTAAGGAGGGAGTGATGTAACAACCCGAATTTTCATATGAATGTATATATGATTTGTTGAGCACTAAAATACTATATTTATTTATTTATTTTTCTTTTTGAAACTATTAGCATGGAATTATTTCATAAGTTTCAACTAGACTCACCATGAGCTAGACATGGACTCAAACCATGTTCTTTTGACCTATGAGCCATGAACACACACTTGTAGTGTGACATGTCTTGTACAAAAAAAAAGATGAAATGAAGCCCAAAGATTACATGAGAAAAGGAGGGAAAACAAGAGAACTAGGGTTAGGGTTTTGAACTAAAATTGACTCATGATGGGTCTTTCACCACTCCTACAATCCACCTCCCTCCTGAGCCAATGCAAGAGGAGATTCTCCCCCTATTCCCCATGCCCCAAATCTGTCCAAAACCCCCCTACACCTTCCTCTCTTTTGTTTTTTAAAACCTCCCATCTCTACTTCTCATTTCCATCTCCTACAACTTCCACACTCAAGAGAAAAAGAAAAGAAAAAGAAAGAGAGTAAGATAGACCTTGCTACTTATTTGGAGTAAGAAGTAGAAGAGAAGCCAAGGGAGAGGAGCCAAGGAGCCAAAAAGGCAAAGAGCTAGGAGCAAGAAGGTAAATCTTGAAGCTAGGAGCTTGTAGGATCTCTTTTCCATCAAAATTCATCAAGGTGGGTGATTCTAACCTCTTTGTTGTTTTTGTTTGTTAGATGGTAGTTGTACTGACTGCAAAATTACTTGCATCTCTAGAATGAACTAAAAAAAACTCGTTTTTTGCTAAGAAACCCAAAACAGAAAATCCTGTTGAAAAGCTGAAACTTTGTTGTCAGTCCGTAGCTCATAACTTGAACAATACAGGTTGGATTAAGTTAAAATTTTTACAAGATGTTCAATTATGTGTCTTACACCTTCAGTAATTTTTTCAGATTTTTATGATTTTTTCTGCTATCAAAATAAAATACAAACTTGCATGCTGTTTAGAAGAAAAAGAAACAGTTTTTGTTGTTACTGTTGTCAGAAGAATGACTTGTATCTTGCTGCATGTTTATGGGAATGATATGAAATTTTAGTATGACATTGTTAAGTGTATCTAAGACCTATGTTTCAAATTTCATGAGATTTGGACCAATGTAGCTATGTTAATAAAATCATGCAAACTCCGCTAGTTATTTTAGTAAACAGAACTGTTGCTATTATTGCTCTGTTTTTTATGTTATTCAAAGAGACATAATTACAAATATACTTAGTAGAGTCACCTAATTTTTTGAAGTGTTGTAAAATCATGTGTCAGGAGATAGAATCTAAAATTTCATAATGTTCTGATACCGTTTACTATTTTAAATTGATTTTACCCCATGACTGTGTTGATATGATGTGCTATTCTGAGATTCTGTATACTTGTTAAAGATGAGACCATAAGATCTTGTAAACGACCTATTATGAAGAAACTTGAAACTAGGAAGTTATAGTAGACACAGAGACCTTTCTGGATTGACTAAGAAATCCCGATTTGGATAAGTGTACGATTTTATATGATTTTTGCAAGTGACGACAGAAACACAGAGAATCATAGAGCTCTCTATTTTGCACCATGTTCATTGAAATGCGTTTGAACTTGTACTTTATTAGCTTAGAGTTGTTGTTTGAGGTCACAAATCATGTTATAGATGTGAACATGAGTTAGGACTTAAATTATCTAAAGTCCCTTGCTAAGCGTAGCTCATAGTTACTTGTAGACCCCAATATAGACAACGTTGTTCACTGTTTTGAAGTAGAAATTGTATTGGATGTTGGGGTAGTGTTGCTGACCATTTTGGGATGAGATTCATGCCCAATGAGTGCTTATATTTTCTGTCTATCTTGATTAGAAGCATGGGAGCGCCCGATCGCGATTTCCTAAAGAAACGGGACCGGAAATGACTCCATTTTGGCATAAACGCCAAATGTGTGCTTGCTGTTTGGAATTATAAATTGTCAATTTTAGGGCTCTTAGAACCCCGTTTTGTGGATTCATGGGTTAGGACATACTCTTATTGTAGTGTACCTTGTTGCGATACATCGGTTGAGTATTGAGACTCTAGGACTAAGTCCTGTGACAAACCTAGACGGGTAGAATAGGACCCGTGTTGCATCGAATGCATTAGAGGAGATGACTCGTGCGCCGACGCACTCTCCATGCATGGATGGATTCCATGGTTGTGTTTCGGAGCTACCACTTGTCAAAGATCGTGGAGCGTGAAGGTTAGCAGGATTATGTGTTGGTCGGGCCGAGGTTGTATTGAACTCCATGCGTAGATGACGGTTGTGGCAATCGACGGGGTTGATTCGTCATTGGTTCGTTCCAAGTGTAGGCCGAGGCAGGCCAACCCTTGGGCCAGACTTGAGGGCTAGTTGATTCCTAGTATAGGATGGTTTAAGATCCATTAATGATAAAGGTAACTAACTAGAAATAGTCTACAAGTAGAACTTAACTAGTCATTCATAGGAAGCTAAGTTGATCACCAAGTTAAGGATTGGAAATGGTAAATAGATCGCCTAACTAAGGGAATGGGTAATATGAGATAGTTCTAGGCTCGCCTAGAGGTCCATACTTCTAATAAGAAAATAAAAAAAAATTAAAGATTGACTAGAGTCATGAATTTTAGTAATCGGTTGATAAAACAAATGTTTGTAATCATGTAATTAGTCTGATCTTTAATCTTGGAGTGGGGTAGCATTGATGTTTTGGCAGGACTAGATCGAGTCTTGGTTGAATGTAAGGACGGGTACTAGCGAGGGTGTTCGCCTGTCAGGGGGACACATGGTGTCATCACACCAGGCCAAATCCTAGGTTCGTTTAATGCGGACAGGAACCCCGCGCTGCCCTTAGAAGAGGAAACTCTGTGGGGGCTCCGCTGTTTCGGCATGGATGCCTTTATGTTCGTAACAACCTTGGAGGAGGTTTGGAGTGTTGACGTCGTCTCGACTGCAAGTTCTGTTCTAGCATAAAGACGAGTGTAGTAGAGTTGGGGAAACCCTATATCCGTCAGGTCCTTTGTTGATCAATGCGGGCAGGAGGTTTAGAGAAAGACCCGATGAGCGAGACTATACGGAAAAGACTCTAAGTCCTTCGCCGGGGAGCCCTGGTGTCCGTATATCAGCTTTTGGTGAGGTCTGGGGAGACATAGATATAGCAACATACTATGGGTACAGTCGTGAAGGAGTAAGCCTGCAATTGTAACTCCAGCCGTGAAGGAGTAAGCCTATAGCGGAGATCCCAGACATAGTGGATAAAACACGAGGTATTGGACACCACTAAAGACAGTAGCGACTGGAGTAAGTCGGACGACTGCAGCCTCACCATCACTGGAATCAGAAACAAGAGAGAGCACAAGAGTAGGTTGCATAGCGGGGGATCGAGCCCCATCAAACTGAAGAACGTTGTTTGGTTGGGGGTGTATAGTGTGGGATGCATATATTTAAACCAAGCGTGCACTAGCTTTAGGAGCATGTGTGCATAGTGTGTGCATTAGATTAGGCCATGGCATACACTGACACTTGTTTGACATCACCTTTTTCTTCGCATCAAATATTATTTGTGGTTGTTGAGGTTGGAATCGTTTTATTATGGCGTAGAGAGGATAGCCGAATATAGTATTTTGTCAGTTGTAATCAACAAACGTGCCCACAGTTATCAGTGCAGGATTACTGGCTTCGGAGCACGGAAAAGCTCTAGCAGGGGAAAGCATCCAAGTGAAATTTATTGTCCGAACTTTATTGTACATTCTTGTCGTAACAATTAATTGTAATTGTTGTAATCATTGGACATTGTAATAACAATTTGATGTAATAAAAGTTTTTAATTTCCTGTGATTTTTGTTGTGTTGTAACTCATTTGAAGAAAGATCCTGGAGTGTGTCACGAGTTCCTATGTTAAAAATTTGGGGCGCTACATCAGCTGCCGAAGGAGTAGGTGATGAAAGATTCTAGTTGCTAGATTCCTGCTATTATTATTTTATGTTGCTTATTTTGAATAAATGTATCTGCTACTTGGATTATTTTGTATTGGGCAGTTTGACCCAGAATTTATAACTTGTTCTAGATCTAGTTTATTTGAGATTATCAAATTTTATTTCAAGTAAATTCTGTTGGTATATTGATTCATTCATGCATGCATGGTTGATTTCTCCTTGTTTACTTTCTGATATTCCTGTGAAATGTTGTATGGATCCTGACAGCTTATGGATGATGAAAATCATTCACTGGACTTAGTCACGTATCCGTATTCTGTATTTCCTTTTGGGAAGTGGGGCATGACAGTTCTTCTCATTTGTAATATGATGCCTTAACTATTTTCTCTTTATTTCAGGCAATGTTTCACTTTGGTCTTCTAGTAGACTTCGATGCCACTGAAGAGATAAACTTGAAGGCCCAGATCTCCTATGTCGAGAGAGAGAAGAAGAAATCCGTCAAGGAGATGAAGGCCGAGTTGGAGACACTAAAGAGGAAGGAGGGAGAAGCACGCCTCGATATGGAGGTTTTGGTGAAGAGAGAGGATGAGATGCACCTCGAGCTAGTGGCATCGAAGAAACGGGAGGAGTCGGTGAGGAGGGTGGTCGAGATCATGATGGAGTTGGAGAAGGCCCGCACTGATGCAGCCTTAGAACTGAAAGGTGGGGTGGCCAAGGTTGAGATCAAGACCAAGTCTAAGCTACATAGGGTAATGGTTAAATCTTATGCAACGGCAATTTCGTATGTGGTAGAGCGCATTCTTGGTTTTGATGGGAAGAGCTACAACATACTGCTTCGCCCCGGGGAGGCCCTTGATACGAGCAAGGTTGATGGTGGCGAGGGTGACACTCCTACGAGGGGGGCGAGGAGTGGTTCTAGGAAGAAAAGCAAAGGAAATGAGGCATCGGGAGCTCCTTGTTTTCGGCGATACAGGTGGATGCTTGATTCATCTTTCCTTGTTTCGCACTCTCTTTAGTTGCATTTGATTTTTTCATGTATGATTCCTGATTGCAGACTGGCCACCGCACTCCTGTATCTTCATTTTAGTGGATGAAAGATTATTTTCATGCGTTATAATTGCCTTTGTATTGTGTCAGTCGTGTCTTGTAATGACTTCTAATTATGACACTTAGTTCTCTTGTGTGACGATGTTCTTCGACTTGTTGGAAAATGACTATGGGGACAGTGGAGAAACCATATAATGATGAATTCGAGCATCTTCGTAGGCGACTGCGTATAATGGAACTAGTTGTCGACCGTTTGCTTGTTCAGTTGAAAGACGAGTGGTTGGAAACTGTTTGCCTCAAGTTGGCGTTTATCGAGAAGGACTGTGAGTTAGCCCTCGTGCGCACTAATCATCTTGCCGGTAGACCCCTGCCTTTGAATGTGACCAAAGACAGTATCGGAGAGTGTGCTATACTTAGGGAAGTGATTGTTGAGAAAGACTTGGAGTTGTATTGTCTCCAAATGCAACTTTGAGGGTTGTGAACGGCTAGCACTTCGCACGTTCTTGGTGCAAAAAAGAGAGCAATGGTTGATGTGAAAAAGAGCATCACACTAATGTGAACGGGAGCACAACAACTGGTGGAGCTAGGTCGGCCGTTTGGGGAGCAGTCTTGACGGCGTAGGTGCCCTCTTGTCACTTTTTACTTTGGTACACGGAGAATCGCATGCATCGAGTGCTAGCTCGCAGACTCAATCCACGGGGTCGGCGTTCTCTGCGAAAGATGCGGTCAAGGAACAGTGGTTTCTGTCAAGAAACCCACAAGGAGGCTTGTATATCTTACGAACAACGTTCCACGCCCACTGAGCGGAAAAGACGGTTTGTAGGTCGCATTGTGAGATTACCATGTTGCTTAATGTTCCGCTGTCCCGTTGTATTGATTCTTTTATCTGCAAACTCACTGTAGTTCTATGCTTGCAGTATGGCTCATTGTTTTGTATTTGTAAATTCTTGTAGTTGTACTGGATCTGAACATATGGGTTTGCGATAGTTCTGGTGATTTGATGAAATCTTTTCATATGCTTGATCCTTGTTGTGCAATTTGTCGTTGAGATAGATGAGCTATCAACTGAGTTCTTTGTAGCTAAATAACAATGCCTCAAATTTGTTGTGTATAGCTAACGAATCGTCGATGGTGTGCAATGGAGTTTAGAACTTATCCGAGTTGTACTCAGTTAGTTGTAGGAGCAAATCTGAGGTAGAGTTATTTTCCAAACTTTCTCGAGTGGTGAGTTGAACTCTAAGTGTTGCTTTTGCAAGTTTTACTGGAGCAACTGCAATCCACGATTTTGGACCTTTAATCTATCTTTAAGTTATCTTAACTAGTTTTAGGAACAGATCGAATGGCGAAGCGAACTCTCAATTTTCTTTAGTGCAAATTGCTACAGTAACTTCGAGCCATGAGTATGGATTCCGAACTGGTTAGTATAAGTATTAATAGGTTGTGGAGCAGATCGAATGGCGAAACGAACTCTGAACATGCTTTGTTGCAAGTTGCTAGTGTAACTTCGAGCCATGGTTATGGACTCCGAACCTGTCATCGAGGTGCTAACGGATTGCAAGAGCAATCGAATGGCGAAGTGAAATCTGAACTTACTTTATTGCAAATTGCTAGAGTAACTTTGAGTCAAGGGTATGGGCTCCAAATCCGTCTTATAAAGAGCTTTTAACGAGTTTTTTGTGCCATTTTGGGGTGTGAGTTGGGCGTTTAACTCGTTGTTTGCTTTAATGAAATTGAACAAAGTGTTTAGAAATAAACTAGCTAATTTTTTTGAGAAATAAACTAAGGGGCTGCCCTAATGGTTGGCCTTTATTACATACATTGATTGATAGTGAAAACGGTCTTTATTGAAAGGAAAGATAAACTAAATGGTTGCTCTAGTAGCTGGCATTTATTAAAAATAAGAAAATTCTACTACTATTAAGATAGGATGTTTTAGACGCCCTCGTTATGATTCAAGAGATGTTGCTCATCCCAAGTCTGCTATTATATCCTTGCCCCGGGGGTCTTCAAGTTGGTGAGCCGATAGGCGAACAACTTGGTGGACCTTGCCTGGATTCGCTTGTTTTGAAGTGAGCCTCCCTTGATGTAACGCCCCGAATCCCAAATACACTGAATTCGAGATGTTCTACAGGATCTTTCCGCTTCTTTAAGTACAATTTTACAAGGAAATTTAAACTTTTCACTTTACATCAGAGTTTACATCAATATTACATTTTACATTGCACAGCGGAAGTAAAATTTTACAACAATGAAAACAAGTATGCAACAACATTGAGTAATCTTTAAGCATTTGTTCCTCTTTATTCTTTATCAAGCCGTTTACCTGCATATAAGACTGTGGGTACGTCAGTTTATTCAACCGATGATCATTATACACGGCCATCCTCTCTATGTCGGAAATAGTATAACTTAATTTTCCATATTTATCAAACACAAACTTGTCACATTTCAAACTAAAGGGACTACCCTATTGATGTCGTGTTGTGATTGTGCACTTAGTCCTTAATGCAGTTATTTATGTTACATGACACTAATGCGCACTTGTTCGGATTCTATGCATCCCATGCTACATAGATCCGAGGGCAAGCCCTTATTTGTTCTTCATCTTGGTAGGGTTCAATCCCTCGTTATGACTTAATCTACTACTGTAACTACGGTAGTGTCTTAGATGTCCTATGATCTACAAGCCCATGTCCAAGCAGCCTGGAGGGGAATCCCACACACTGACACGACGCATCGAGCAGGCAACCTATGGACAATTCAGCCTCCGCCATGGAACAATGGCACCACCCATAACCACTCGAACACCCCACAAGCGTCGCCACCGGGACGATAATTCTGGAGTAGTGCCCACGCCATGTCTTGACGCATCAAGCAGGCAGCCTGTGGATCACTCTCACACCGCTAATCTGATGGCCCCCATACTCGTGTTTTTCTTCTACTTTCATCACGTCTCCGCTATGTACTAATCCTTAGTTTTTATCAAAATCATGAACAAAAATTGAAGCTCTAGAGTTAGCCTCTCCACTAAACCGGACTTATTCATTCATTTCAAAATGACCAACCTTGGTCTTTCTTTTCAAATTTCATTTCATTTCATTTCCAAATGTCAGGGGAGACTTAGCTACTCTTTTATTTCAATTTTCAATTCACAATTTCCAAATGAGCATTTCCAACTCATAAATTCCCATGTTGAGTTATCATACTCAATGTATATTCTCTTTTCAAATCATTATTTCAAATTTGTCCAAATAGTCCATGACTATACATGAATTTCATATGCTTTATCAATTATCACTTCATATCAAAATTTCACATCACTAACAAATATTCACAATTCATATTTCCACATTATTCTCAAATGAGAATAAATTGCATTAAGTCACACAATAAAAATTCTTTTTGCCAAATCATCTTCTAATCCTTCGTTTCAATTTATTCTTGTAAGTTATAATTTTTCACAAAGTATATATCTAGAAGCACAGTTCTATTTATGCCTTTTATTCTCAAATCATAGTGTATTTCCTGCAAATAATCCCCAAATTATTTTTATAAAGTCCCTTATATTTTTAGGAGAATAACCATATTTTTTTCACAATTTTTGGACACTTAAAACCCCAAAAAAAAACTTTTTTTTTCATTCTTGCCGAGAGCAAGAATCGAACCCAGCTCCCCTGAGTCACAGTCGAGAACACAAGCCAACAGACCGGTGTGTGCCAGCGATGTAAAACATGGCTGAGAGCATTAAATGCTCTCGGCCCGCTGTTAACTTGTTTTAAAAAAAAACAAACAAAATAATGTTTCCCACGGGATTCGAACCAGTCACCACAGAGAAGCCAACCATGCTCTCTGACCACTTGAGCTACGTGCTCAGGTTGTCACATTATAATTTCATATTTATTTAACCCGTGCTCTCTGTTATTTAGAACATTTCGATGTTCAACTAGTCCTAATTTCATTTGGTCTTCATAAAATTTACTGTATAACTCCAGATTGTTACTAATTCACATAATTTGCATATCAGTAATAGAAAAATAATTTTTGTAATAATTAAAACGTATTTTCATACACTAATTTAAATTATACATTATAACACTACATTTTCTTCTCTTTTTCGACATTTCTTCGCATTGTAGCATTCTAATCTTTTTGTCAATAAATTTCACATTAATTCTCTGACTTTAATCATTTATCTAACATACAACTCATATTTTAATTTATTCATGCTCATATCAACACAAAGGATCTATTTAACACATGAAAAGGGTATAATCAAGCTACTAACTTTGTGTGTAATTCTTGATGGTAAAAGAATGTACTTTCTATCAATCAATCCATGATTCTAATCAATTCACATACAACTCAAATAATAGAACCACATATAAATTTGTATGTTCATTTTTCCCAATTAAAGTGTGCTCTTCTTAATCATTTTCATGCTTCAATTTTTTCGAATTAAACTAGAATGCAATAATACTTTAGAAATAGGGAAAATTTTACCCACCTTGTATGGAGAGAAAAACACAATTAGCAACAAAAGTCCTTTGCAAACGAGTGCACCTCCTCCTAGACGCGCGCACACAAGCTCCAAAAACACCAACTCCGAAAGCTCCCTCCTTGAATAGCCGGCCCTCTCCTTCTTCTTGGTGTTGCAAGAACAAGCCCACACACACTCAATCTTTTAACTCACAAACTACTACTAGATAATGCTATTTGACTATAGGTTTGGAAGAGAATATAAGCACAAAATAACTAGCCAGGGGGGGGGGGGGGGGGGGTATTTATACTAAAAATCAAATAGAATGGAGGGCTAGGATCAATTGGTTGGTTGTAGGATGGAGGGCTAGGATGAAAGTAGGAGTTGCAATAACCACCCACATCTAAGCAACCACCACACCATGATCACCACTCAAAATTTGAGTTCCCTCCAAAAAGAAGCATTCCCGGCCATGAAGAAAGCATGCATTTTGCACGTGTACGTGTAGTGCACGTGCATGCAACTAGGCCCAAAATTGTACATTAAATTTTTGTATAAAAATAAAATAGTATTTAAATTGTATTCTACATGACAAGTTGTATATAAAAAAAATAGATTAATCCATGGGCTTTTGTTTATGGGCCAAAATAGTTATTTTAAAATAAAATAAATAAATTACATTTTGGGCTTAAAGAAAAAGGCTTTTTATCTAATTAAAATAAGGCTTTTGCATAAGATAATTAAAAGCACATATTAAAATGTCTTTATTCATCTTGATAAAAATATTAACCAAAATATTGCACGTGCACACTACGTGCAAAATAAATAATTTTTCATTAATTGAAAAATCAGGGTATTACACTTGATTTGTGGATAGAAGAGGAGATCTTCTAGTACGCTGATAAGCTTGGGTAAGATTGTTTCTTCCCGTTGACTTAGCAGAGTGGCTTTGGACGAGTTATTTAGGTTTATATTTGTATTCTGATGAGGACTATTTAGACCTAGGAGGAGATTACTTGACAGGTTTGGAAGTTCTCGACTGAATTTTCTAGTGCAGTATCTTCGAACTCTTCTACAAACTGAATGTTATTGTAATACCTTGAATTTTTATTAAATGAGAAATTGTTGATTTTATGTGTTGTGCACGTACAAATTTGGTATATATTGTAACCCCTGTTTTTCATTTTGTGTATTTTTGAGTGTATTTTTCGTTTTGGTATATTTTCTCTCTTGTATTTTTTTTTAACCTTATATTGGAATTTGTTTTCAATATATATTCGTTTTATTTCATTTTGAGCTCTTTGTGTTTGATTGGTTGTTTCTTTCGTTTTGTTCTTCATTATTTTGTCTTTCTTTCATTTTGGCCTCGTTCCCTTTATTTTTTTTATTTTTTTTTCTTGGGTGTTTGTGGTGGCATTTTGGTTGTCCTATTTTCCAAACCTATTATTTGATCCCTAATAAGATTTTACCAAGGCCAATTTTAAATCCCCAATCCTATTTGTATTCCTATTTGATTGACCCAAACCCAAAACCCATTGGTAAACTTACTTCTACTCCTAATACCCATTAACCCATTAACCCACAATTAAACCCTATATATATAAAACCCTCTCCACTAAACCCTAACCCTAATTCCCCTCTCCTTCACAATGCCGGCCTCCCTCTCTCTCTCCCTCTCCTTGCTTGCATCCCGACCCGCACACAACCCCAAGCCCCAGGCCGACCCTACCCCAGGCCGACCCTATCTCAGGCCAAGCACACCCTCCCTCCTCTGGCCTACTTTCAACCCGAGCCCCTTCTCCCACATCACCTGAGCCCTCATCTTCCCCCTCCTTGGCCATCCCGACCACCTCACACCACCACTCAATCCCTCGAATCCTTTTCGTGGTGTTCCCTCGTGGCCGCAAGCCACTTTTATCATCTTGCTTTTGGAGTTTTTGGTTCGTGTGGAGATTTTCGCTCTAGTTACTTGGATTAGTTGATTCGTGGATTTTCGTTCGTGGGTTTTGCTCCTACTCTTGATTTGCATTGTTCTTCATCTTCGGTTAAGGCAAGTAACTTGTAGTCCAATTTATTTGTACGATACAAATCAAAAATACCACATATAGTGTAGTTGGGTCTAGAGACAACTCTTGTTGTGTTTTCCTTGATGGGTTTAGTCTCTATTGTGAAAATTTGACCATAGATGACTCACGACACAATATGGACATAAATTAATTTTGGATTTACCCGTTCTTGATTTGGATCGTGTATGTGAGACTTGTGTGAGAATTCGTATTTTGTTTGAGACCCATGTGATATATTTGGTGTGGACATGTTAGATACCCTAAATTATGATGTTTGGAACACTTGGTAGATTCAATTTCATGTTTGGATGTGTTTGGATCAATTATCTTGTAACTATGTTGATTTTGTTTTTAAGGGAAAAATCTGGATTTTGTCGCTGATCTGTTTTGTTTGCTGCTATAGACTGTTTTAAAGTCAGTATCTTAATTTCGGTATAAAACATGAGATTTAGATAATTTTGTCTATTTTCAAACCCATCTGACCTTTCTTGATTTTGCTTTTGTATGACCGAGTTATGACAGTTTTACTACAGAGGTGTCGATCTTTTTCAGATTCTGTTTTTCGGTAATTTTGATGACAAACCATTTTAAAGAACTATTCTACATATATTATTTTGATCCAAAACTTTGGTTAGTGTTTCTTTATCTAGTTAGGGATTACCCAAAATTTTGGTGAATTTTATTGATGAGTTTTATGTGTTGTTTCATGCTTGTTTATGAAATCTATACTTGTTGTATTTTACTCGCTGTTCTGTAAAGAATCTTATTTTCACTATAATTTTTTGTACTGTATGAAAAATGTTTGTGACATATGAAAGTTAGTATATTTTATTTATTTTCGTATCCCTTTGGAAGAATTGGATTTCGTTTAACTGGTTGCGAGATATCATAGTTTTCATACAGCAGTGTTGGGATTTCCAAATTTGCCAAACTATGTTATCTTGATGCTTTCTTATTTTTGATGACTGATCTAATTTTGCTGGAAAAATATGAAACTTTATATTTAGAATATGGACATATAGGGGAATACCCCAGATTTTTCGTGGAATTATTTAATGTGTTTTCATGTTGTTTTCCTGTTCTTGAATTCGTTTTTCTGACTGAACCTATTTTCTGTATTCAAACCAGTTTTGAGTTATGTTTTTGTAAATTAATATATGAATTATTTATATTCGCTGGATACATGTGGAAGTCTATTTTTCAGATCCTTAGATGATCCAGATTTGCTTGTTTGTAACACTGGGAATCACTGTTTTACTATAGTATGGTCTTGCTGTCCTGAACTTGAGATTTGTCTATTTTATTCTTTTATGAGATATCTTGCACTCGTACATGTTTATCTTGCAACTTGAACTTACCACATGATCATGCTATGTTATTCTTGATATATTTTGCACATATACATGCGTGTTTGACATTAATAATAAATAACCAAGTCGGGATTTAAGGGACAAATCTAATAGTGGATAATTCAGAAATGTGTACTCGGAAAGGGATCCACTGATCCTACATGATTACTTGAGACATGATACTTGACACGTGATTACTTGATACTTGCACGCAAGACACGATACTTGCCACTTACATACTTGACACGTGATTACATGATACATGATACTTGGAGCTTGGAGCTCGATTACTTGAGTTGTCCCCGAGTATACTACCCTCTATGGTCTACTATGAAATCTAAAGCGAAACTGTTTGCTGTAGCAACCATGTAAGGTGGGCTGCATGAAGTGCTGCCTAGATAGTAATCACTACAAGACTTGATACATGCTACTTGAACATGATACTTGAACATGATACATGCTTGCTTGACACTTGATTTCATGATACATGAGACTTGTTTACTTGAGACTTGAAACTTAACACTTGATACATGATTACATGATACTTGACACTTGATGCATGATTACGTGATACTTGATTTCTTGACACTTGATATATGCCATGTACACTTGATTACCTTGCCATGCTAGTTGTTTATGTTGACATCACATTTATACCATGTTGCTAGTTAGTTTTCCCCATGTGCTTGTATCCTACATTATAAGCGGCCCGTAACTTGCAATTGACGGGTACTTGTTTTTCTCTTTCCCTCTTTCCTGCATACGTTGAATTGCAGACTTTGGAGAACAGGTTCCAGATGGTATTGGTGACATGAAGTATTAGTGCTGGACTTTATTATTACTTCTTGTAGCTTGCTTGGACAATATTGTATTCATGTACTTGGATTTATTCTTGTATTTAGGGCAATGTGACCCAAGATATTTGTTTTATTCAGATCATGACTATTTGAGATTATATATTTAGTTTCAAGTATTCTCGTTGGTATTTTGGCTCATTATGTGCATGTGGTTGATTCTCTTGCTTCCGACTCTGATGATTCTTGAGAATGTTGTAAAGATTTCTTGAACAACTTAAGGATGATAAAAATCAATCGCTGGGCTTTTGTTACGTATTCGTATTCCGTACTCTTTTGGGAAGCGGGATGTGACATATGTTTTCTTATAAAATTATCTTTTTATAACATGAACAAACATTTTCCTTCTTTTTCTTTATTTCCTAAAAGCCCATTTTAAAAGCCTAAGCTTGTTTTCTATGCCCACCCTAATTAATTAAATATTCTATTATGACCCATGAGTCTAAAGCCCACTAATTAGAAGCCCACAAATTAATTACTCTTTTAATTGTCTTAACTTGTCATGTAGACACAATTAGTAGACAATTAATTAATTAATATTGTACAACTTAATAATGGGGGACACTAGATGGAACACGTGCACACACTATAGTGTGCATTGCACACCCTTTAGGGCATGGCCGGATTGTGCATGGAGAGATGGAGAGAGTGGATGGAGTTGAGGGGTGGTTATGAGTTCATGGAAGTTACTACAACTTTCCAATTCATCTTGGTCCTTGATCTCTAACTCCTTGATTGAATCATAGCCATCTATTCTCATCCTAAAAGTGTATAAATACCCCTAGTTTCTCTTCTCATTAGTGCACTAAGCAATTCATTAAAAAGAAAAAGGCTAAGAGAGCAAAAGATTGAGAAGTATTAGTGAGCGTGCATTTGTGTGTGTTCCAACCAAGTAGAGATCGGCCAATCATCCAAGGAGCACATGGGGAGGCTCGGGTTCCATACAAACAAGGAGGAGAAGGCAAATTGCAATACATTCTAGGAGGAGAAGGCCACTTTCTTGCATTCTAGAAGCTTTCATTTCGTTTTCTCCAATAGGTGGGTGTTTCTCATGCTTCTAAATCTAGATACCATGCTAGGAATGATTTGAGAAAATTACTAAAGAACAACTAGTTGGAATTGGACACATGTTTGCTTAATTAGAGATAAGATGGTAATTTAGAAAATGGTTGTTAAAATGGTTGCTAGTTGATTATTTGAAAATTAAAGTGCTAGAAACTATCATATTTGCCATGCTAGATATCTATGAATTATGCTATGTGAAAAAATTTATGCTTATGAGACAAATGATTAATTGAATGCTTCATGTGAAATTGTTTGTTTAAATTAGAGTAAACTCTATTGTTGGAAAGAGGAGAATTTTGTGTTCTAAATTAATGTAGATGGTTAATAAATTAGAGAATGAAGAAATAAGGTATTTTTGTAGAAATCTAAACTACGAATCGTGTGCAAATGTTATTGTTCTCAATATCGAAATTATGGACATTAGAACACAATTTGAGATCGAAAATGCATGATTTATAAGTAAATAATGATTTTAAAATTACTGGTTTACTGTGATTTCATATAGGTTAAATCTGGAAAGTTTTGATTCAAAAAAGAAGAAAAAAGTACTAAAAACGTTTTGGAAATTTTGAAAACTAGTAATGAACAGAATTTTGGACTAAAACTATTACAAACCCTTTTGGAACGACTTGGTCGCTTAGACCATGTGGTCGATGTGGGTGTTGGGCGCTTACTGTAGCCGTGGGTGACCTCTGTGGTAGTAGGTTCGAGTCCTAGGCTCTGCCTTTTGTTTTCGAATTTTCGAATAAAACCCAAACCCGAGCCCAAAAACACATATTTACTAATTCCTTTTACATACCGCGTGTGCACCCTAGCTCAGTTGGCTTGCGGTGGCGGCTGTCTACTCTCAGGTCGCGAATTCGATTCTGGGTTTCGGCAGATTAGAAACTTTTGATTTTTTTTTTGTTTAAAATTGATTCTTGGCTTCTAAATCCAAAAAAAAAAATATACATTAATTATTCTAAAATCATGTAGAACTTATGAAAATATTTGTGTACCTTTTGACTTAAATAAAAGTTAGTGAGAAGTGAAATTTGTGTAGACTCTTATGGAATTTACTTTGGAGAATTATAAAATAATTTTTTTGAGAACATTGTGCTAAGTGATAAAAGAAGATTTTTTTTTTGAATGAAAGAAACTTTAATTATGCTATCTATTGGACACTCATTGTTAATTGAGTTTGGGTTATGAATGAAAAATACGACTTTGTGAATTTTGAATTAAGTAAATGAAATGAACTATAGTATGAGAATTTAATGAAATTGTAGAGATTAATTTTGAATATGAAATGCATGAATGGCAATTGAACTATATGTATGAGATTTGATTCATAGAAATGATTAGAAATCATGCTAATTGAAAAAGAGAATTTATGAGTGGAAAACTCAATGTTGTAATTATGAGTTGAAATTGAGAACTAGAGTGTAGCTAAGCCTCATACCGGCAATGAAAGAAATGCTGAAATGATATTTGAAATGAAAAGACCAAGATTTGGGTCATGTGAAATAAATGAGTAAGACCGGTATAGTGGAAGTGCTAACCCTAAGGGACTGATTTTGTTCATGATTCAATTAAAATAAGGACTAGATACATAGTGAAGATGTGACGAAAGTAAGAGAAAAATATTGAGTATGAGGACCATTGGATTGGTGGCGTGAGAGTATTCACAGGATGTCCTATGATGTGTCATGAGTAGGACGTGGAAACTACTCCAGACTACCGTCCCGGTGACGACGCTCGTGGGATGTTTGGCGACTGCGGGTGGTGTCATGTCTATGGTAGGAGGTGAATTACCACAGGATGCCTGTATGATGAGTCATGTGTCAGTGTATTGGGATTCTCTCCCGGGGGCCTAGACATGAGTTCGTAGTTCGTAGAACATCTAGGATACTTACTATAGTTACAGAAGTAGATTAAGTCATGGCGAGAGATTGAACCCTACAAGATGAAGAACGGTTAAAGGCTTGCCCTCGGACCCATGTAGGGATTGAATCCTACAAGATGAAGAACGGTTAAGGGCTTGCCCTCGGACCTATGTAGTATGGGCTGCATAGACTCTGAACAAGTACGCATTAGTGTCATATAAAATAAATAGTTGCATTAAGGACTAAGTGCACATTCACAACACGACATCAATAGGCTAGTCCCTTTAGCTCTGTTTGTGAACAAGTTTGTGATTTGTTAAGTATTGAGAATCATTATACTGTTTTCGGTATAGAGAGGATGGCCATGTATAATATTTCGTCAGTTGAATGAACTAACGTACCCACAGCTTTCATGCAGGGTAAAGCACATGAAAAAGACTAAGGAGGAATTGATGCTTAAAGATTATTCAAGTGTTATTGTATTTCATTCATTATTGTAAAATTGCTTCCACTGTATAAGTGTTAATGTAATGTAACTCTGATGTAAAGTAAAGCTTTAATTTTCTTATAAAATTGTATGCGGTGAAGTGAAAAGATCCTGTGGAACTTGAATTCAGCCTGTTTTGGAATTCGGGGTGTTACAGTTATTTTGATTGCTTTCTTGTAGTAACTTTGTGGCGTTGAGGGGGAAAACCGAGCCCCCCTTTGTAGCGGTGTACCAAACTCGTGCTGTCTGTTGGCTCCCCACAACCTGGCCTACGCCGGCTATTTTTGGGAACTTCATTTTCATGTTGAAGGCGAAAGCAATTGCATGGAAGGCTGCTAGGCCGGGACAGCCGAATATTGTGTTGTATGCGGGCTTTGATGTCAACTAACATGAAGTCTAATCCTTTCGTCCGAGTTGTTGGGGCTTTCCTACCGTCACGTTGAGTGTGATAATTCCTTCAACTTGGACGGGTGCACTTGGGAAGCCGTGAAGTGTATGATTGGCTAGCTTGAGTCGATCTCATGTGAGATTTAGAGCATCGAATGTGTTCATGAAGAGGATGTTTATGGAGCTACCATTATCTACTAGGATACGTCGCACCTCATGATTTTCCATGCATAAATTGAAAACCAGTGCATCGCAATGAGGTGTTTTGACACCCTCGAGATCTTTATCGGAGAATGATACAGAGAGGCCCAAATTTTTCGCATGTGGAGGGTTGTGTATTGAATTAACTTCCCTCATAAAGGCTTTCTGGGAGTTGGAATCTCCCTCCATTGGCCCTCCATGAATAGTGGAGGATGGCCATGTGCTTAGAGTCTTACGATTCGGATGGCCTCTCCTGACGCATATTAACATGCTGGGACAGAGGGTTTTCGGCGTTGTTATCTTTCTGAACTAATTTGGAGAGATATCCCCTACAAATCAGGGCCTCCAGTTCTTCTTTAAGGGCCTGGCAGTCGTCAGTGGTGTGTCCATGGTCCTTGTGAAATGCACACTTCTTTCTGTCTCTTCTTTTGCTGGTCGTTGTTATTTTGGAGGAGGACGGACTGTCCCATTCTTTTCAACTGCCATGAGGATGGCAGACATACTCGTATTCAAGGGAGTGAACTTGTCGAAGTGGGGTGTTGGAGGAGGACGGCGTTGACCTGCGCCGTCTTTCTAGAAATTCTTGGGTGCTTCCTTGCTTGCATTATTCTGTTTGTTCCCGGAATGTGACTCTTTCTTTTCTTGTGGATTGAAAGCTTCCTTGACTCTAATGTATTTGTCACTTCTTTTTATGAGCTCAGTGAAATCTTTTGGAGGCTTCTTCGCGAAGGAAGCTTTTAGTTCTTTATGAGTGATGTTGTTGCGGAAAGCTGCAACTCCAAGGAGGAGATCGACCTCACTTCGGCCGTGAAGCATTTAACGAAGTCTTTCAGCAATTCCCCCTCCCTCCTTTTGCTTCAGTTCCAATAGGGGAGCGCTTGTTTTTTCAGCCTTTTGGCTGGTAACGAAGTGCGCTATAAAAAGCTCCTTGAGCTGGTCTAAGGAGAATATTGACTCCGGAGTGGGGCGGAAGTACGATTCTTTTGCTGATACTTTTAGTATTGCAGAAAATGTTCGACACATGAGTTCATCAGTGGCGTTATAGACCATCATGATGGTCTTGAAACTCTCGATATGGTCAGTCGGGTCTGATTCCCCATCGTATGATTCGAATTAAGGAACTTTGAAGTCTGTTGGGATCGTTGCGTCGATGATGGTTTTGCTAAAAGGAGATTGACTAGGGCAGTAGGCTTTGCGGGAGCGGTTCCCCTCATTTTTCATCTATTCTAGGTGATCTTCTACCTATCGGATACGGCAAAGGACTTTGGTCGTCCTTCCCCTTGGTTCCATTTGAGTTGCCGGATTCTTCTTTGGAGGGTTGGCCCAAATCTTGACAATCTTGGATAGCTCGGAGGATGTTGAGCGTAACCTTTTCCAATTCGGCCCCTAGTGACTGGAGCATCTCTCTCTTTGTTATGCTCAAGAAGCTTTCGACTCTCATGAGTCAGACTTCTTATTTTCATACGCCCCCTGTAATAGGAGGAATGCCTTGATCTATGCCTAGGAGAGTTGCTTCTCCGGTTTACCTGACGTTCAGAGCAGGAGGCTCCCTGATTTGTAGATCGGTTCCCTGTTGCCTTACACTGGTGATTTGGTGGAGATCTCTAGATCCCCGAGGGCCTCGCGAGGCCATTGAATCAGTTAACGCATTATGGACGGAGACACGGTCGTACAGAGAATATTGTTCATGACAGCTTTGTCGAGAGCCCCCGATGCATCTCCGTTGAAAGGAGTTTGACTAGGCTGTCGGGGCAACTGTTAAGGAGGAATCGAATCATCCACAGAAGGAGCTGGTTGACGAAGAGATTTAGTGCGATGGCTTGAGGCCACCGCTTTGGCTGAAAAAAATCTTAAACCCCGGGGTGGCCCCGGCGTCGACCTTTTGACGCTCAAGTCAGAACCAGAGAGAGAAAGAGAGTTTGAGAGAGAAATTGTTGATTACCTTCTGACTGAGGAGGGGGGAGGATATTTATAGGTCGGAGAAACAGTACAAGAGATTGATATGAATCCATTAGATCGACTATGAATTCTTTATCTCCTATTGGAATCTCCCTCTTAAGAGATAAGCTCTATTATTTGGGGATAAGAGATTTGACTAACAGCCTTCATGGGCTAGGTCTCTCTTAGTGAACCTAATCTGTCACTTTTATGGGCTTGAAAGAGGCCCATGTCTTGAAAAGAAGTCTAGAGAAAGCCCGGACCTGTTAAAAAGGTCCGCTATGATTAATCTGCCTGTAGAAACTTTGAGATCTGTGCTGAATCATACGGTTCTGATTTGCTTTGATTTTTACCATTATCACTCACATAGTTGAAACAATATGCTGATTTAAATCATTGCCCCTTCCATACTTGCAGAGCTAAACAAATGATAATACTTTTGAACAAAATCATTGCCCGTCCACTCTTATATACGATAATTGTTGCCCCTTTTGACACATCGAGGTAAACACATGATGATGCATGAAGCCCTTTTCAGATTTTATCTTGTGCGCCACCACACCGAACATAATCGTATACATCCATGAAATAATAATTAGCAAAAACGAAATTAGTAAAACAACAATGCTACATCTAATGGAAAACATCTACAATTTAATGACCCCCAAAATGACTATTTCTTAAAACTGATAGGTATCTTTTCTCACAAAACCTACTGTTTTCAAGAAATGACAGGAACTTAATTTCTCGTAAAAACCAATATTAGATAGATCTGGAAATCAGCTATTGGAGTTGTGCCTTAACACACAGGAACAGAGAAGTTTTAAAAGTTCTAATAGTCACTGAAGTAAAGCATGTGCATTGAACAACTAAAAACAGCTTCTCATTTTTCCTGAAAACATATTGTTTTTCAAAATTCACAACGGATAATGCTTATATTACATAACTCGATCAGACAAAATTGGTCCACAATTAGAATTAAATATTTCATGCTGAATCATGCCCAAAACAAAACAAAAACATAAACTCAATTCTAGAAGAAGAAATTGAATTCATAGTGTGAGAGAAAGATCAAATGAACACATAAACAAATTGTTAGATATTATATTAAATGTTATATTACTCTGTTTAGTTTAGTCCCATATCGGAATATGTATTAGTTTAGTCCTTCATTCTCTCCTATATACAGGAGACATTGTACTAGTGATAATCAATCTAATAATCCAATAAAGTATTCTTTTCTATCCCTGAATCTAACATGGTATCAAAGTCATAATCTCTATTCTTCTTTTCCTTTACTACTCTTTAACCCTAAATCACACAAAATACATATATATATTTCTTCTTCTCTATTTTCTGCCTTCAACAGCAGCAAGAACCACCGTCAACAGCAAGAGCCACCGTCAACAACAAGAGTGGCATCAAATCTGGGAGGCATCAAATCTGAAACCCAACTCCAAGATCACCCACCTGCAACTCCTTGGCATCAATATACCGATGCCACCCCAACTACTCCAAAACTCATCACCACCTGCCCTCTGTCCCCTCCCCACAAACAGAGAATACTATAACCCAAAGCAAACTCCTGGCGCTACCCCTTCCGATGTCAACACAAACATAAGAATACTCGAACCCATCTTCTTCATATCCCTTCCCAAACCTAACTCCCAGCGACCTCCGGCTACCCAAAACCGTAGTCGTCCAACTCCCGATGACCTCCCGCTCCCCGAACCCTAACCACCCACTCTTCTACCCTTCTAAAATTCCTTGCCAAACCCTAGCCGCCTCACTTCTTTCCAATCCCTTCAAACCCTACCCAACCGAATATACTTTTTTCAGATCCAATCTTTAGACATCGATTGCCGAGCAATAGAGACTTTACATATAAAAATCGAAGATTGGGACTCCATTGCAGTAATCTCACCGCCACCGTCGTCTGTCGTCAAAAATAAAACAAAAAGGTACTAGTGCTTCTTCATGGAACCTCAGTTTCAACAATCTCTTCCCATTTCCATCGACTTCCCAGCTGTCGCATCTTCTCCTTCACTCATCCCTGATCCTAGCGTCGGCAATAATCCCACCTTCCCGATACGTGCCTCCTCCCTCCTTTCAGCGCCAACAACAGCAGTACCATCCTGATCTCCATCCAAATCCCAATAGCAGCTGCAACGTCGTCGTCATCCCGATTCCTGCCTCCTCCCTTATCTCAGCACCATCCATATCCTGCCCCACCACTTCTTCCAACAATAGCAATAGTCGCAACATCCTGATCTAGACAACTGGAACATCATCGTCATCATCCCTGCCACAGCATCACTAGTCACATTCCTTCTCATCGTACTCCATTCCCTAAATCTTCTGTCATGATCGTTACTCCAGCTTTGCCATTTCCTGCTGATTGGGTCAATCTCCAGCATCGCCTGTCTCAGCTGGAATTCAAGCTCTTGGGTCAGTCTGTCAATGCTGACCCCTCTACCCCTGCATTCTCTGTTACTCCCAGTATGAATTCTTAGATTCTGGTGCATCGCATCATCTAACTAGTAAATATACATTGCTCACAACCAACACTGCACTTTCATCTCACTCTTCATCCCTTCACACGGCCGATGGCTCACAACTTCTCCCTACACACTCACGATCTATTAGTTCTCCCACTCTCACGTTGGCTTATGTTCTTTATGCTCCCTATTTATCCACGAACCTTATTTATATTATTGCTCTGTGCGATAGTGATCTTGTGGTTACATTCGATTATTTGGGTTGTTCTATTACAAACACTGGAGTAACACCCCGAATTCCAAACACGGTAATTCAAAGCAAAATATAGGATCTTTTACTTCAAATTCGTACAAATTTACATGGAATTTAAAACTTTTTATTTACAACATGTTCTTTATAACAGCATAGTGGATTTAAATAAATATATTACAATCTACAATAATGAAAAATTTTCAATTTTGTAACAACTCATCGTAGTGACTTCAAGCCCATGCCAAGTCCAATCCTGCATCTGGAAAACTGTGGGCACGTCAGTTGCATACAACTGACGTAATACTATAATACAATATTTCTTCTACTTTAGCAAATACAAACTTGAATGTAGAAAACATTAAAAAGTGACTATCCTAATTATGTTAGTGTATGTTATGACCTAATGCCTAATACAGACGTTCACACTACGATGACACTGACGCATACTTGTTCGGATTCTATGCATTCCATAATACATAAGTTTGAGGGCAAGCACTTATCATACTCCTCAATATAGGGTTCAATACCTCGTTATGAAAATTCCACTACGGTAACAAAAGCGTGGTTTAGACATTCAACGAGTACGGATTCCAGTCCTGGAATCTACCGTCAGACTATACAGAATCATCGTCGTGCGAATATCCCGCAAGTGCCGCTCTAGCCCCGGTATATACATATATATTGGTGATATGCCTCCCATCCGCCCGACTATTCATAATCCTGGAATCCACCATTAGATCAACCGTAGTCCTAGATATAATTGAGGATCGTCTCATCCTGCAAGCAACCACAGTCCAGGAATCCACGGTCTAATTGGGTCTATAGTCCAGGAATCCACGGTCAGACTATATAGAAACGTCCCACTTACGTTTGCCCAAGTTTCATCACATCTTCCCTTAGTGTCTGTCCTTATATTTAAGTATAATTATCACAACCTAGAGCTAGCTTACCCCACTGGACTAAAATCAACACATGAGAAAATGTTAACCCACACTGGCTACTTCTCAAATCATAACTTGCCGGTCTTTATGGGTCTCGCTCAACCTCTAGACTCCAACAACCATCTCAAAGAGAGATCACATAGGTTACATCTAACCTCTTATATAAATTTCTATACACTAAGGTAGTGTTCTTTTTCTCCTCTTATAAGTGATTTACCTCTTGTAAGAGGTGGTCCCCCTCTTACAAGAGTTTTTTTAATGTTCTTTTTTTACCTCTTATAAGAGATTTCTTTCAAAATTGCTTCTAAACCTAAATGGCTTCTACTAGCCTCTTTCAAAATCTTAAAAGTCTTCTATAACTTAAAATGATTACACTACCCCTAAATTAATGATACCCAGATTTCTAGATTGGGTTTTTTTCTCTTTTTTTTACTTCAATCAGTACACGGCTCAGAGAATCAGCCCATATCCCAGATTTAACCTGGAAAGTATCCTTCTTTGGTGCTGGCTTTGATGATGTTAACGACGTCTGCTCTAAGCTGTTGAGATTGTTATTCATCAAATTTTGTTGAGACCCGATAGTCGCTGGTTCGGTGTTAGATGTGAAAGCACCGAAAGGGTCAGACCCATCAAAATTGTTCATTGGAATTGCCGCAAAAGGATCAAATGCTTTTGTATTTGTAGGTTCCAAAGTAGATAGCTTTGTCTCAGACTTGAAGCCTACGTCAGATGGAGCAAATGGATCAAATACTCCTTGGTTTGTTGGCTTTGAAGCAGAGTACTTCACCTCAGAAGGATAGCCTGATTCAGAAATTTTGAAGTTCGTTAAAAAATTCATATTGAAGTTTCATTATTAAGATTTCAGGAATTAACAAATGTTGTTTTACTCTTTATTTCTTGAATGTGCAAATGTTGTATGTTATGTAGGAAAGGTAATTCATTTTAGATTCATCTATATGGAAGGTATATGTTGTGGTCTAGTCTGATATATAATAGCTGCAGAATATATTGACAGTTCTGGGGCCAACTAGCTAGCCACCACTCACTGTAGCTAATATGTTTGCATATATTCCTATCATTGTATGTTTGCATATATATATATTTTCTTTCAAAATCGAATGAATCAGTGCTTTTGCTTCAGAAATATATTCCTATCAGTGCATACTATTTGCAAACAACAGCAACATCATTAAAAAGATAACATTTCATCGGATTATATAAATAGAGAAATTATATAGTAAGGGCAAAAATGTCTAAAAGTGAAAAAAAGGCTCTTGTAAGAGGTGAAAAAAGAACATAAATCTCTTATAAGAGGTACTTATAAGAAGTTATTTTTATATAAAAGAACACATCAAAAGGAGGCTCTTACAAGAGGCTCTTATTGTAAATCTCTTATAAGAGGTCACCTCTTATAAGAGGCAAAAAAAAGAACAGTCCCTAAACATCTTTTAACTTCTTTTATCCATTCTCTTTACTATTATCAAACATGAAGTAACCAACTTCTTATAGCAATATTCAATAACACTTGATGAGTTAAAATCCTTATAAACATCACATATTTAATATTCAAACTTCAGCATTTAATTATCTCTTAATTCCTTATAAGGTATATCTTACTAACATTCTAATTTTAAATCTAATTTTACATGTTGTAAAAATTTTAGAGCAACTAGATAAAAGACATCAACCCAATGGTATTATAAAAATCATATAAATTCTAATACTACTCCAAAAATAGATTTATTAGTTTTATAGGAATCATGAATGAGTCTACTACAACTTTGTCGTTAAGATCATCAACATTCATCCTCTATTATTTCGTCTAAATTCATTTCCAAAACAGTAGGTTCACAATCCGAAAACTGTAGCTCATGATACTTGTAAAAATCACAGAAAATGCTATACTTCATGAAATTTGGTGTGCTTTAGATCAAATTAAAGGTATACAAGTCTACTATAACTTTTTGGTTATAAGTTTCTCCAAAATATTATGTATATAACCCTGAATTCTTCAAAATCTACAGTAGGTTCAAAATACTAAAGTACGGTCACTTGTTCAATCTTGTAAAATTCATTATAAATTATATTCTTCATTGAAAATTGATTTCTTAGATTGTTTGTAAGAAAGGTTAACGAGTATACTTCAACTTCTTAGTTTTGACTATTCTCAAAATACTACATTTAAGATGCTGAAATGATCAAATTTCGAAATATATACAAATTTCTAGCAACTAACCAAACGCCAACCAGGCCTAAGTTCAGATTTTATTAAAATAGTAAACGAAATCCAAATATTATGAAATTTTAAGGAGATATTCTTGATATATATACGAAATGCTCCTATGAAAATTTTAGCTCTAGATTCCAAATATTTTAATAGATATGATTTTCTGAAGTGCAACTAAAACTTAAAACAAAAATTTACAAAAATGCCTCCAAATCAATCATATCATAATTTAACACCTTTAATCAACAACACTTAATCTAAATATGAGAACTCGATCTATATAAGTTATCATTCATCTCAAAATTCACACATATCTAGCAGTCTACTAATAAAATTATATTAGAAAGTTGGATAAACACCCACCTCAAAAAGAGAATTCCTAGTTGTAGAATCCCTAGAAGATAATACTCAAATGCTCCAAAGCTCCTCACACAAAAAAACCCAGTCTCTCCTCCTTGGCAAAATTGCAAGACACACCAAAAGACTCTCTATTGGCCCTCTCTTTTGTTTAGTTTAATTTTGTGTTCATTTAGGTTAGATTAGGGGCGAGGGAGGGGGGTATTTATATGAGAATTTGGGAGTAGTTTTAGAAACTAATCACCCCACGCACCCACTCACACTCACCCCACTCTCTCCATGTGCAGCCAACCATTGTAAAGAGTGCACAATGCACGTGTGCACATGTGCACGTGCACACGTGTTGTGTACATTTTTCATTCTACTCTTATTTCATTACTTTATTTCATTTTAACCATCTTCATTAATAAATAATTACATTAAAATTCTTAATCATTAGTTTTTAATGTATTTTGTTTACAAAAAATTTTAGTACACAACTTTTACTAAATACAACGTAATTAGCACGTGCATAGAAGAAAAGCACGTGTAAAGCACGTGCAGCCAAAATATTCAAAAAATCTATAAATCTATCATTCCGTATATTAAAATTAAGCAAGAGAAATATAAATATATACACTTCATAAATTTTATTTTGAAAATGAATACAACCGACACATGAACTGCAAGTACGTCCGTCCCACGTAAAATAAATATTCAAAACAAAAGAGATTTGAGCTATGGAGAAATCAAAATACACCCTACGTAAACATATTTATGTTGATAAAGTTACGGAGATTTTATGTAACGAAAAAAATATACATAAGCGACACGTGTATTGAAAACACGTGCAATGCACATAAAAACATAATATTAAATATTTGAGTTAAAATTTAAATTCAAATACATAATCGAATTCGAGAGAATAAAAAAGTATATATATAAGAATCAAAATACAAAATATGTAGAAAACATTTATTTTAAAATACGTTACGGATACTACTCGTAACAGTACAAAATACATGTGCATAACACCCGTGGGCAAAGTTGTATTAAACTCAATTTTGCTGGGTATTATAGTCTCCCCTCTTAGAACAGTTATGTCCTCGGAACTTATTAGGATAAAAGTTGTACTTGTACACACCAAAGAAAAAACTATTATTGTATAGAGAAAAGCTGCCAATACTAATAAAATAAATGTAGTATAAAAATATGCAATCTAAAAACCAAAGCAAACTTATATAAAGAAACTATGGGTATCAAGGTGAATGAGAACGAAAAACAAAAGTAATCAACAAATTAGAAAAGTTTAATAGAAAAAGTAACGTGACAATTATAGGTTAAAGTAATTTTCATACAAAATAATATTTGATAAAGTATCAGATAAAAAGGAAAATATAAATTATGTCATTAATCGTGAAAGAATTTGGAAAACAAAATAATTAGCAAGAAATAAGGAAATTATAGAAAAAATGCTTTCAAAACAAGTGTAGTAAACAAAAGAAGTAGTATGAATAAGAGTAAAATAAAATTAGAAGTATAGAAATAAATAAGAAGGAAGAGAAACGTAAGTTCACAAAATAAAAGCATTGAAATAGTATAGACAAATTATAATGCAGTACAAAATTTTAAAAATCGATTAAGAGCGTAATTAAATATTAGGTAGCTAAAAAGCTAATGATAATAAAGAAAACAGTATGATAACAAAATAAAATATTGAAATATAAAACAAACTAATAAAAAATCGAGAATACCCAAAAAAAATTAAAAGTACTTAGCAGTAGCTAATGAGGATTTAAAAATTAACGGAAGGAGAAGTTAATTAAAAGGAAACATGAAGAATAGAATGATTCAAGATCGTAAAGTAAACTAGGGTTATATATTACGAGATAAAAGGAAGTAGTAATCTAAGAGATGAGACAACAGTTTTGTGAAAAATAATATGAGTGTTAAATTTTAACTAAAAGAATAAACAATATAATATAAAGTATAATAGTAAAAATTATAATGATGTGTGTAAAATAATATCATAAAATTTTCATTTGTAAAAGTTACATAATAGTTCTATAGAATAGTGATTAGTATACATCAAATTATTTATAAATTGTCAAATGCAACAAGAAATCCGTATATATTATTTTTTACACAAATAAGTATAAAAACTGTATGACGAAACAACAATACTATACTATGAATGTTATAAGCAATTGGAGGAACAAAATAAAATAATAGTAAAGTAACAATACATTATTGAAATAATATATGATGAGACAAATAAAATTATAAATAAGAAAATTATCAGTAGTTGTTGTAGCAACAAGGTATAACAATAGTAAAAGTGAAACATATTATTGAAATAATATATAATATTAATTGTATGAAAAAAAATATATAAGTAGTAAACAAAAGTATAAAATTTATATTATACGAGTAGTAAACAATAGAAGATAAGTTAGCAATAAAATATCAAATCAAATGGACTGGTATAAAAATACAAAAGTGTTAACATATGTAAAGAGAAAGTGTAAAATAATAATATTAGGATAGCAAAACAGTTAATAGTAACCAGTAATATATATTGGAAAACACATATATGATGGATGTAGAAGCAAATATAAATAATAAGGTATATACGTATCAACTATATTATAAATAAAGTTGAAGTAGCATAGGCTAAGTTTTAAAATATTATAAAATGGTATAGGCTAGAAAAAAATAATGGAATAGTGGTAAATAATATATATATATATATATATATATATATATATATATATATATATATATATATATATATATATATATGGGGGTTATTAAAGTAGAAAATCTTTTTTGTTGTGGGTTCGCTTCGTTGATGTCCAACTGCAGGTTTGCCTCATTGACATCAAGTTGCAAATTTTCTCCCACGCCATCCGGTTGTTGTTTTTTGTCTGGATATTCGGTTGCAGTTTTTCTTTTGCCCCCCCGTCATCGAGTTGCAAGTTTGCCTTCATTGATGTCTAGTTACAGATTTGCCTTCTCAACATCCAGTTGCAACAAAATGGTGAATGGAATGATGGAATCTTCCATATGTATTTGGAAATTGGATGTTTAATAATGTATGATGTTATGTTTTTGAAATTTGTGATATAAAAATAGATGTAAAAGATGGGATAGTAAGAGGAGGAAAAGAAGTACAAAATTACAACGATAAAATATTAAAATAGAAGTATAGATTTTAAATATTGAACATATAAAATTAGGAGTAATGAAAAGGATTCATAACATTAAAACAAAAATAGAAATATATGCATGAGCTTAAATACAAATGCGAATGAGATTAATGATTATGTAGTGTAGTAAATTAGGATAATAAACATAAATATTTATATACAAAAAATATATAGTAATGTAGTAACTGGATAAGTGTAAAATGATATGTATAGTACGTATGTTGAAATACATGACATATATAGGAATCAATGGAAATTATATGTAATAACCAAGAATGTAAAAATACAATTAGTGAGTGTACATAGTACGTTAGAGAAGTATAAAGCGACAAAATTAATAAGTAGCTATTGATAGTGAGAAGTAAATATAACAAAACAAACTAGAAGATAATATGTAATAACAATAGTATCGAATATAGGCTATAAAACAAAAAATAGTAGGAAAATAAGATTTATAATGTATAGAAGTAAGTCATATTTATATAAGTAAAATATTACAATCTTGTTAAAAATATACTGGAATGATTGAGACAATGTAAAATAATGGAAAATATAGTATCGCAAAACCAAAACATCTATAAAATGAAGGTGCATATGCAAAAATCAAAATTTAAAAATATAATAGAAATAATAATGTAGGAAAATAATAGTCACAATAAAAATTTAATACGTAGTAATTAAAATTAATAAAATATGTAAAAATAATAGCAAAATAAATGAGCATACATAAATGCACATAATATGGACAAGAGTTTAAGAATGAAAAATATGTAAGATAAAAGTATAAATATCAAAATGAATTAATAGTAGAAGAAAAGTTTTTTTTTTGGGAAAAAGTATTAAATGTTACAGAAGAAAAGTAGTATAAAGAAAAAGCACTAAGAAATGAAATTGAAAGGGAAGTTAGTCTACGTATAAGGTATCATGAATGTAGGTTCAACCAACCCTAGAACTCAAGAGAAAACATGCACGCATACAATATCACATTAATGTATATGAGGAAAGTTTCATGAATGCAAGTTCAATAACTACATCATTCATGACTCAAAACTGACACTCACACTCTAATGTCCACCCTAATTGTGTTTTCCTCATAGTTTTGTACTACTTGTTAAAGTCGGCACTGATACCACTTTGTAATGCCTCAAATTCCAAACACAGGTGATTAATAGCAAATACATGATCTTTTACTTCAAATTCATACAAATTTACATGAAATTTAAAACTTTTTATTTACAACATGTTCTTTACAATAGCACAGCGGAATTAAATAAATATAATGCAGTCTACAATAATGAAAATTCTTCAATCTTGTAACAACTCATCATAGTGACTTCAAGCTCATGCAAAGTCCAATCCTGCATTTGGGAAGCTGTGGGCACGTCAGTTGCATACATCTAACGCAATGCTATAATACAGCGATTCTTTTACTTTAGCAAACACAAACTTGAATGCAGAAAACATTAAAAAGTGACTATCCAAATTATGTCAGTGTATGATATGATCTAATGCCTAATCCAGACATTCACACTACGATAACACTAATGCATACTTGTTTGGATTCTATGCATCTCATACTATATAAGTCCGAGGGCAAGTCCTGATCGTACTCCTCAATATAGGGTTCAATCCCTCATTATGAAAATTATACTATAGTAACAAAAGCAAGGTTTAGACATTCTACGAGTACGAATTCCAATTCTGGAATCCACCGTCAGACTATACAGAATTCTCATCGTGCGAACATCCCGTAAGTGCCGCTCTAGCCCCGGTATATACACCTATATTGGTAATCGACCTCTCATCTGCCCGACTATTTATGATCCTGGAATCCACCGTCAGATCAATCGTAGTCCCGAAGTTAATTGAGGCTCGTCTCACCCTGCAAGCAACCACAATCCAGGAATCCACCGTCTGACTGTGTTTATAGTCCCAGAATCCACCGTCAGACTATATAGAAGCGCCCCGGTTACGTTTGCCCAAGTTTCATCACATCTTCCCCTGGTGCTTGTCCTTATGTTTAAGTATAATCTTCACAACCTAGAACTAGCTTACCCACCGAACTGAAATCAACACTCGAGAAAATGTTAGCCCACACTGGCTACTTCTCAAATCATAACTTGCCGATCTCTACAAGTCTCGCTCAACCTCTAGACTCTAACAACCATCTCAAATAGAGATCACATAGGTTACATCAAACCTTTTATAAAAATTTCCATTCATTAAACATCTTTTAACTTCTTTTATCCATTCTCTAATTTATCAATGATGAAGTAACCAACTTCTTATAACAATATTCAATAATATTTGATGAGTTAAAACCCTTATAAACATCACATGTTTAACATTCCAACTTCATCATTTAATTATCTCTTCATCATAAGGTACATCTTACTAACAATCTAATTTTAAAACCAATTTTATACGTTGTAAAAGTTTTAGGGCAACTAGATAAATGACATCAATCCATGGTATTGTAAAAATCATATAAATTCTAATACTATTCCAAAAATAGATTTATTAGTTTTATAGGAATCATGAATGAGTCTATTACAACTTTGTAGTTAAGATCATCTTCATTCATCCTCAATTACTTTGTCCAAATTTATTTGTACAACAGTAGGTTCACAATCCGAAAATTGCAGCTCATTATACTTGTAAAAATCACAGAAAATGCTATACTTCATGAACTTTGGTGTTCTTTAGATCAAATTAAAGGTATACAAGTCTACTATTACTTTGTATTTATAAGTTTCTCCAAAATATTGTGTCTATAACCCTGAATTCTTCGAAATCTACAGTAAGGTCAAAATGTTAAAGTACTGCCACTTGTTTAATCTTGTAAAATTCATTATAAATTATATTCTTCATAGAAAATTAATTTTTTAGGCTCTAAAGAAAGGTTAACGAGTCTACTTTAACTTCTTAGTTTTGACTATTCTCAAAATACTGCATTTTAGAGACAGAAATGATCAAATTCCGAAATGTATACAAATTTCCAGCAACTAGCCAAATGCCAACCAATCCTAAGCTTGGATTTTATTAAAATAGTAAACGAAATCCAAATTTTATTTAATTTTAAGGACATGTTCTTGACATATACGAGATTCTTCTATAAAAATTTTAGCTCTAGATTCCATCTAGTTTAACAGATATGATTTTCTGAAGTGCAACTAAAACTTAAAATAGAAACTTATAAAAATACCCCTTAAATCAATAATATCATAATTTCACACCTTTAATCAACAACACATGATCTAAACATGAATACTGCCCCTAAATCAATAATATCATAATTTCACACCTTTAATCAACAACACATGATCTAAACATGAATACTCGATTTATGTAAGTTATCATACATCTAACAATTCACACATATCTAGTATTAAACTAATAAAATTATATCAGAAAGTTTGAGAAACACCCACCACAAAAAGAGAATTTCTAGTGGTATAATCCCTAGAAGATAATGCTCCAATGCTCCAAAGCTCATTACACAAAAAAAACGGGCCTGTCCTCCTTGGCAAAACTACATGACACACCAAAAGTCTCTCTTGGCTCTGTCTTTTGTTTTGTTTAATTTTGTGTTCATTTGGGTTAGATGGGGGGAAAGCTCATTACACAAAAAAAACGGGCCTCTCCTCCTTGGCAAAACTGCATGACACACCAAAAGACTCTCTTGGCTCTGTCTTTTGTTTTGTTTAATTTTGTGTTCATTTGGGTTAGATGGGGGGGGGGGGGGGGGGGTGGTATTTATATGCGAATTTGAGAGTAGTTTTAGCAACTAACCACCCCACTAACTCACTCACACACTCACACCATTCACTCACCCCACTCTCTCCATGTTCAGCTAACCGTTGGAAAGAGTGCACAATGCACGTATGCACGTGTGCGTGTGTTGTGTACATTTTTCATTCTACTATTATTTTATTACTTTATTTCATTTTAACCCTCTTCATTAATAAATAATTATATTCAAATTCTTAATAATTAATTTTTAATATTTTTTTACAAAAATTTTAGCACAACCTTTAATAAAAACATAGTAATTAGCACATGCATAGAAGAAAAACACGTGTAAAGCACGTGCCGCCAAAATATTCAAAAAATCTAAAAATCTATTATTTTCGTATATTAAAATTAAGCAAAAGAAATTTAAATATATCCACTTCATAAATTTTATTTTAAAAATGAATACAACCGATTCATGAACTGCAAGCACGTGAGCCACACGTAAAATAAATATTCAAAACAAAAGGGATTTGAGCAATGGAGAAATCAAAATACACCCTACGCAAACATATTTATTTTGATAAAGTTATAGATATTTCATATAACAAAAAAATATACGTAATCGACACGGGTATTGGAAACACGTGCAATGCACGTAAAAACAGAATATTAAATATTTGAGTTAAAATTTAAATTCAAATACATTATCGAATTTGAGAGAATATATATATATATATATATATATATATATATATATATATATATATATATATATATATATATAAAAGAATCAAAATACAAAATACGTAGAAAACATTTATTTTAAAATACGTTACGGATACTACTCATAATAGTACAAAATACAAGTGTGTAACACTCGTGGGCAAAATTGTCATAACTCAATTTTGTGAGGTGTTACACACTGGTTAGGAATTTGGGTTTGCTAGTCAACAGGGTCATCTATATCATCTAGATTTTCTACATGCACATAGATCTCATCATAATTTTACTGGTGTTGTGTACTCAGATACTGATCTGTGGCATAGATGTTTAGGTCATGTTAGTGATTATCAGCTCAAAAATTTATCCCGTAGTGATGCCCTTGGCCATCATTCTTTTGCATGTTTGTTTTTTTGTCAGGGTTGTCGGTTTGCCAAACGCATTGTACTCCCTTTTAATAACAAAAGCACTTCTCAAACCACTCATCACTTACAACTTGTTCATTCTAACATATGTGGACCCTCACATGTAACTTCTAGTAAAGGATATCTCAATTCAATTATGTTAACTTCATAGATAACTTCACCTGATATACATGGGTTTTTCTTATGCGCCAACGACCGGCGATTCCTAACGTTTACCATTTCTTTACGACCATAATTCACACTCAATTTGGTGTGCGCATCAAGATTTTTCACTCAGACGGTGCTCATGAGTACACTTTCACTACTGTGAGATTGATCACTCAGTCTCACGACACACTTTTTCGGCTGTCATGCTCTCACACACATGAGAAAAATGGTATAGTTGAACGCAAGCATCGTCGCATTCCTGAGACAGCTGGCCCTTTGTTACTCTCCTATTATGTTCCTCGTCCTTTCTGGGCTGAAACTGTCATGATTTTTATCAGCCTCATTAACATCACTCTCTCGCCTACCCTATCTAGTACAACACCTTATGAGGCTCTTCATCACTCAGCACCGGACTACAGTAAGCTCTGTACTTTTGGGTGCCTATGTTACATCCTTCTCCCTCCCACTGAGTGCACGAAGCTGACCGCTTACGCTGCTAAGTGCATTCACCTAGATATCAGTTCAGAACGCAAAGGATATCGTTATTTTGTTTTCTTGGCGCGTCGTGTCCAGTATTTTCCCACATGTCTTGTAGCACCCCGAGTTCTGCACATAGGAAGCTCATGACACATATCTAAAATCCTTACTTCGATGAGTACACAACACAGGAAATCACAGGAAATTAAAAACTTTTACATATTATCATAATCTACAATGTAGTCTTACATATAATTTACATAATGAATTACAAAATAAATTACATTGTACAAGGATCTATATCCTCCACAGGGATACTTCCAGCAGCTCGAATCTCCTGCTCCACGATCAGCAATCCTGTAACTAACAAACTATGGATACATCAGTTGAATGCAACTGATGCAATGTTGATAAAACCAGTGATCTTCAAAACCTCAACAACCAAATTTGATGCAAAAGAAAAATGTGAAGTCAAACCATAACTGTCGATGTACGCCATTATCTACATGTATGCCATGATCTACATTCTAGATGATAGGGTTCGATCCCTCGCCATGTATCCTACTCTTGTACTCTTTCCTGTTTCTGACATTCATCTAGTGACTACTAGAGTCTGCAGTTGGTGCGGTCTATTTCCGGAGTCGGATCGTGGTCCTTCTCCACTCTAAATGGCAATGATCACCTTGTTCATTCAGATCATGGTCCTTCTCCACTCCGATAGGATAGTGGTCCCTCTCCATTCCCGGTCAAAGTAGCAATCATACAACTATGCCGGAATCATGGTTCTTCTCCATTCTTGCCCCTACCAAGTTACCATGAACATAAAGCAAATCAATAGGGCCACCCCAAATCCACCAAGAGACTTAGAGTTACACTTTTGTTCCTTGTTCGTATTGATAACTTAGAACATGGATGAAAATTTAAGGGTCCATCCCCTACGTTCCCACAGGACATGTGAATTACGTTCGCATCCTGCTCTTATCACTAAATTTCAGAAATTAACAGTCGAGACAATGTCTCACATGTCCCAGATGAGACGACGCCATACATGTCCCCTTGATAGGTGAGTACATGCCCAACTAGTTCCTACTCTTACACATGATGGTCACACGACTTAGAACTAGCATACCCCACCGATTTCTCATCCACGACAATAAATTTGGCCAGTTCATCCATCCTCACATTCCAAGAATAAGGCAACTAGATGAAACTCTCATATTACTAATCAACTAGTCACAACTACGGCCCAACTTAGCCTCCAATTGAACAACTATCAACACTTCGGAATGGTAGGCACCATATAACAAATTGACTATTAACGAACTCTTCTTGAATTCGTTCTAAGGGTTACTTGAACCCAAAAAATACCAACTTGCACACACAATCTACAACACCATTTATCACATTTATGCACTTGAACAAATTTACACGAACATGACATCAACAGCTCATAGGGAATCATATTTATGTGAACTCCCTACACTACATTCTCTCTGAGATGATCATATACTAACTCATTAATTCTTCCATAACAAGTTGTCTCACGTATGGGTATGTTCTATATAATGTCAAAGAATTATTAAAAAATATTTCTAAGTCCATTGAGAGGCCCTAAAAGTGATGATAACTTGCATGCTCTAAAAACAGCAAATTCAAAACAAAAAAATGCAGTTCTTGCAACTTCTAAAAATCATTAATAATCACATACTTCTCGGAATTTTAATATATCAGGTTCTAAAGAAAGGTCAGTGGGTCTTCTATAATCTCATAGTTGGAATTTTTCTCAAAATACTTAATTTAAGAGGCCAAAACAATCAATAATTGATAGGTATACAACTTTCCAGCAACTAATAAAACTGTGAACCAGTTGCAATTTTGGGTTTTATTTAAATAACAAATGATGTCCAAAATCCATAAAAAAATTTGAGCATGTTCTAGACACATACAAGTATCACATATAAACGTTTCAACTAGAAATACCACATATTTAGAGAGATGAATTTTTGAAATAGAAGTAGTAAACAGTCACAGCTCATGTTCTGTTTTCTTCTTGACCAACAGTGGTTTTGGATTTTATTAAAATAGCAAATAGTATCTAAAAATTATGAAATTTAGCAGAGATATCTAGATACATATGAGTTGCTACCATAAAAATTTCAACCCTAAATTGCTTTTATTCAAGAAGTTATGATTTTCAGATTGAGACTCAATCAACATGCACCACACTATACTATACACAATTTAACAACCATGAGGATTGAAGAACACCAACCTTGATTGAAGGGTACAACACCTCACTTGCTTGTCCTTCTCCTCTTAGCTTGATTTTTCTCCAATAGCACTTAGAAATTCTAAGAGAATGTGTGGAGTGAAAGAGAAAATTTGAGAGTGGTTGGAAGAAAGTGAAGTGTAGAAAAATGCACTAGGGCTTACTCCATACACCCATATATATAAAGAGAGAGTGTGAGGGGGTTTGTCCGACAAATAGAAGTTAGGGTTAGGGTTGGAAAAGTGTAGATGAGTGTAGAAATGCTTAGGTGTCCATTTTTAAATAATTAACCCTTTAATCCTTTACCAAGTCGAAGATTGTAGGCCAAGGTTATTTATTCATATGGTGTATTCAATAATGTAGTGTGTATGTGTGTATATCTATAAAATGAGAAATGGTAAACACGATTTAATTATATATGCACTTATTATAAATGGCAATTATAAATGGCAAAAAAAATACAAATACAATTTATAATAATATATGCAATTATTCAAGACAAGATTTATTAATAAATATGGTTGTAAAATAATGCAATACTATTCATATTCAGAATAATTGTTAATTATTTTGTGGGTATTACATGTCTCCTTTGTGGAAGATACTCCTTACTACATATCCTCTCCTGAGGATACTAGCTTTCTCGATTCACTAGTTCCCACAACTACCTCTCCGAACATATGTTCGCGCATTCTCTTCGATCTCACTCCTTTGGTTACTCTCTCGTCTCACACAGACGTTATGACCCCTACCCCTCCTACAGAGGCCCATCCCATACCACCTGCCTCACCGCAGCCACATGCACCCACCCCACCTGCATCTCCACAGCCACATGCACCCACACCACTTGCATCCCCACCGATGTATGCACCCACCCCACCGACCTCACCTCCACATCCACCATCGGTTGTCTGTCTACATGTACCACTTCAGGCATCCCACCGGCACGTTATACACCTGATGCCACTGGTCCCTCTGACCAGTTTGGTTTTGCAACCCTTGCCTCTTACTCACCAAAGTTCTATGCATATCTCACTGTTATACATTCCACACGTGAACCCATAATATATCAGGAAGCGATTCAATATTCCTAGTGGCGGGAAGCTATTGCAAAGGAGTTTCGTGCATTTGATCAGACTGGCACTTAGAATGTTGTTCCACTGCCAGCAAGCTTCAAGCCTGTTAGTTGCAAGTGGTTCTTCTATGTCGTGCTATATATGGTTTGAAGTAGGCTCCTTGAGCCTAGTTTGAGTGCTTTTGCCATGTTATCACATAGGCCAATTTCAGTCAGAGTTCACAGGATCACTCTATATTTATGCTGCCAAAAGCGCAGGGGAGGGTACTTCTACTACTATATGTTGATGATATGATTATTACTGTGGATGACTTCGCAGGCATTGCATCCACTCAGATACATTCACCAGCAGTTTTATAAGAAGGATCTTTGTAGACTACGCTATTTTTTGGGACTAGAGATTGCCCACGGATCTCGGAGAATACTCATTTCTCAGCAAAAAATACACATCAGACATTATCTCTGATGCAAATATCTTTGATAGTCGATCAGCTGATACTCCCTTAGAGCTTCACGTGAAGCTTCGTCCCACAGATGGTGAGCTCCTTCCCGATCTCATTTGATACATATAGATTGTTGGACAGCTTATCTACTTATGCATGACTAGACTCGATATTGCTCATGTAGTCAGTATTGTCAGCCAGTTTATCTTAACTCCTCGATTAGTTCACTATAATGCTCCTTATCGGTTTCTCAGATATCTTCGGAGCACTATCACACGCTCATTATTCATGTCTTTTACATCCGAACTGGAGCTTTGCACATATTCTGATTTAGATTGGGCAGGTTATCCTCCTTCGAGACGGTCTACCACAGGTTTCTTTCTATTTTTTTTTTCGTGATTCGTTGATCTCATGGCGAAGCAAGAAATAAGAAGTTGTTGCATGTTCTTCTACATAAGCTAAGTACAGAGCAATGACAGCTACCACTAGAGAGATTGTTCATGTTCGGTGGCTGTTATCAGATACGAGTGTTACAGTTACATGAGCTACTCCTCTTCATTGTGATAACAAGAGTACCTTGCATATTACAAGCAACTAGGTCTTTCATGAGCGGACAAAGCACATAGAGATTGATTGTCACTATGTTCGTGAGCGTTTTGAGACATGGACCATTTTACTTCATCATGTGACATCTTCACAAAAAATAGCAGACTTCTTCACCAAGTCCCACATTGTCTAGAGATTCCAATACTTGGTGGGCAAACTCACATTGTTCGACCCACAATGAGTTTGAGCAAGGGTGTTAGATATTATATTAGATGTCATATTACTCAGTTTAGTTTAGTCCCATGTCGGAATATGTATCAGTTTAATCCTTCATTCTCTCCTATATATAAGAGATATTCTACTCATTTATAATCAATACAATAATGCAATAAAGTATTCTTTTCTATCTCTGAATCTAACACCAATTTTCTTTCAACTCAATAGTTAGCACCAAATTTGATAAACTTCACATTAATTATACGAAACTGTTCATGTTGACTCTATGTTTGTTGTGTACAAATCATGCACATGTGTATCTAACGATTTCATGTAAAATCTTTATAGCTCAATATAGAATGAAATTCAAGTAAATCTCAATCAAAACAAAAGGCTCAATAAGGCACAAAGAGTCATGTAACTATGAAAGTTGGCAAATATCTGAAAGATTCGTCAAGAAGAAAGATGTGATTGTTCCCCTAAGAAACCAGAGTATCAAAACTGATTATTTTATGCTTTATCTGTGAGGAAAAATATATAATCAATTCTTTAGCCAATGAAAAGTTATGGAAAGAATATAAAATGGACTCACCGAAATACTCAAATTGAGAATGTTACAGTCGACTGCAAAAATTGCATTCAACTGCACATGATAGTCGACTGTCAATTTTTTATGAAAATTGGTGCAGTCGACTATAATTTCCTCTCGACCTTCGTCTGGAAGAAGGTGCGCATAACAATCGACTTCCCAAATGCACAGTCGACCGCAATCTTCTCAAGTGTATATTTGGCATTTCTTTTTACGTTTGGGGAAATAAATAATTTCAAACTTTTTAAATAGAGCTGAATCCATAGAGTATTCTTCATCTCTTTCGACTCAATACTTCAGAACTTATCATTTCCAAAAGATCTAGAGAAAAGAGCATTTTTATTGCTTTCTTTGTCAAGACTAAGGTCTTGCATTTTCACTTTCTTTTCGCTTCGGATCGAAACGGTTTATGGGGCTTATATATAAAAGTCATGTGGTCGTAATAGGAATCTTGGCCTAAATATCAAGAACTCACTGCACTGTGTTTAAATATAGTGGAATGCCTTGCGGTGAAGAATTGTTGCAGGTAAGGGGTAGTGGATTAAGCCTAGAGGCCGAATCACTTAAATCGTTGTGTCTAATCTCTCTACTTAGTTTGCTTACTCTAATTTTATCTATCTACTTAATGCATTCATTTTAAATATTCTACTTCCGCACAATCACCCTATTCACCCCCTCCTATGGTGATTTACAGTGGTATCAATGCGAGGTGGTCATTATATGCTTAAAATCTAGATGAAAAGGTATCTCATCGCCAGTGCTTGTATAAACATTTCCATCACGGCCATCTAAAAATTTGATCATCAAGTTCCTTTGGTATCTCATCGTTAGTACCTATATAAATATTAACTAAAAATAGAGGGTGTCCGTTAGAGCAAGCTTCGGACAGCAAGTAGAACAAGCAGTGAAACAAGGAAGTACGATATAACAGGGAAAAGGGAACAACATGATCAAGTATGATACAAGAACAAATGTAAACTTGTAAACTGGAAACGAGAAGCATGTAAACAGGACTTCAATGTATACTCAATCGGTAACAATGAATCATGTGACGGGAAACATGTCATGTAAACGGGGAACATGAAAACGTGTAAACAAGAACCATGTAAACTTGTAAACAGGAATTATGTAACTTATAAACAGGAATCATGTAACATGTAAATGAGAATCATGTAACTTAAGTCTATCAATCTTTTATCAATCATATCTAATGCACGCAATCATGTGTCATATACCACATGTTCGGGTGCATACAACCAAGTGAACATTTCAGACACTAGTGGTGGATTATTTAGGATCATGTACTCCGGTCTTGCATAACATTAACAGAAATCATATCATGTAAACAGGAATATATAACAGCAAATCATGTAATCCTGTGATGGATTCTAGAGGTGACCCCCACTGATTCTAAAGGTGGCCCCCACATATTCTAGAGGTGGCCCCCATCGGTTCTACGACATGGCACTTAGCCCTACGTGGTGGTTAGATTCATGTGGCACTTAGCTCCATGTGGCACTTAGTACCATATAACTTGGAAACAGGAAACAGGTAAATATGCAACCCCAATTGCTTATTATTTCTATTTTTAGTTATATTTAATGAATCCTTGATTTATTTATTTTATTTTTGGTTGTATTTATTTTCATTTCTTTTGTATGGTGTGTTGTGTTCCTCTCTCTTGTGATTCATTCTCTGTTTGATGCAGCTTTTTATTCTCTTTATTGATCCACAATTTGTTCTTGATCTCATCTATTGTTTAAACCTATTCCATGCCTTATTTGTCTCTTATTGGATTCTTTTCTCCCTATTGGATACTACCCAGTATAAACACCCTAATTGTACCCTAACCCTAATTACCAAACCCTAATCCTATCTCTCTCCTTCTCTAGCCGTCACCCTCTCTCCCGACCTACCCCCCGACCTTCCCTCTGCCCTTCGCTGTCGTCGTCTACTTCCGGCGTCGACCACCACCGCACCCCTTCCTCTTCCTCTCTTCCCTGTCCACTGTGCACCTACCCCCCCCAGGCCGAGCCCTGCTGCCGTCATCTTGTTCGAGTGCCTCCACGACACACCCCAGCCTGATACCGTCACTGCCGTCCCTTGTGCCATCGTCGTCTTCTCAGGTTGTTGCTGCCGGTCTTGCTGTTGATTGCTGATGTCCCTTGTGTCTATGTGTGAAGTCACGTGCACCGCTCGTGGTTGTATTGGTGTAATTCTCATCTCTTGTTCGTGTTTTCGTTGTGTTCATTGTTCAGGATCCGTTCTCGTTATTCTATTCCATCATTTCCGTCGTCTTCGTAACAGGCAAGTAGCTTATATGTGTTCTTTTTGTCATACAAGTTAATACCGTAAGTAATCTAGTATGAAAATATTTGTACTCTCATGATAATCCTATTTTCTTAGGTCAACCGTTGACATCATCTTTTGATCATGAGTAGTTACAATAATTGACACTCGTTGCATGAAAACAATTAGATTAGTGGACATCTTGACTGTATGTTGTTTGTGACACACCGTATGTTGTAGACAACTGTTGCATAGATGGTTGCTTGATGTATTATCTCATTATTGACTATCCATACATGTACCATGCTAATTTGAGTAACCCACATATACCATGCTTCGTATGACATCTAGATTGGACCGTTTGTAGTTAAGTTGTTTGATAGAATGCCTAAAAGAACTTTTGTTTGCTACTGTCCTATTTTTATACAGTAATTTCAACCTAATTAAAATCAGTAAAATAAATAAGTTTGTGAACATGATTTGTAGCCCTTGTTTTCTAGTTTCCAAAACTTTCGACGGATCTGAATTTTGAGTTTTGATGCATGAGTTATTACCATTTTACTGCAGTTATATAGTATATTCCTGATTCTGAACTATATGTATTCTGTATGATATTTTATTTTAACACTGATATTAAAAGTATAATTTGAACTTTATGTTTTGGTTAGAATGTTTAGATATGACTGGGAGCAATCCCTAATTTTTGTGCAACTAATTACTAACTTTTGTATCTCATTTCATGCTTTTGAAACCAATGGAAAAATTCCAAACTGCATGTTGTTCAGTAAAGAATTATGTTTTCAACCTGGTTCTATTAGTTTTTTATGAAAATTTTGTGAATAAGAGCTGTAGCATGATTTGTCTATTTTATCACCCTTTTGACGGATCTGAATTTCGAATTATATTTTATGAATTATCTCTGTTTTGGTACTGCTGTGTCTGAACTTTCAAAATTGAGATTTTGTTGCATTACTCTGTTTTTCCAATTTTGTTGACTATACTATCTGTAATGTAATCTAATGATATTTAATATTTTGAAACTAGATATGTTAGGGAATCTTCCAGATTTTTCTCAAATTTAATTATCATGATTTTAAACTCTTTTCATTCTTATAAACAAGATTTTTGCATTTCTGGCTGAACATAACTTCTGTATTAATTGCTATTTTCAACCCTGTTTCTGTGGCTGATATGTGACTTATATATATGTGCTGGAATCGGTAGAGAGTCTAGTTTCTAGATTTTCTGAAGGATCTGGATTTGCTATTCTATACTAACGGGAATCTCAAATTTGGTACAGTAGTGTCTTGCTGTCTAGAACTGAAAATTTCGTTGTTTTGACCATTTTGAGTTGTTTTCATCAACCGTTGTAAAAACTATTTCATCTTAGACTTATTTCCTATTCTTGACATGTTTTTAGCCTGTTTGTATCTGTTCACGCATATTCATTAATAATAAAAGAAATCAAGCCGGGGTTTTTACGGGAAAAGATCGAGTAGTGGAAATATATAAATATATATTCAGAAGTGACTCGTTTCCCCACTGTTTACTGTGGTACCTACTGTTTATCTGTGGATGCATGAGGGCATGATCCATGACACTATTTGTTATTACTATTATTGTTACTGTTTTTCTGAATGTATTGCCCTATAGAAGTTCCACTACAAAATCTTAAAACAAAACTGTTTGCTGTAGCAACCTTGTGGTAAAATCTGGGATGCATGAAGTGCTACATAGTTAGTAATGAACATTAGACATAAGAATAACTGTTTACACTGTCACATCCTGTTACAGTTACTGTGAACTTTACTGTTACTGTTGATTACTGCTACCGTTGACACACTGTTACTATTGATCCTTACTATTACGGTTATGCTTCTCCTGTTATCACTACACTTCTTACTATCATCTGTAGACTATTATATTTGCTACCATCTCTATGTTAGTATTACCTGTTTAGTTTAGTTTTTCCCTTCATTTTACTACTTGTATTGCTTGCGGCCCAGACTTGCATCTAACGGGCATTACGTTTTTCTGTTTTCCTATTTTCCTTGTAATTTCCATTTGAGCAGGTTTTGCTGATCAATTGCCTACTGGAGTTGGTGAGCAAAACTTTTGAGCTGCGCAATTAGAATAATTTGCTTAAATGTTTGATGAACTATTTTATTTCATGAACTGTATTGAGACTTGTATTTGGACTTATTATCCCAGGATTATTGTTTTGGTTCGGATCTAGTATTTATTGGGATATTTATTATTGATGCAATAAATACTGTTGAGTTATGATTGTTTTTGGATGCCTGGTTGAGTATGTTGCCTTATTTACTGTTATGATGAGTCAAGCAGATCCGTATAGCTTATGGATGGTGAAAACTATCCGTTGGGCTTAGTCACGTACCGTATTCCGTATTCTTTTTGGGAAGCGGGGCGTGACAAAATATGTAATCAGGAATCACTATTATGGAAAACACGGCCCCCTCCAAGTACATTCTCCTATATTATCCACTACTAGGTCTTTTCCTTTATTACCCCGGCTTGTTATTATCTTACAATAATTATTCATGAACATGCAACTAATGAAAATGGTGTCAAGATAGTATCAGGACGGTATCGGAAGTTATGTAATGCATGGTACAGAGTGTAATTCATTACATGCAAAATAAACATATTTATATTTTAATACATGAAGATAAAAATTCTGAACAGCAATATGTTGTTGTACAAAAACTGACTTTCCTGCTTCTATGGAAAAGCAAATAGGTTCCGTCAGGGGTTCCAGAAAATCGACTCTCTTCCGGTTCCAACGCATATTCCATGATATATTCTAATCATAATAATTATGCCTACCAGTCAGTTCTTTATGAGTCTACTGTTCAGGTAGTAACTCAGTTCCAAGTTCTTGTGCATAATAATCGACTATAAATTCATTTAAAAACTTATAAAAATCATGCACTACCTCCTAACGGTGTTAAGAAACATACTGTAAATCTCATGTCTTAACTCTACTGATAACATATTAATTTATCAGTTAAGCATGACAACATACTTCTAAACAGTAATCTGGAATTAAAATGTTACAGTATTAAAATCATGATATCTTGCACTCGACAAGTCAGATTTTAGATCCGTCAGTTGTTCTGGATTCTAGACAAGGAGGGCTACAACTTTCATGTATAAGTTCTGAATTTCAGTATTGTGAACTATGTCAAATTATCAGAACAATTTTTAGAAAAACAATACAGCATAACTTTCAAGTATTCGATAGCACGATATGGTGTCAACGGTTCAATATTTGAACTATGATTAGCATGATAAAGAAAACTATTATTCTGACGCCGATGAATCAATAATAGTTTTCCTTGAAATACGACAATTCGATGAGAAATAATAATCAATGTAAAGAACTACTTACGGAGATCAATAAGAGTTTCTTAAACATGAACAATAAAAGAAGTTCAAGAGATGCTTGCCTTTACATGACGAGTATGAATGTGGTGAGAAGACGGAAACACGATGAACGAGGCACAACAACCACAACAACTATAGTAAGAACGACAATAGCAACACAGCATGACGATAGCGCCAATGGGCAGGAAGTACGCACACACCGGCAGAAAGCAATATTGGCGAGAATGACAACAAACGACGATGACGTGAAGCAATAACAGCAAGGAGTTGGTTTCGAGGGCAGCGAGGCTCTTGGTTGATGTTTGGAGTTGACGGAGGAGCTTCGAGTGTGGCGTTCAGGGACAGTGTGCAGAGTGGAGTGTAGCAACTGCGGTGGCAGGGCTATCAGAGTGCGAGGCGAGGGAGGCTGTAGCAAGGGGCATCCAAGGGAGTCGAGACAGCAGAGCAAAGAAGGTGGTTGGTGTGCTGCGTTGTGGAGGTCAGGGGCATTGGCGACTGCTGCAATGGAGATGGCAGAGAGTAGTGAGATTGCCAACGGTGTTCGGTAATGCAGGTGTGAAGGTGGTGATGGGTTGCCGGTGAGGAGGGCCAGTTGTTGGTCGGCAGCAATGAGGGATGGAGTTAGGGTGCTGAAGCTGTAGTTGGTGGAGCTGATGGTGTGGTGGTGGTCATGGTGTTCGAGGGAGCAGCGGTGAACAACAAGTGGTGATGGCGGTGATGAAGAGAAGGTAGGGAGAGTTCAGAGTGGTGAAGAAGATGAGGTAGTGGAGGATTTTGAAGAGGATGAAGAAGGGGTGTGTTGGGTTTCGTAAGCAGGAAGAGAAGAAGATAGATGAGGGTTGGCAGGTGTTGATTGATAGGGTATTTAGGGTTTTTAATTGCGGTTAATTGATTATTAAGGTATATATAGGGATTTGGTTAATGGGTTAGGGTTTAGTTTAATGGGTTTTGGGTTTAGTTTATGGATTAATAAAATTGGGCTTGAATCCAATAAGAACATCAATAATAGAATTAAGTTTCGGGCTTTTCTCAAAATAATCAAATAGTCAAATAGTAGTAATATGATCATATGGATTAAAATTCTGGGTTATAACAAAATAATCAAACATCCAAATGAATGTAATTGGGTTTAAAAGAATAAAAGAATTTATATGCGGGCTTGGGTTCAATCAAATAGGAGATGTAGACAAAGAAAAAATTTAAACGAACGAAAAGAGTCTATAGGGAAATTTAAATACAATAATACGAAGAAGAAAAAAAAATCGTAAAATCGGAATGTGGAGTTACATGCCTGTTTCCAATCGTGTTTCAATGAATCGCATTTGGTTTAATGTATCATTCGATACCTTAAAGGTACTCTAAACGTGGAATTTTGGTATCCGAAAAACAGAAAATTTTCCCTCGTAAAATACTTGAGCGGTACATGTCATTTTCTTGGAAATTGTTTAGTACTGCCAAAGCAAAATACATAACTATAGGATCATGTTGTGCACGAGAATCATGGATGAACACACTTTGGAAGAATACAAGGTATTTTTAATCACTTTCCAATTAAATGTGATAATACTAGTATTGTGCATATGACTAAAAATTCTGATCAACATAGTCACATAAAGCATATAGAAATTGTTTACCATTTTATTAAGGACCATTTCCTTGAAGGTGACATCATGCTTGAATATGTTCCCACTGATTTGGAGTTAGCTGATATTTTTAGAAAATCATTGGATGAAAAATATTATTATTATTTACAAGGTGAATTAAATGTTATTAACCTTTCTGCTTGATTAATTGTTGTCTTCCCGAATTTTTTGTGATTTCATTGGTTGTATTTATCCCAACAAAAAAATTTATTTTCCAAAAAAAGAAGGATAAACATAGTTGTAGTCGACTACTAGAACACCATTCAACAGTCAAACTCATAACTTAGTTGTGCAATTAATTGTTGATTACAAATTCAGCATTGGACAGTAAAATTTATTTTTCGCAAGTCGAGCGTTCAGTTTGTTTGTTTTTTTTTTCTTTTGTGCATTTTACTGTCCCAAACACGCTCGACTGTAAGTATCAGTATTTTTATATTATATATATTTTTTTTCCTTTTTCTATATTATTCCTTCTCCCTATGACATGTGGGGCCCAATCTATGCTATATATTATTCTCTTCTCCTCAATAGCCCCCATCACTCAATAACCCTAGACTCCCCTTATTCTCCAAACCCATCAAAACTCTCAAATTTCTCATCTCCTCTTTCTAAATTTGTTGGCTTCAATTAAAGATTTTCGAATTTCCTATTATTTCAAACGGCCTCCAACCATAGGAACTCCAATCGCAATGCTTCTTCATCTTCCTCCGTTCCTAAATCTTCCAAATCTAAGGGTAAGCAACCCGATACTTCTAACTCTGTGGTCATTAATGATATCATGTTTAGGAACCAAGCCTGTATCGATCTCTATTTCAATCTCTTAGCCAATAAAGTCTTAGTTCCTAGTTGTTTAGAAAATTGATAAACTTGGGGGAAATTTTGAGGTGATGGTTACGATTTTTAGAGTTTTGGTGGGAGAAATATCTAGCAACCGAAAACATCCACTCCAAGTTTGTTACTCGTCAATTCTATGCCAACATGATTTCTGATTCCGATAACATCTTCATCAAGTTCCTTATCTTTAGTAAACCCGTTGATCTCACAACCTCCTACTTGAAAACTCGTCATTCTCTACATGATGGTGATTTGATGCATATCATCCTTGTTTTGGTACTCTTAAAATACAAACTAGGTCATGACCGTAACTCAATTCTTAGCATGATATTCAAGCCAAATGTACAGTATACCAAGAAACCTAAGCCTACTGGCTTTATCGATGTTACTTGCATTCTTAATAGAATCATAAATGCCAACATTTGGCCCAAGGACAATGACAAGACCAACATCCGTATTGATCAATCTTTCATTCTCTTTCTTGTTCTTGGGAATACAATTTTGATCTCTCCTCATTTATTATCCGAACCCTGATTGCTGCTCCGACTCACATTCGTTCCCTTCCATTTATCACTCCTATCTACAATCATGTTATTGATTATGGCATTCCTTTTGGCCAATACTATCACAGCAAGCCCAACAAATCTGTGACCACATCTCAAATGGGTATTGGAGTGCCTACGGCCGGGAGATCTCTTAAGAAAAAATCTGAATCAACTTTGCATGAACAATCCTTCGATACGATCAATGAATGTTTTGAACATATGGGCAATCACATGCACCAATATTACCTTCACACTTTCAATTATGTGAGCAACAAAGAGGATAGCAAGCTGCTTTCGCATACCTTTTGATCTAGTGCTCATGAAGATGATAGCAAAGGAAACATCGGCGAAGGATGTGGGCATGGAAATGAGGATTAAAATGTCGGGGGAGGGGGGGGGGGATGGCGCTAAAGATGAAGGTGATGATGAGGAGGAGGAGTTGCCCCTTTTGATGTGTTCTAAAAAAGGGGAGATGTTGGGGCTTGAAGAATTTGTAAAATATGTCTCTTATTGATTTTTGAAATATCCTTGATTTTATTTGAATTTTTTGTCATTAGGGATTTGTAGTATTTTGTATTTCACTCGATCAAAGGTTATCCTATTATGGACTTGATCTTCTAAATGTTATATCATGTACAAGTCCATTTGATTGGAATGAAATATGTTGTGCTTAATTAATATTGCTCCATTATTAATAAATGTTTTTGAGAAGTTTCACTTCATGAATTGTATAGATTGTGTGTGCAAGTTTTCCTCACATAGGACATATCACCATATTCATACACACATATACGCTCTTATATTTTATTTTATTTTATTTTCATGTATTGAGGGGGAGTATTCGATTAAGGGAGAGCTTTACCTTAAATTCTTAAAATGTTTTGTCTACACCAAAAGGAAAAGATTGTTGACTCTATGTTTGGTGTGTACACAACATGCACATGTGAATCTAACGATTTCATATAAGATCTTTACAGGCTAATAACAGTGAAACTCAAATAAATTTCAAGGTCTTCATAATCAAAGCAAAAAGCACAATAATTCACAAAAAAAGGAAAAGAATTATACAAATATGAAAGTTTGCAAATATCCAAAAACATTAGTCAAGAATAAAGATGTGATTGTTCCACAAGAAACCAGAGGATCGAGACTGATTATTTTATGCTTGTCTGAGATGAATAATATGTTATCAATCTTTGGCAAATGAAAAGTTACGGAAAGAATATAAAGTGGATTCACCAAAATATTATAATTGAGAATGTTTTGGTCAATTGCAAAAATTGCAATCATCTACACATGATAGTTGACTGTCAATTATAGATGAAAATTATTGCAGTCGGCTGTAATTTTCTCTCGACCTTGATCTGGAAGAAATAACAGTCGACTGCCTAAGTGAGCAGTCGATCGCTATCTTCTTAAGTGTATATTTGGTATTTCTTTTTACGTTAGTGGAAATAAATAATTTCAAACTTTTTAAATATAGCTGAATCCATAGAGTATTCTTCATCTCTTTCGAGTCAATACTGTAAAACTTATCATTTGCTAAAGATCAAGAGAAAATAGCATTTTTATTGCTTTCTTTTTCAAGACTAAGGCCTTGCTTTTTCACTTTCTTTTCGCTTCGGATTGAGATGGTTTACGGGGCTTATATAAAGAAGTCATGTGGTTGTAACAGGAATCTTAACTTGAAAACCAATAACTCGCTATACGGGGTTTGAGTATAGTGGAACACATATGGTGGAGAATTGGTGTAGGTAAGGAGGTAGTGGATTAAATCTGGGGGCCAAACCACTTAAATCGTGGTTTCTCGCCTCTCGCTGAGTTTGCTTTCTCCAACTTTATCTTTTTTACTATATGCATTCACTTAAAAAAAATTATTTCACAATCACCCCCTTCACCTCCCCCCCCCCCCCCCCCCCCCCCCCCCGCCTCCCTAAGGGTGATTTACAGTTCATAAGTCATCGAGAAATGTAGTCATCTATGTTCCATGCGATCCAGAAAAATTGAACCCCAATTTGTAGAAATTGGCAGTAGTTAAGTGGCAATCCAATTTCAACGATCAAGTAACCAAATCCATGGCAACATGACCAAGAAAAAAAAGGACTAAAACCAACATTTTGAAGTTTCCCATATTCATCAAAATCAAATTTTAATTTTTTTTATACAACTAAAACCTATATATATCGATTTCTGCGTAAACCCAAAAAAAATTTAAGAAGTTATTGATTCTTCAAAATTTAAACAAGAAGATAGATTTTTGTTACTTCCGATTGTGATCTTAATGTACAAAGACGAGGGAAAATACCAAATCTAGGCTTTGCCTCTAAAATTATCCTTAAAAATCAAGGACATCAAAAATTACAACAGGCAGTACCAATTTTCTCCCTTTCAAAACAAGCAGGGAAGTAGGAAAACCTTAAAATAAAAAAAACAAACAAACAAAAGCAAGAAGGTAACCACCTGTAATCTCACATTTAGATATAAGATGTTTGTATAATAGCTGATAATTGTGAAAATTGCAGCAAATCAGGGTCGTACAATTCCAGCACAGATCTTAAAGCTTCTTCAGGCTCCTCTACAAGACATGGGCCACTTTCAAGCCCAAAAAGTGATAGATTAGGCCCACTAAGAGAGACACCCAGCCCATAAGGCCTGTAAGTCAAATCTCTTACCCCCATATAGGAGAGTCTTATCTCTTGAAGGGGAGATTCGAATAGGAGATCAGGAATTCATATCGATCTAAGGAATTCATATCAATCTCCTGTACCGTTTCTCAGGCCTATAAATACCCTTCCCCCTCCTCAGTCAGAAGGTAATTGGCAATTTCTATCTCAGACTCTCTCTCTTTATGGTTCTAACTTGAGCATCGAATGGTCTGTTGTCAGGGCCAACCCCAGTGTTTCAGGCTTTTTGCAGGTCCATCGGCCATGTCAGCAACCGTCAAATTCAATTCACGGTGTTCAATCAACGATCCAGATGCAATCTCAGGATCTCTAACCATTTTTCACGGCAAGGATCAAAGGTCAGATTTTTAGTAGTTTCCATCAAATATTAACTCAGTATCTGTCTGCTCCCACACCAAAATAAGCAGCAAAAGATTAGCATCGTCTGTGGAAAACTACACAAATCCGACTTACTGCCATGTCACCAAGACTAAGAGGTAGAGCGGTGGCCTCAAGCCGTCGCACCAACTCTCTTCGTCAATCAGCTCCTCCTGTGGAAGATCTGATTCCTCCTCAATAGCAGCTCCAACGGCCTAGTCAAGCTCCTGTCAATGGAGTGGCACCGAGGGGCTCCCGACAAAACTGTCATAAACAACACCCTCTGCAGGACCGTATCTCAGTCCATAATATGTCAACTGATTCAATGGCCTCTCGAGGTCCTCTCGGGGATCTAGAGATCTCTTCCAAATCATTAACATTAGACAACAAGAAACTGATCTTTGAATCTTCTTGGACGAGAGGCGCACCCGAACTGAGGCCTCCTGCTCAAAACATCAGGTAAACTGGAAAAGCATCTCTCCTAGACAGATATCAAGACATTCCTCCTCTCACAGGGGGCAACTGCGAAAAGAAGCTCGACTCATGAGAGTCGAAAGCTTCTTGAGCGGAACAAAGAGAGAGATGCCCCAATCACTTGGGCCGAATTGGAAAAGTTTAAGCTCGACATCCTCCGAGCTATCCAAGGTAGTCAAGACCAGGGTCAGCCCTCCAAAGAAGCATCCAACAACTCAACTGGATCTAAGGGGAAGGACGAACAAGACCTTTGTTGTATCTAAGAGGTAGAAGATCGTCTAGAACAGAAAAAGAATGAGGGGAACCTCTCCACCAGGGCCTACCATCCCAGTCAACCTCCTTTCAGCAAAACCAACCTCGATGCACCCATCCCAAAAGACTTCAAAGCTCTTCAATTCGAATCATACGATGGGGAATCAGACCCGACTGACCATATCGAGAGTTTTAAGACCCTTATGATTGTCTATAATGCCACTGATAAGCTCATGTGTGGAACATTCCCACCAACTTTGAAAGGATATGCAAGGGAATGGTACTCCCGCATCACTCCACAATCAATATTCTCCTTCGACCAGCTCGAGGAGCTCTTCATAGCACACTTCATTACCAGCGGTAAGGCTGAAATAACAAGTACCTACCTGTTGGAACTGAAGCAAAAGTAATGGGAATTGTTGAAAGACTTCTTCAAACGCATCACAGTTGAAACAAGGTCAATCTCTTCCGGACTCATCAGTGGCAGATGCAGCATTCCGCCACAACATCACTCATAAAGAACTAAAATCATCCCTCATGAAGAAGCCTCCTTAAGATTTCACTGAGCTCCTAGAAAGGAGTGACAAATACATTAGAGTTGAGGAAGCTCTCAATCCATAAGGCAAGAAAGAGTCACCTTCTAGGAACAACAGAAGAATGCTAGTGAGAAAGCACCCAAGAAATTTAATAAAGATGGCGTGGGTCAATGCCGTCCTCCTCCAACCCCCCACTTCGCCAATTTCACTCTTCTGAATGCAAGTGTGTCTGCCATCCTCATGGTAGTTGAAAAGGATGGGATAGTCCGCCTTATTCCCTAGATGACAACAGGTAGCAAAAGAAGAGATAGAAACAAGTAGTGCGCATTTCACAAGGACCATGGACACACCACCGACGACTGTTGATCCCTTAAAGAATAACTTGAATGTCTGGATCGTAGGGTTTATCTTTCCAAGTTCGTTCAAAAATATAACAACGCCGAAACCCATCCGGCCCGTGGGGCTAACAAGTGTCAAAATAGGTCATCTGAATTGCAAGACTCTGAACATATGGCCATTCTGCACACTATCTACCGGGGTCCCATGGGGGAGATTGCAACTCCTCCCGCAAAGCATTTGTGAGGGAAGTTAATTTAGTACACAATGCTCCGCCTGCAAAGAGTTTGGGCCTCTCTGGATCATTCTCCGATAAAGACCTCGAGGGGCATCAAAATAACTCATTGCGGCGCACTGATTATAAATCTATGCATGGCAAATCATGTGGTGCGACGCATCCTTGTAGATAATGGAAACTCAGTAAACATCCTTTTCATGCCCACATTCGATGCTCTCAAGTTATTGCGGGATCGACTCAAGCCAGCCGGTTATATACTTCATGGCTTCTCAGGCGCACCCATCCAAATCGAGGAAACCATCACACTCGATGTGAAGACATGAAAATCCCCAACAACTCAGACGGAAGCGTTAGATTTCATGGTTGTCAACATCAAAGCTGCGTAAAATTTCATATTTGGTCGCCCAAGCCTAGTAGCTTTCCCTGCAGTTGCCTCCGCTATTCACATGAAGATGAAGTTTCCAACAAAGTAGGCATGCCAAGTAGTGGGAAACCAAGAGGCAGCGCGAGCATGTTACACTGCCACCATGTAGGGCTCAGTTCTCCCCCTCAACGCCATAAAGCTACTGCCAAAAAGCAATCACAGTAACACCAAATCTGTAGACGAGTTCGAAGCTACTGCACTAGACAATCCTATCGAGAACTTCGAAATTTTTCAAGTCATCTCCTCCTAGGTCCAAATTTGTCCTCATTAGAATACAACAATAAACCTAATCCCATGCCCGAAGCCACTACGCTAATTCAACGGAAAGAAATAGTCATGCCTAAGCTCATCGGCGTACCAGAAGATCACCCCTTCTCTCTAAAAAATAAGGGGAGGCTCACTTCAAAATAGGCAAGTTCAATCAAGGTCTACCAAGTTGTTCGCGTATCGGCTCACCAACTTGAAGACCTAGGGGGTAAGGATATAATAGCAGGGACTTGGAATGATGAAGGATATGACAGCAGGGACTTGGAATGAGCAACACCTTAGGAAGTATAACGAGGGTGTCTAAAATGTCATCTCTTAGTAGTAATAGAATTTTCATAATTTTATAATAAAGGCCAGCCGTTAGAGCAGTCGTTTAGTTTCTCTTTTCAATAAAGACCGCTTTTACTACGGGTAAATGCATGTAATAAAGGGCAGCCATTAGAGCAGCCACTTAGTTTATTCTTCAAGGATATAACAGCAGGGACTTGGAATGAGCAAGGATATGACAGCATTGACTTGGAATGAGCAGCACCTTAGGAAGTATAACGAGGGTGTTTAAAACATCTTCTCTTAGTAGTAGTAGAATTTTCTTAATTTGTAATAAAGCCCAGAAACTAAAGCAGCCGTTTAGTTTCTCTTTTCAATAAAGACCGCTTTTACTACCAGTCAATACATGTAATAAAGGTCAGCCATTAGAGCAGTCACTTAGTTTATTCTTTAATAAAATTAGTCATTCATTTTTTAATGATTTTGTACAACTCTATTGAAGCAAGCAATGAGTTAAACGCCAAACTTACACACAAAATGGCATCAAAAACTCGTCGAAAGCTACCTATAAGATGGGTTCATTGTCCATACCCATGGCTCAAAGTTACTCTAACAATTTGCACTAAAGCAATTTCAGAGTTCGCTTCGCCATTTGATCTGCTCCTGCAATTTGTTAATGCCTCGACAACAGGTTCGAAGTCCATACCCATGGCTCGAAGTTACTCTAGCAACTTGCACCAAAGCCAGTTCAGAGTTCGCTTCGTCATTCGATCTGCTCTTGCAACCTGTTAAATACATAACTAACAAGTTCAGAATCCATACCCATGGTTCAGAGTTACTGTAATAACCTGCAATTAAGCATGTTCAGAGTTTAACTTACCATTTGATCTATTCCTAAAACTGGTTTAAAATTCTTAAAGATAGATTAAAGGTCCAAAATCGTGGATTGCAGTTACTAGTAAAACTTGCAAAAGCAACACTAGGAGTTCAACTCACCACTCGATGTAACTCTCACAATTTGTTAGAGGAATCATATAGCAAGTTTGGAAAATAACTATCTCTCAGAGTTGCTCCTGCAACTAGTTGAACACCCATATAGCAAGCTTGGAAGATAACTCCTCCGAAGAGTTGCTCCTACAACTAGCTGGGTACAAGACGGATAAGTTCTAAACTCCGTCAAACATTACGCAAGCACACCATCGACGGTTTATTAGATATGCAAAACAAATTTGAGGCCTTGTTATTTAGCTACAAAGAACTCAGTCGATGGATCATCAATCTCAACGACAAGTTACACAACAAGGATCAATCATATGAAAAAAATTCTTCAAATCACACAATTATCACATATTCTACATATTCAGATCCAGTGAAGCCACCAATATTTACAAGGACAAAACTATGAGCCATACTACAAGCATCGGACTACAATGAGTCTACAAGTGAAAGAATCAATACAAAAGCATGTCGAAACGTTAAGCGGCATAGAAATTCTACAATATGACCTACAAACTGTCCTTCTGGCTCCGCGGGCTAGAAATGTTATTCCTAAGATACACAAACCTCCTCATGGGTTTCTTGACAGGCACCACTACCTCTAGGCCACTTACGTCTATGACAGAAGGAGCAAATCCTACAAAATGGGTTTGTGGACTAGGACCCAATGTACTCGATCCTCCACGAGGGGAAGCAAAACTCGACAAACCAGTCACCCTGATCAGAACATCTCCAGAAGGACGATGGGGTATATGCACAGTTGAGCTCGTTCCCCGAATGCTCAACCCAACTCCAATAGTTGTTGCACTCTTCTTCACCTTAGTCGTTGTTCCTTTCCTCACATCAACCGTTGCTTCTTTTTTTGCACCAACAATGCGCGAGTGCTTGCCGTTCGGAACCCACCAAGTCTCTCTGGGAGATGATACAATTCCAATTCTTTCTCAACAACCACTTCCCAAAGTATAGCACACTATCTGATATTTTCTTTTGTCACCTTTGGAAGTAGTGGCATGCTGGAAAGATGAACATCGCATAGGAAGGCTAACTCATAGTCCGACTTAAGGCAAACTGTTTCCAACCACTCGTCTTCCAACTGAACACGCAAAGGGTCGACAGCTAGTTCCGTTATAAGCAATCTCCTATGAAGATACTCAACTTCGTCACAATGGGGTTTCTCCCCCATCCCCACAATCACCTATCAACAAGTCGAAGAACATCTTCACGCAAGAGAACGCAGCGCCACATTTAAAAGTCATCACAAAATGCGGTCGGCACAATACAAAGTAATGATAACGTAGGAAAATAGTCTTTCATCGACTAAAATGAAGATACAGAAGTACGATGACGAGTCTGCAATCAGGCATCATACAGAGATAAAATCAACTGCAACAAAAGTCTGAATCAAATGTAACGAAAATAAGTGTGAAACATTGAAGGGTGAATCAAGCATTAACTTGTCTTGTCGGAACCAAGGAGCTCCCGGCCACCTCATTTCTGTTATTTTTCTTCCCAGCACCACTCCTTGTGCCAATCAGCAGGAGTGGGAAGGTGGTGGCTAGCGTCGAGGCAGATGACAAAGTTCCCCAAGAAGCTCTCATGTGGCTTCACATTCTAGTCGGGAGTGTAAACTGTCTCCCTCCCGTCGACAAGAATCATTGCAGCCTCGGCGATCAGTGGAACAGGCGTGGCACTCGCCATAATCGCAGCCAAGGAGGAACCCGCGACACGGCGGGCAGCACACCCAAAGCTAGCTCAGCCGGTATGGTAGGGACCAGAAGCAACAGGTCCTAAGAAGGGGGAGGATGGATCGTCAATCTCTTCCGCTTCTTCGGCTCATCGGCCCTCTTGTTACGCAGCGCATCTATGTCCACCAACAAGTTCTCGTATTCCATATATGTTCTTCCTGCAAGGTTAAACACAAAGTAGTTATAACATGTGATACAAAATAAAAGTAGTGCAAAAATAACAAATGCATGAATGAAACGACAATAAAGCAACAACGGCAAACCATACTGGAAACAGTTAGGCCAAGACCACCTTCAAAGAGAACGTCGTCGGTGATGTCTTGCCACGCCAACACCTTCAATGCGAGAAGAGCATCGCTGACACTCTTCTCGGACAAGGTCAACACCGGCTCCGCCCTCACCACCGATGGAAATGTTCTCCTCCATGTTGTGGGAATTCCCCACGGATCAGCACTCCGAACAACAAGAAACCTCTCCTTCCAACACTTAAACGAGTTTGGGACATTGACTAACCCTCGATTCTTATAAGGGTTAAGGTACCAATGCTCCTCCATTTCGTTCAGTTGGACAAGTTTAAATTATCATCTAAACATGACAAGACTCGGCTCAGCCTCAAGCCCATGACACTGTAGGATAAACCACACAACATGCCCCCACGCGCTTGGCATAAGCTGCATCGGACACAGCCTATGCCAGTTACACACCTCTTTGATGAAGGGGTGAAGAGGCAAGCGAATCCCCGCGAAGAAGGCATCACAAGAAAAGAAGCAATACTTCTTAGACATCATATAACATGTCCGGGCTCCAGGACCCGGTAAAAGTGGTTCGTACTCAGAGGGAATCCTAAAGCCCGCCTTAATCACGGTGAGCTCCTCTCGTGTAAGGATGGTGATGGCATAATTGCCTCCGTGGTGTGGATAGAGTTCGGCTCGGCATACTCCATGCCACCCCTAAGGAACTCCTGGTCAGCTACAGGGTACTCCCTAATAAGTTTGGGGACTAAGAATAAGGGGTTCTTAAGTGCACATCTCCTAACTCTCTCAGGCTCAACAATCGTCCCAACAATGGTGGAACGACCGCCTACATCACTCCCTTTCTCCCCTCTAATGAAACGGCTAGAATCAACGCCATCGTCTAAATCTAGACTAACCGAGATGGAAGAAGAACTGGTCTTTAAAATGCTAGAATAAATGAACAGTGATCGTGAGGATGTTACCTAGCAAAAGCAACAGGAACACAGAATCTACGATTGCAACTAGCACCACTGTCAAACACCCAACGAACCACCAGCATCGCCCGATAAAACACCATAACTTCTAAAGAGAGAAGCTCTCAATATTTTCTAGAGAGAGAAAGTGAATGAGGTAAATGTAGAAGTGGGGAGTGAAATCCACTCCTATTTATAGAACCTTTAAGAACAAATCACCACGTGGCGATATCCTAGCTACCCACAAGATCTAATGGCTGGATTATACTGCACCCGAATCAATAAGAACAGTATCGCAGTAGTGGAACAGTTGATCCGCAAAATGGGCGATCATCGCAACACTCGGCCAATGAACAAACGGTTCCATTGGTTAGACTATTCAACAAACACGTGGTAGGAACAATAGGGTAGACAATTCAACAAACACATGGTGAGCACAATGGGCTATGCAATTCGACAAACACTTGGTAGGCACGAATATCACCACCGACAATGAGAAACCCACTACGAGCCAAGCTCCTTGTTGACTAACTCTATCAACTCTTACAAAAAGCTCTGAGATGATCATCATTACAAGCTCAACAATTTCCCCAACTTCGAACTCTACTTCTCGACACAACAACAACCCAAAGCTTCAAGGAAAGAGATGAACATATTCTTGCTACTTAGCACACTCAAGATTATTTATTTCCTACCTTGGCTACTACAACTTGGAAATCCACTTCTCCAAGATCAAAATTTCCTAGACTCCAGCAGCAAGAATTGGAGGTTCTGGCTCAAAAGAGAAGAGACAACTTGAGTTTTGCATCAGGGAATATGGTCGGGTCTCCAATCCAAATCATGCATACCTGAAACCCACAAACATAATACAAAACCCAAGTATGAAAACTAAGAGGGTCAGCGGGTGTGAGCTCCAAACCCAAAAGCCCGCAATCCAGACCTTCAAAACTTCCTCTTCTCCAAAATTCAACTTCACAAACCCAACTCCAAAAAGCCTCGAAGCTCCGTCGACCAAGTTGCAGCATGCCCAAATTCCATAGCTTGCCAATGAGGAGCCTCATAGCTCAATGAAATGTGTAGCTCAGCAAGGGAGTAGCTTGACAGCGAAGCTCCATAGTTCGACGATGAACCGAGCTTCATAGCTAACGAGATAATCCCATAGATCGATAACTCCAACTCGACCCACAGCTCGACTGGATGAAGTGGCTCGATGACCAAAAACCGACAAAGCATAGGTCGACAGTGAAGCCTCATAGCCCGACGACAAGCTTCATAGATTGGTGAGATAATCCCATAGATCGAAAACTCCAACTTGACCCATAGCTCGACTGGATGAAGTAGCTTGGCGACAACGACGTCTCGGGTAGCTCGGCGACCGAAACTCTGAAGACAAAGCATAGGTCGGTAGCAAAGCCTCATAGCTCGATGACAAGCTTCACAGTTCGGCAAGATAATCCCATAGCTCGGACACTCCAACTTAACCCATAGCTTGACTGGATGAAGTAGCTGGGCGACAACGATGTCCCTAGTAGCTCAATGACCAAACTTTGAAATGAAAACATAGCCATAGCTCGACGGGGTAGTTCGACGACAAAAGACCCTCATTGCTTGGCGAAGCCGGTAGCTCAACGAGAAGGAGGAGCCTATAGCTTGACGATGAAGCAATGCCACAGCTCGACCAAGTTGAAATGCCTATAGCTCAACGAAACCGTCGGCCGAGCTAGGGGTTCTCCATGAGCGGGCGCTAGCCTTTGGATCACCCCGAGATTCGCACTCCAATGCAACCGACGCTCAAGATTGTGCCACGCCATCTCCATCACTTTGCTCTACTCTCCACCGCTTGATCTCCCTCAGCGAGCAATCCAAGCGCTGATGAGCGATCTAGATCGCTCCACGTCACCTACCCCTTCTGCTCTCTTCTCAAATGCATCAGCGGGAGAGCACAGAACTGATGGTATCCCCTAATATTTTCATGTCACCCTCTCATCACGGCCACTCAAGTGCCTCAGTGTGCGAGCCCAGCTGAGACCAACGACCCCGAGCGCTTTAAAAACGTGACCAGGTTTGATTATTCATTAAAAAAATCCCCTAAATTCATTTTAATTTGAAAAAATTAATTAATAATCCAAAAAATAATTATTTGAATTTGGAAAATGAATTAAATTCTAAAAAATAATTAAAATTTGGGTTTATTAATTGAAATTTTCAAAAAAGAAATTATAAAATTGGGAAATTTTTTTTAAAAATCCACGAAAAATTACAAAAATTTCAGGAATACTAGGAAAATATTTTCCGCCTTCAGAAGCATATAATCAGTTCCAGGTATCTCCAATACACCCTGAAAGCTAAGATTGTATTCCAAGATCCAAAATTAAGGCGAACTACTTCTCGAAAGCCAAGACAATTGTCTCCCGGGAGTTGGGGGCTTTGATAATGGTGAAAATCACAGCAAATCAGGATCGTACAATTTCAGCACAGATCTCAAAGGTTCTACATGCAAATTAGTCATAACGGGCCTCTTAAACAGGTACAGGCCTTCTTAAGAGATTTGACTTACAGCCCTTATGAGCTGGGTGTCTCTCTTAGTGGGCCAAATCACTTATCCCCATACAGGAGAGTCTTATCTCTTACGGGGGAGATTTGAATAGGAGATAATGAATTCATAATTGATCTAAGCAATTCATATCAATCTCCTATACTGTTTCTCAAGCCTATAAATAGCCTATCCCCTTCTCAGTCAGAAAGTAATTGGTAATTTATTTCTCAAACTATCTTTCTCTTTCTAGTTCTGACTTGAGTGTCGGAGGGTCTATCGCCGGGGCCACCCCCAATATTTCAGGAATTTTGTGGGTCCATCAGTCTCTTCAGCAATTGTCAAATTCAGATCACGGTATTCAATCAACGATCCAAATTCAATTTTAGGAGCTCTAACCACTTTTCATGCCTACGATCAAATGTCAAATTTTTAGTAGTTTCCATCAAATAATGACTCACTATCTATTTGCTCCCACACCAAAATAAGCAGCAACAATAGCTTAACCCATATAGCATAACTAAAAATGTTTTTAATAAATATAGTACATTATTCTTATCCAAATTAAAAGGAAAATCCATAAAGCTACAATTCCTTAATTTTTAAGAAACTTAAATATCATAACCATCACAGAAATCTCAAAAAGAAAGATGAGGGGATTACCTTCTACCATATGCTGTGAAATTTCTTCACCAAAATTATTTTTGATAATCTAGCCTTGTTGCTTCAAACTGATGTCCATCTCACTTTTTTTTTTAGGTAAAAGGTGGAATAACGCCACCCTGTTTCATTAATAAGAAATTAATAAAACAACCCCGGTGTACCGAGAGAAATACAAAAGTACCGTGCAGGAAATAAAACATAAACCCCCAACAAAACCCTAGGGGGTGGGTCTAATCATCCATACACCAAACAACCAAAAGTACAGTAGGTCGATACAAAATACAAAGTAGCATAGATTGTGGCTAATCAGATTCTGATGAGTATGGAGGGTGCCAACCCCTCAGTCCAGTGTCGGCCTGAACTCTACCTCCTCATCATCGAATTCCTCCACCTGGAAGACTCTGGCAATCTTCCATCTCGCTCCTGTGGCCGCAGCTGTAGCCCAAAAGGAGATAAGATGCATGATATGAGTAAGATTACCAGAAATACTATTACAAGAAGCACGAAAATAAAAATTGTTTCTGTCTAGCCATAACACCTATGTAGCTGCCACAATGGCAATGTACCATGCATCTTTCATTTCATGGCGGATTAAGGAAAACTTGGGGCCAACCCACAACTCCTTATATTCGCTGGGGTAGTCAGCTGTTCCTAGGACTCGTAAAACCTCTATCATCGTTGCCTTACTCCTAGGGCAGTGAATAAAAAGGTGATTCAAATTCTCCACATGCATGTTGCAGAATCTACAGTTGGTCGCTATCTGGGACTGTCTTTTGGCAAGGTTCTCTCTGGTGGGGATTGCATTATTGAGCACTAGCCAGAGGAAGACCCTAATTTTAAGGGGGTTTCGCCTTCCATAGCACCTGGGCCCAGCTGGGTCTGCATCCACAGTAGTGAATTTGATGATACAGAGATATAATCGTGAATGCTCCCTTGGTCTCGAGTCCCCAGTGCATCTGATCTGGGCCTTGAGCACACCTCGCACCAGTCCATGTGATGTGTGCTTGTAGTTCAAGCAGTTGCTGTTGTAATTGTGGGGTAAGAGTTCCTCGAAACGGCGGCTTCCAATTGTCCCTCTTCCAGGTCTCAGCTACCGATATATTTGGTCGATTCGTTTTCTCATACAGTTCTGGAAAGGTATCCTTAAGTGTATGGGAACCACACCATTTGTCCCACCAGAATCTGGTAGACCGCCCATTACCGATAGTTGTGGTTACTGCTGAATTAAACGGTCTGCTAGCTTTTGTGATTCTCTTCCAGAATGGAGAAACTCTAGATCCTACTCAGAAGCCTAAACTTCTCGTACCTTTTCCTCAGAGGTACAGTTGAATAAAATCCTACCATCCTTCCCCACTATGATGAAACACCTTCCACCACCACTTTCCCAAAAGGGCAAAGGTTCATGTCTCTAAGGTTGATGATGCCTAGACCTCCGTGCTTCTTCTTCATGCAATACTCCATTTGATGAGGTGGTCCCCTCCCCTATTCAAATCTGCCCCTTTCCAGAGGAATCTCTTCCGGATTCGGTCAATCCGTTGGATTACCCATTTAGGAAGCTCAAAAAACGACATGTAATAAATGGGCAGATTAGACAATATAGAGTTGATGAGAACCACTCTACCACCGATGGAGAGTGATTCTCCTTTCCAACCGGACAACCTGTCTTCCACCCTGTCAATGATAGGTAGCCAGTCCACCTTAGTAAGTTTTCCTGGCCTGAGTGGGAGCCCTAAATATTTGATTGGGAACTCGTCTATCAAACAGTTCAGGATGGTCGCATGATCCTGTGCCTCTGCATCGGATAATGCAATTAGAATCAAGGCACTTTTATGGAAGTTAATCCTGAGACCTGACCAAATTTTAAAGCAGTTGAGGGCCCCTTTAAAGCAGACTGTCTCTGATCTATTCCCATTGCCAAAGAGTAGGGTGTCATCAGCATACTGCAGGATCGTGCATCCTTGGTTAGAGAGACTGCTAGCTACTGGTGTAATCCAGCCTTTTCTTCGGAAATTTTCAAGCATGCCCCTCAGTACATCTGCTACGATAGTGAATAGTAGAGGAGACAGCGGGTCCCCCTGCCGTAGCCCCTTCTTGCAAGGAAACGGTGGACCCGGCTGCCCATTAACTGAGATTGCCGTTTTACTAGTGTATAAGCACTGTTTGATCCACCTAATCGATTTAACCCCGAAGCCTCTTCCTCTGAGAGCTTCCAGCAAACATTTCCATTCAACGGAATCATATGCTTTCTCAAAGTCCAGTTTGAGTAGGAAATTCTTAGACTGTTCTGTATGACAGTGATGGATGACTTGTTCTGCCATGGCCACACAATCCAAGATGCATCTGCCCTTGATGAAACCAGTCAGTGCCTTGGAAATTAAACTGTCCATTATGTTTTCCAGGCGGATGGCCAGGACCTTTATAATGATCTTAGCTGAGCAGTTTATAAGGCTAATTGGTCTAAAATTTCCTACCTTGGATGCTTCCGCCCTCTTAGGAATCAGAACCACTTCCGCGAAGTTGAACATACCCAATCTGAGATTATTGTGGAAGAAGTCCTCCATCAACGTCATAATGTCTCCTTTTATTTCTTCCCAGAACACCTTGAAGAACAGCATTGGGAATCCGTCTGGCCCAAGCAACTTGTTGGCTCCCATTTGTTTGATGGCCTCTTCCACTTCCATTTCCAAGAAAGGGGCTTCAAAGTTGGAAAGTGCTTGCACTGGTTCGCTCTGACAGCCCTGCCAGAAGTCATCCCTTAGCGGGACCCTGAAGTCATTCTTCGTCCCCAAGAGACTCTTGTAATAATCTTGAAAGGTTTTGAAGATCTCAGTTTCGTCTTGCAAAGTTCCCGTATCCATTTCTAGTGACAGGATTGGGTTGGACCACGTCTTGCGTTAGCCACTCGGTGGAAATAGGCCGTGTTCGCGTCTCCCTCTTTGAGCCACGAAATCCTCGACCTTTGCTGCCATTTGATCTCCTCCAGCTTGTAAAGATTGGCGATATTTGCTCGGAGGTCTAGTAGTCTGTTTCTTTCATCTTGGGATAGAATTCTCGTTTCCTCCAGTTTTTCCAACTCATCGATGCCATCCAAAAAGGTGTCTTTTGCACGCCAGATGGTCGAAAATCTAGATCGGTTTCACCTACACAGCCGCTTTCTTAGCCTGCGGACTTTTTCACACCATCGAGAAGTTGCACCCGTACCAGTAGTTGGAAGCGCCCAGTTCTCCATTACCATGTGGTGAAATCCCTGGATTTCCAGCCAAGCCTTCTCGAATCTGAACCTTCATGGTCTTAGACGTCCCTGTATCCTGACATCTAGTAGGATCGGGGTGTGATCGGATGTCGGCCTGGTATAGATTTGGCGGTAGCTAATGGGTATTTAGCCTCCCAATCCATCGATATAAGAATCCTGTCCAATTTGGCTATAATCGGGGTTGCTTGCATATTTGACCACGTGAATAGTCTGTCATTGATAAGGATATCAATTAGTTCTAGTTCCGTAATCACCCTATTGAACTCTTCTCTGTGCCTGTCACTGGACCCTCTTTCCTTGTGTTCAAAAGAAAATCTAGTGATATTGAAGTCCCCCCCGACAATCCAAGCTCCCGACCAGCATTATCGGATACCGATAAGCTCTTGCCAGAAGGCCTCCCGATCTGTAGCCACGTTCGGCCCATAGACAACAGTGATTGTCTGAGCCCAGTTATCATATCGTCGCTTTAGCCGGACAGTCAGGGAAAACGTTTCACAGTACTCCTCAGAGTAGGTGAAGATATCCGGGTTGAACCCAATAGCAATCCCCCCGATGCTCCTGCCACCGGGCGTAGAACCCATTCCTTGATTCTGTTGCCCCCTACTCTTTTAAGTTTAAGCCCGGTCGTGAGTTTGGTCTCCTGTAACCCCACTACTTCAGCCTTGGAGCTCTTTATCACATCCCTCACCATATCTCTCTTCCCTCTATCCCCTAACCCTCTAACATTCCATAACAGCGTATTCATTGGGGAATTAAATCAAGGTTGATCGTGGATGTGTGACGGGGTTTCACCGACACCCGTTCCGTTTCCCAACCCCTAATTTTGTTGAGAAGTAGAGCACTGCGCTCTGTGTCACAAACTTCCAGGCCACATGTTTGAGCGAGTATAAAAACATCTGAATCAGACATGTAATTTAAAATAGATGCTAAAAAACTTTTCGTACCTCCATCATCGAATTTTGTAGCTTTGGCTGCTGTTGCTACCTCCAGATAGTCGTCTAAGGACTCCACATGAGCCCTCATGGACAACCGTTGTATCCTGATTCCACCTGGCCTGCCTGATGTACCAGAGCTATAGACTGGTGCTGACTTTGGTAAGGTGGACAAGACCATCTCAGGAGAGATGTCTCTCTGAGTGTCTGCCACAAACTCGGTCTCCTCTGATTCGTCATCAGTGAATGAAAACTCCTCGTCTAAATTTAAACGCCCTTCCATATCCTCATCACTATCTACTTGTTCCATAGCTTTGGAAGTTTCCACAGCAGACCCCTCTGTGGGCCCGCTTCTCACCTCATGCCGATGCTCATTTTGAGTAACTGTAGTTTTAGAGGGCCCAATAACAGAACAATGCATTTTGGACCCCTCTTTGGGCCCATATCATTATAAATTCACCCCTCCCGTATACTACTCTCACAAACATAGGAATCAAATAACCCCCCCCCCCCCCCCCGCGGTGCAGAAGACCGTTCACCTCGTGAGAAACGCCTGCCGCTTACAGAGGGGCGCCACGTGGCGCGCTGAGATTGGGTATTGTTGCGGTCGAGGCAGATGGCATAAAAAATGAAGCGTTGATAGCGATTTCCTTTACCCCTTCTCTTCCGCCTTCGTTACCATTACCAAATCCCTCTTCTTCGTTTCCATTTTGAGCTCCCCTCTGCTTGAGAGCAGAGCTCTCAGCTCCTGTATCGCTCTTGCTTTGGGTGCTTCCATTACCAACTCCCCTCTCCCCATTTGTCGTGTACCCCCCTTTGGTATGGTCCCCTCTCAACCCACTTCCCATAACCACCCACTCTTGCCTTTTTGGTTGTCATCTATGTAAATTACCTTGCATGTCGACTTCCAGGCTGCTTTTGCCCTTGTCGCTTACTGTCTCCTTTCCCTGTGCCGCTCGCAGACCCTGCCCTTGCTCCTTTGCCGAACGACTCTGCATGTCGTTTTGCAAGTCGACAAATATGAAGCTTTTGCCTTTTGCAGGGCTGATGCAGTTGCTCTCTTTTCTGGGTTCGTGCCTCCTATCCCTCTCAACAGGCTTGCCAGCTTCGAGGCGTAGGCTGCCATTTTTGGGTACCTGCTGAATTGCCTTTTGGTGGGTCGCATCTGCGACTACCAACTTACCCAAATCTGGAAATGACTGTTGGTTTGAGTTTCTTGAATCTGAGCCGTTGGATCTGATGGTCGAAGCTCTTTCTCAACCATCTCTGATCGGCGACTCCTTCACCGGAACTGGTCCCGCCACCCCCTAGCATTCCCTTCCTCTTGCCTCTTTGATGAGCTCCCTATGTGATCTCTCGACCTCGTGAGTCCCATCGATGGTTGAGTCTCCCCTTGGTGATGCCACCTGCGCATATGATCGGTAGTCTCTGAGAGCTTGTGCTGAGGTGGGGGAGGCGACGACCACTTTCTCTGTGTCAGACTTCGCTCGTTTGTCGAGAACGAAGCGAATGAGGTATGAATCCTCGAAAGAGTACACTTTGGCAAATCGTGGCATCTATGAGATATCCACGCTCTTGATCAGTATTCTTGCTGATACAATCTCGGAGCGCCTCACCGTCTTCTCATCAACTTCTTCTACCGAGACAAAATCTGTAACAATCTCTTGCAATGCCTCTCTTCTCCAAAAATTTAGTGGGACGTTGTGAATCCACACCCAAAAGATCTCTCCCTGAGGGAGCTCAGCTCCGAAACTTGGGGTCCATGGGACGAACTTAATGGTGAAATGGCCGAAGTCTACGATCCCCATTCCTGTGACTTCCCCAACCTTCTCTGTGGACGGGAATGACACCAAAAACTGGAGATGACACAATTTCTTGGCGACCCAGTCCCAGTGTGCCTTCATGGGCCACTTAGAGATCAGTGCTTGGAATAGATGGGTCTCGGAGGGCCTCCCTGGTCGCACCTTAGCCACCACGCACCATTGCCGCAGCTAATGTTCCTCCTTTTTGATGATATCCAAGCAGTTGGCGAGGCGGATTGGTGTGGGTTGATCAGGCGACCTTTCTCTAACCACTGTGCGTTCCTCATCGTCATGGGTCTCAACAACATTGGTGCAAACATATGAGAGATGACCCCACTTCATACACTTGAGGCAACGTACCTCTTTGGTACAATCCTTGCGGTAATGGCCAAGCTCACCACAGTTAAAGCATGGCACCGGTTTTCTCTTCCCTTTTCTTTGCTTTTTTTGAATATCTTGCTGAGGCTGTGGGGGTGGGGATATGGCCTTGTTCTTACCCTTTTGCGTAACTTCTTACCACTTCTCGGTAGAGATTCCAACCTCCTCCTGGACCATCCCCTCTATAGTCCCCTATGGCTCCCCTCTTTGGGCCCAGATGACTACAGATTTGATAGGGTCAATGTGGTCTACCTGTGGTGATGGTTGTGCCATTTGGTTTGATGACGAGGCCAGATGTTTGGTTGTGGAGGATGACTGTCTTGGAGGGAGGATGTGGTTTGTGGGTGCCCTTGGGAGGCCACTATAGTCTTGGGGGCGGTGAGTATCCTTGCTGTGATCCTTTTCTCCGTAGTAGCTATTGGATTGGTGAAGTTGATGTGTCTCATTGGGCGAATTCCATTGGTGATTGTCCCTGTCCCTATGCACTTGGTCGTCGTACCTACTCTGAGTGTAGCACTGGCCCCTTGAGGGGGTTCTATTACGCCCGTAGCGGCTTGTAGATGAACCCCCTCTATGGGCCCGTTCCCTCGGGAAGACCTCCTGAAGGCGATGATGACCGTCGCAACTCCTATGCTGTCGATGTTGTGCACTTCGGAGTGCCCACGGCGGAGTGAGCGCATGTCTGAGCCTAGGAGCCCCCTCCGCATAGGGGACAATCCTACAGGATGCAAGGTTAGCAGTGAGGTTGGGGGGTGCAGCCGCCTGGTCGACAAGGGAGAGAGAGGATGGGAGAGGAGAAGGGGGAGACACCTCTGCCGCAGGGGGAGGTGGGGGGGTGGTGGTGGGTATTGGATCCCCTCGTTGGGCCCACACCCACTGAGCTCTAACTCCGACAACATGGAGGAGTGAAGCCACAAGTCCGGGAGTAAGGGTGAAGAAGAAGAAGTGGGTTGACTACGTTGATGGGATGAAGAATGAAGACAACGAGAGGTAAGAATGTGGAGAAGAGGTTAGAGAGGAGCAGCTGAAACGTGGAAGGGGCAGTAGAGGACGGTGGTGTCTGTAATACCCCAGACCAGCCGACTGGTACTGCCAGCAAGTCGACTGGTAGAGGACAGTCGACTGACTATTGAGATTTGTGAGTAGATTTGAGAAATTTAGTCCCATATCGGGAATTTGCGAAGATAAATTGAGTATAAATACTATTGCCGAGGATCAAGAGTCACCAATTCGGTTAACCACCTTTTGAGAGGCAGCCTGTGGTGGGCAGTGGAACTACATAGTATTTATAATTTGTCGGAGCATTGGGGCGGGGCGCTACAGATTGGTATCAGAGCCAGGTTCAATATAATAATAGACTTAGTATGACAACCAACCTAGGTGTGGACACTAGAGAGTGAGTACCTAGGTGTGGACATCAGAGTGTGAGTATCACATAGAATTAAAATATGACGTTTGGTTTGAAATTATGGTTTGGGGTATGGTTATGGCTTTGCCATAGGGTAATGATTTGAGTTTGAATTGTATGTGTGCTCTAACTTTACCCTCGTTTTGCAGTAATCACAATGGTTGCACCCAGAGGTAGAAATGGTGGCAACAATGAGGATAGATCGGGTAGTTCTCGAGGAACGGGAATTGACCTAGAGGCTGAGTTTGCTAAGGTTTATCCGACCTTGAACACATTGATGGCACTCAATGTGGCGCAGCAGCAGAACCCGCAGCCAAATCATGGAGCTGGGCATGGATTGGTGAATGCCGACCCCATTAAGCAGATTGAATCCTTTAAGAGGATGAGGCCGCCAGTCTTTGAAGGGAAAGCTGATCCAACAGCAGCAGACGATTGGATTCGGAAGATGGAGACGATCTTCGAAGTATCGGAGACTCCAGCAGCCAGTAAGGTGAAGTTGGCTTCTATGCAGCTTGAGAAAGACGCTGGTGTCTAGTGGGAGTCACTGAAGAGGACTCTGGGAGATCAGCCTTTGACATGGGAAGCTTTTCTGGAGGAATTCAGAGATCGTTTCTTTCCTCTTGATGTTCAGGAGAAGAAGGCGACTGAGTTCATGAACCTTCAGCAGGGGAGCATGACTGTTCGGGAGTATGAGACGAAATTTGCTCAACTTTCGAGGTATGCACCAGAGTTGGTCATGGATGAAGCAAAGAAGGCCAAAAAGTTTGAGCAGGTCTTGAGGTCGAACTTGAGGTTAAGGATGGTTCCATTGGATATTAGAAGATTCGACAAGCTGGTCAGGAGGGCAGCAATGACTGAGGAGGATATGGAACTGTTTCAGAAGAAGCAGGAATCATGGAACCGGAACAAGAGGCCAGCATCAGGCCAGAGTGGGAAGGGATTCCCCGCGAAGCAGGCGAAGTTCAGTGGACCGGTGCAGAAGGCACCTGGAGCTCAGGGAGTGACCTGCTACTACTGCAAGGAAGTAGGACATTACAGGTCAGCATGTCCGAAGTTGGCAGAGCATGTTTGTTCTCAGTGTGGGCAGACTGGACACTCAAAGCCCCATTGTCCACAACTGAAGAAAGATGGTTCGGGTGGAAGCAAAGTCCCGAAGAGGCAAGGGCAAGTATTTGCATTGACCGAGGAAGATGCGAGAAACTCGGAAGATGTAATACAGGGTATGCAGGAATTTTGATTTCTTTCATTTTTGAGTCAGTGTAATGAATAAAGCCTTTATTTCAGAACAATTTAAGATTGAGTATCATTCTTATTGTAACAGGGGTTGTTTTAATAAATGGAATTAAAGCAAAGGTTTTGTTTGACACTGGTTCATCGCATACATTTGTATCGCCAAGTTTTGCAAAGATCTTAGGTTTGGAACCTAAGTTATTTCCAGGCAGGGTTTTGTCGGTGGCAACGCCGTCAGGTGAAGAGCTTGTAGCAGATCGATATTACGAGGGCTATGATATCGAGATTGGTGGAAGGATGTTCGGCATCGACTTGATCGAGCTTCAAGTGTTGGGAGTGGATGTCATCGTAAGCATCGATTGGATGGCTATTTATGATGCCACAATTGATTGCAAGCAGAAGGAGGTGTTGGTGAAAGCACCAGGTGGACCTGCAGTAACTTTCCAAGGGAAGAAGAAGATTCCGCAGGTGGCTGCAATGGTATCTAAGAAGTCTATTGCAGATGAAGTCAAGGGCATTCCGGTGGTTCGAAAGTTTCCTCAGGTGTTCTTGGATGATTTTCCAGGATTACCGCCGCAGAGAGATGTAGAGTTTTGTATCAACGTTCAGCCGGGGAGTGCGCCGATTTCCAAGGCTCCATACAGGATGGCACCCGTAGAGCAGGATGAAGTGAAGAAGCAGATTAAAGAGCTTTTGAGTAAAGGGCTTATCAGACCGAGTTCATCTCCGTGGGGAGCGCCAGTGTTGTTGGTCAAGAAGAAGGATGGGTCGATGAGGATGTGCATTGACTATCGGGAATTGAATAGGGTGACTGTTCAGAACAAGTACCCGTTGCCGCGGATTGATGATTTGTTCGACAAGCTTCGAGGAGCAGCGGTGTTTTCGAAAATAGATCTGAGGTCAGGGTATCATCAGGTGCGAGTCAAGGAGGAAGACGTGAGTAAGACAGCGTTCAGGACTCGTCATGGATTGTATGAATTTTTGGTGATGTCATTCGGGTTGACGAATGCGCCAGCAGTTTTCATGGACATGATGAATCGGGTATTGAGGCCATTCATTGATTCCTCGTGGTGGTCTTCATCGATGATATCTTGGTGTATTCGAAGTCGGAGGAGGATCATTCTAAGCACTTGACAGCGGTATTACAGACATTGCAGGAGCACAGCTTGTATGCCAAATTGTCGAAGTGTGAATTCTGGAAGTCTGAGGTAGCTTTTCTTGGTCACATTCTTTCTAAGGAGGGAGTGGCTACTGATCCTCAGAAAGTGGAAGCAGTGAAGGATTGGCCCAGGCCGACGTCAGTGAAGGAAGTCAGAAGCTTCTTGGGATTAGCTGGTTACTACAGGAGGTTTATTCAGGGGTATTCTCAGATTGCAGTTCCATTGACAGGTTTGACCCGGAAGAGTGTGGCATTTGTGTGGACAGATAAGTGCGAGGAGAGTTTCCTTGAGTTAAAGGAAAGGTTGACTACCGCACCTATATTAGCATTGCCACAAGCAGGGAAGGAGTATGATATCTACAGTGATGCATCTCTCAGAGGTTTGGGTTGTGTCTTGATGCAGGAAGGCAAGGTCATTGCTTATGGTTCGAGGCAGTTGCGTCCGCATGAGAAGAATTATCCGACGCATGACTTGGAGTTAGCGGCTATCATTTATGCCTTGAAGCTATGGAGGCATTATGTCTATGGTGAGAAGGTCAATATGTACACTGACCACAAGAGCCTGAAGTATATCTATCAGCAGAGGGATTTGAATCTTCGTCAGAGAAGATGGTTGGAGGTATTGGAAGACATTCATCCTGAGATCAAGTATCATCCGGGCAAGGCGAATGTAGTGGCTGATGGACTTAGCAGGAAGAGTAGTTTATCGAGATTGATCACTACTCGAGGGGAGTTGGCAGCAGAGATCGATCAGGCTGGTATCGAGGTGGTACTGCGAGGCTTAGGGGCATTTTTGGCTCAGTTGAGGCTGCAGCCGTCCTTGAGAGAGAAGATTGTGGAAGGTCAGAGATCAGATTCAGAGATCCAGAAGATGTTGCAGCAGGTTTCAGAAGGCAAGTTATCAGAATTTCGTGTCCAAGATGGAGTTCTTTGGTTGGGTGAGAGGTTGTGTGTTCCAGATGATGCAGAGTTGAGAGAGAGTATCTTGCAGAAGGCACACAGCACATTGTTATCAGTTCATCCAGGAGGTACGAAGATGTACAGGGACATCAAACCACATTTTTTGGTGGTCTGGTATGAAGCGGGATGTAGCAGATTTTGTGGTAGGTGTCTGACTTGTCAGCAGATCAAGGCAGAGAATCAGAGACCTGGAGGATTGTTACAGCCATTACCCATTCCGGAGTGGAAGTGGGAGAATATCAGCATGGACTTTATTACGGGTTTGCCGAGGAGTTCGAAGGGCAATGACTCGATTTGGGTTGTTGTGGACCGATTGACTAAGTCGGCACATTTTCTAGCCATGAAGATTACTTGGTCGATGGAGAAATTGGCTGAGTTATACATTGGAGAGATTGTGAGACTTCATGGAGTTCCTGTTTCGATTGTGTCTGACAGAGATGCAAGGTTTACTTCGAGGTTTTGGAAGAGCCTACAAGCAGCTTTGGGCACCAGGACTGATTTCAGTACGGCTTTTCATCCGCAGATAGATGGTCAGACGGAAAGGGTGAATCGAGTGCTGGAAGATATGTTGAGAGCTTGTGTTATGGACTTTGGTGGTAGTTAGGAGAGATACTTGGCATTGGTTGAGTTTGCCTATAACAATAGTTACCATACAAGTATTGGGATGGCACCGTATGAGGCTTTGTACGGGCGGAGGTGCAGGACACCTGTTTGTTGGTATGAGGTTGGCGAAAGGCAGATGTATGGTCCTGAGATCGTACAGCAGACGTCAGAGCAGATTGAGCTGATTCGCCAGAGATTAGTTGAGGCTCAGAGTCGGCAGAAGAGTTATGCTGACACTCGACGGAGAGATTTGGAATTTGAGGTTGGGGATGCAGTTTTTCTCAAGGTTTCTCCGACCAAAGGAGTGATCAGATTCGGCAAGGGTGGCAAGTTGGCGCCGAGGTACATTGGTCCGTACAGGATCGTGGAGAGGATTGGTAAGACCGCATACAGATTGAAGCTTCCAGAGGAGTTGGCTCAGGTGCATGATGTGTTTCATGTATCATTATTAAGGAAGTATGTGGCCGATCAGAAGCATCAGTTGGTAGAAGTTCCCGAAGATCTACAGGTGAACCTGAGTTACAAGGAACAGCCTGTTGAGATCGTTGATCGTAGGGAGAAAGTCCTTAGAAGCAAGGTGATACCTATGGTCAAGGTATTGTGGAGGAATCAACAGTTCGAGGAGGCTACTTGGGAGCCAGAGGATCGCATGCTGAATGATTTTCCTGAATTGTTTGAATGAATGTATTTCTTGTATGTGATTGAATTTCCTTGAATGAATGAACCATTGAATGATATATGATGTATCCTTTTATTTTGATTTTGATGTTATATGGGATTGTTTGGATTATGTTCTATATATATGAAACACTATTTCCTTGTTTGGTATGTGCTTGAACTCATTAGTAGTAGTTCTGAGGACAGAACTCTTCTAAGGAGGGAGTGATGTAGAACCCCGTATTTTCAAATATTATTTAATTATTTGAAAATGAATTTAAATAATTTTTGAGGATTTAATTGATGTTTTTCCAAGAAATTTATCTTTTGTACACGTGCAAAACACGTGTAAATGATTTTTAGAAGTTTGAAAAAATTAAGATTTCTTTATGAAAAATCATTATTTATTATTTAGAATTTATGTAGTATTTTTCCAGATTTTTCTGAAGTTAATTGATACTATTTGCAATTTTTGAGAAAAGAAGGACTTATTTGCAAAATTGACAATTTTAAGGGTTGAAGTGCAAAAGATGTTTTCTGGACTTTCCGATCAGTAGTTATTGAGGGTTGAAAATATATTTTTCTATTAGATCCTAATTTAAATGATATTTGATTTAATTTTCAAGAATACAATTATATGTGTAAGATGTACTCTTAAAAGGATTATTTTGCAAAGTGGGAATTAAACCCTAATAATTCAATCCGGCATATTTAAGGGAAATTCTTTTCCCAGCCGTCATTGAGTATATTCAGATTATTGAGATTCGTTTGAGGAACAAGAAGAGGATTCTTGGATCTAGCAAAAGGAGGAAGCTTTTTGTGGATTTTTCTTCAAGAACAAAGTGAGTGGTTGTTTTGTTTTAATTTGTTTGTTTGTGTACTTTGTTTGCTTGATTAATGAAGGACATGAGACCTTTGTTATGATTGTTGTGATCGTCATGCTATTGTTTGTCAATCTCGTTGTATATATGATATGGATCTTTTATTTGATATGGATGATTAGAACTTTTAATTGATATTTGGACCATGATGAGAAAAGATTTAGATTCGTTGAGGATATGTTGATTTATGAGACCATGTTGTTAGAAAGCAAATTAAGAACTGATTATGTTGTGATCAGATATTACACATCTGGATCTAGTGATTGCAAACCAATCTCGTTTATGTGTTGAGGACGACATTTAGTTTTGTTGAGAAAACCCTAATCAAAGGATTAAGAGTTTAGATCATGAGGAGATGAGATTTGAGTATTTGATTAATTGAGAAATGTATCCATGATGGAGATCTTTGAGAGTTGTTTAATTGCCTGGATACAAGTTAATTTGGTGATCAGTAAATCTTTAGAAAACTCTAGTTTTGATTTGTGTTCAGATCTATTCTGTTTGGAAACCTGTAGCCGACAGTCGACTGGCATGTAGAGCAGCCGACTGGTTCGAGCCTACTGATGTACTTGTAGTCTTTGAGATTTGTTCGGGACAGTCGACCTAGACTGAGGTCAGTCGACTGATCTTCTGTTTGTATTTTGTTCAGTCCTTTCAGGACAGTCGACCTATGAACCATTTTAGTCGACTTATATACTTAGAATATTTTTGATGAAAATTATTTGTTTTTGTCTCGGGGCAGTCGACTGACTCCTTGGTAAGTCGACTGACCATGCCTTAGTTTATTTTTGAGAAATGTTGGATTATGTCCTCTGGACAGTCGACTGGTAAGATATGCAGTCGACTGGTCCTGAAGGATATTGATATTTTGTTCAGTGTTTGATTTTGAGACATTTTGTTCAGCATATAATTTTGAGATCTTCAGTTCAGTATTTGTTTTAAGATGTTCAGTTCAGTATTTATTTTGAGATGTTCAGTTAAGAACATGATTTTGAGATATTTTGTTGAGCCACTTGTTAGTGGGAATTTGTTCAGTTATTTGTTTTTGAGTCTCTAGAGGTAAGTGACCCTAGTATACCGGTGTTGAGATATTTGTTCAGTTATTTGTTGAGGCCCATTGAGGCGAATTTTCAGTTATTCAGATTTTTAGTCCGGTAGGGTACACTACTCTAGGAGATTTGTTCAGTAACCCAAACTAATAAGGACAGGCATTAGTAGTGTCATGACGAATGGGAACTTGAGTTATGCACCTCAGTATGGCTTTTGATGTAGGATTTAATCTCCTGAATTATCCAAGTAGTTATCTTGTGATATGTGATTTATCTCCGGAATTATCCAGGTAGTTAACCTGTGATGTGAGGTATATCTCCTGAATTATCCAAGTAATTATCTTGTGATGTGGGATTGAACTACGGAATTATCGGAGTCGAGGCGACGCTTTTGGGGTATTCTTGTGATTATGAGTCTATGTTTAGATGTGGGATGATCTCCTGAATTATCCAGGGAAAATACCTGTGATGTGGGATCAATCTCCGGAATGATCAAGCATGGGCAAATTATCATAGTTTATCTTCATCTCTTAGTAGTCATCGTTGTCAGCATGTAGTCATGATGTTTTCTTGAATCACTTTCATGCATTTGGATTTCCTGTTTTTACACACACTCGGCTTTTGGTTTTGGTATCACCCGTTATTCTTTTGATGTTATTTCATACTTTAGTGTTTGATCGTTATTCGTAGGATATTATGTTTTAAGTTCATTTATGTTATTTGTTGATTTGTTACCACTCACACCATTTATGGCTGACCCCGTAGTTTTGGGGGTTAGGGTTCAACTCTAGCCTCACATGTTGCAGGTTATTGCTTAGATTGGAGGTTGGATGCTTGAGTGGGCAATTTGAGATAGTTGGACTATTTAGTGTTTGTTGTAAAATTGTAATGACATAATGAGTTATTATTGAGTTGTAAACAAAAGATTAATTTGTGTTGAGATGTTTGGACTTCCGCTGTAATTGTAATAATCGTTGTAATAAAAGAGAAAATCTTAGTGATTTTGGTTGTGACTATTGTTGTATTGAAGTGGATTGCTGGGATTTCGCCACTTATTTTCTAAGCTCTCATATTAGAAATTTGGGGCGTTACAGTGTCCATCTCACTTTTTTGCAAAGAAGAATTATTCAATCAGGGACAAAGGCAGAACAAATATATTGGATAGGCCAAGCATAGAAAGAAACAATTTTGGAAGATAAAAAAACACAACTCACCATAAAGTAATATAAATTTTTGGGGCTTTATATGTATACATTCAAAATCAACCGAATATATGCTGAGATTTTATCATAAGTGTCTAACCAAAAAATAGCATAGAAGCTTTATAAGGTCAAATTAACATATCTATAGGAACTTTATCTTAATTTTTGGGTAGGCCAAAGTATAAAAAATTACATCTATAAGGGGTTTTCTAAAAATTTAAGTGACCGGGCCCACCCGAGCCCCAATTGAGCTCCGTCCCTGCATTCAACCAATAAAATGAATTTGTAATGAAAATAAAAAGAATAAGTAAGCTACCTTTTACAATAATTAATGTAGCACCCCGAGTTCCATACCTAGGAAACTCGAGACACAAGCCAGAATCTTTACTTCAAATCGTCTCTCAACACAGAAAATACAAAAAATTAAAAACTTTTACTACATCCCGGAAAGTTACATTGTACAATACAATTTTACATAAATTTTACATCATGAATTAAATCAATAAAATTTACTTTACAAAAATCACAATCTCCACTTGGATATTCCACGCAGCTCGAGTTTAGCGCCCCAAATTCCCATACTGAAAATCTGAGACCCTACTCCAGGAGTCGAACTTCAAATAGTCACAATCACGTAAAAGAAAAGGAAAATTAAAAACTCTTATTCCATATAATTATTACATTTACAAGTGTTACAATATCCAAATAAAAATTACAAGATTTACAAATAATATAATAACACTTGAATATGTCCCCTGGATGCTTGGACCAAATCGAGCCCTGTTGTACCTGAGAATCGGCTCCGGATACCTACAAGGTGGGGAACGTCAGTACTTTGACTGACGCAATGCTGATAATAACAGCGATCTCCAAACTAACAATCATAACCATAATTTTATGCAAAAGAGAGATGTGATGTGACAACTAGGGGTTAATGAATTCGGGTTATAGTGTTGTTGTATGCTATGATTCTACAACTAGATGCATCAATCGCATGCCTAATTAATGCAAGCAAGACTTTGGAGAACGCATGCATCCCATACTACATACACCCCCAAATCTAGCAGTCTTTCTCCACTTTTAGGGATTCGAACCCTCGCCATGCATCCTACTCTTGTACTCAATCTGTTACCAATAGATTTCCGTGTCTGAGGAGGTTGTCGTCACTCGGTCTAGTCCCATACAGCAGTCCCTAAAGTGGTGGTCGTGTTTGACACTTAGTACCCGCGCACGGACCTCACTCAAAAAGTCGTGTCAAACCTTTCAGTACAATACCATGTACCCAAATGACGTCAATGATTCTTATATAGAACAAAACCAATGCGTATAGGAACATGACGGCCTCGAGGGTCAAATCCCCCTATCCGACAGGAGATCCTCTCTCGTTCCTTATCCCGGCTCTTTGGAAATTAACAGATCGAGATACGAGACCCGCAAACTCAAAACCTGAGAACCAAATCTATATCCCTACGATAGGAAAAGTACAAACCCTGACTATGGTCTGCTAGTACTAATGCAATGTACATACTCCTAATACATCACTCTAATCCAAGACTCACCCTAACCATTCAGGTGACATAAAGGGGTCCTTCCACAATCCTGCCTATCGACTCACGGCCCCGGCGACACAATGTCCTGCTTGCCACTTCCCCTAGCTTGGAATTTGTCCCTCACTATGGCCCGCGTTCATCCTTAACCGGCATGAATTCAAATCGACGGCACCAACTTGGACGTCCAATGCCTCGATGGAAGTTTACAACTAGGGTCGATAGACGTAGGGTATCACCCTACCCTTGTGACTAACTCGAGTCACAACATCCACAATAGAAGTCAAACACCAACAAGACTAGCAATATAACCTATTCACCCCCAAACCATGAGTAATCAACTCTTAGGTACACAAGGGGAAAGGTTCTACCAACACTTAGTCAAAACTATGACTAAACAAACTATGGTGTTTCTGCCTGAAACTTAAAAGGGTCATAACTCCCACAATACAACTCAAATTTGGGTGTTCAAGCCCAATCTAGAAAGGTAATGACCTAAGCTACAACTCTCTAGTTGATCATCACCTCAGATTCAGTCATCTAATTTCTCAAAATAGCCTTACAAACCTCAGCCTGTGTACTTCCTGTACACTGACTGCACCTTACCGATAGCATAAAACTCTACCGACTCAACAGAATGATACAAATCCAGGTTCTGTGGAAATGTGTGAATGTCCTATACAACTTTCTAGTTTATCACCAATCCAAATTGTTTCATTTTATTACCCTAAAACAGTCATTTTCCTCAGGTATACAGAACCACACATAAAACATTACTCAAACAGAGCCTATAGCTCAAAATCTGGTTTCTGTCCAATATTGCACAAATCATATTTATTAATCTACTCATGGGAATGTTTTGAAATAGGGATTTTTTGAAATCTCTGTATGTCTACTACAATATCTTAATTGTACACTTTCTCAAATTATGCTCATACAAAGCCATAAAGATACCATCTTATCAGAGTGTCAATTCTGACTGAGTTATGCACAGTACATACTAAAATATTCATAATAAATCACATACTTATCAAATGGTAATCAAATTTGCATTTCAGAAACTAGACATCATCATGTATAACATGCAAAAAGTTTCACATCCAAATTCCAAGTATTCAATGAGTTCTACCTGTTATAAACATGCATAAAAGTTCTGCTATTCTTCAATCATTATCATGACTACTCTTGATTAATTGATTTTGAACATGCATCAAATTTCATCCAAATAATTTCAAGATTTTTCCGTAGAGTCTAGATGCATGCAGGACAACATGGTAAAAATTTCAAAAATCGATCATGTGTCAATTAATGGTAAGAATTCCCACAAGTTCAGTTATCACAATAGACAGACCCAGTCTCTGCCTAACGACTCAGTCCTCAAAATGGATTTTATTAAAATATCAAATACCATCAGAAATATCTGAAATAAATCATGTAGCTTCTAGACATACATGAGATGATTCTGTGAAAATTTCAAGATCAAATTCCAATTATTTTGTTCTCTGGAAATTCAAGAATATGACATGCAGATCATGTTTTCTGATTCTATTTTCAGATTCTAACAATCTACTCCTAATCAACCATGCTCATACTACTAATACTCATTGCCTGCAAGAAATTAAACAAAGAATGAATAAGAACAAGTTCAGAGAACTCCCCACCCTTGGTTTGCTTGAGAAGATGAGATTTGTCTTGAGATCCCTCCTTTAAATCCTACTCCAAAAGCTTGAGAACTCTCCTTCTTTTTTGCTCCTTTCACTCTCTCCTTCTCTTTCTTTTTTTTTCTGAAATTTCAAAGCTCAAGAGAGTGAGAAGGGGGTTTTTACCAAGAGAGGAGGAGTGAGGGTGAGAGGGAGGGGGGAGGGCGGCCAAATAGGGGGGGTAGGGGGTGAGGTGGCAAGTGGTATTTCCCCAAACAATGGTTTCTAACCCCTTGTTTTTAGAAAGGAAGCTTGGCTAAAATTTTTGGTCTTGATCAAGCTCTAGATGAGAGATAAGAGGTTAGATTTGAGTACATACAAGGAATATCCATTGTAATACTATACAATTACATATTTGCATATGCACCGCACTCAAAACCAGTGTATGTACTAGTATCGGTCCTTCTCATTCTCGTGCATCATCAAGAATGCAACCATCCACACGAACCGCCCCGCAAATCAAAACGCACCTCATCATTCATACATATATAATCAAGTAAAACACTGCTATATATTTATATATACACAAACATTTCTATATATACAGAATATTTTCTTACTGGGGGTATTACATCGAGTCTCCTGCTTCCACGATCCAGTAGTCCTGCAACTAAGCAGGCTGTGGGCATGTCAGTTGAATGCAGCTAACGCAATGCTGATAAAACCAGCGACTTCCCAAACTCAACAATTAATATTTGATGCAAAAAGGAAAATGTGTAGTCAAATCACAAGTGTTAGTGTATGTCGTGCCTTAGGGTCTAATGCACAATTCCAAATACACACAATGCACTTACTCTAATGCAATTCATTTAAAAATGTATGCATCACATACTACATACTTTCCTAAACGCAACTTCAATGGAAACGTATGCATCACATACTACATTCTTTCCAAAGAGTTCGTAGTCTTCAGATCACATGGTTCGATCCCTCGCTATGCATCCTATGCTTGTACTCATACCAGTTCCTGACAATTAACTAGTAACTGATGAGGTTGCGGTGGTTTGGTCTAATTCTGCCACTGCAGTTAATAGTGGTATCCAAGTTTTCTACTATTCCCTGGCACCCAGACCTCACTAAAAAGTTGCTAAAAACATCAAGGTAGCCCACAAGCTCACCAAGTGGTGCCGAGACACGTAGAGCCGCACTCTAGTTCTCTGTCCGTACCCAACAACATAGAACTTGACTGATTTGGAGGGTGCATTCCTTAATTACGACAGGAGCACCTCCCATTCATATCACAGTACTTCAGGAATTAATAGACGAGACCACGCATCCTGTGCTCCCAAACAAGTGGGAAGACACCGCACGTGTCCCTTTCACAGGCGAGTACAACTACCCGGCTAATGTCTATCCTAACAAATAAATGACATGTTTTGGCTTGAGGATAATATCATAATAGACCAACCATTCTGATTGCATGTCTGCACTCATTAGCTTACCCACCCTAACATAGAACCCACCCATTGTTCCTATTTAAAGCAACTAATTATCTTTTATTAGTGAGATGATTAGTCAAAAACTAGATGATTACTTCCCAGTTAATCAACCTAGTCTCTTATCCAAACTCAAATTGTCCTAAGTGAAATCCAACCCGGCCTCCAACCCAGGCCCAATGGTTGGCCTGACTGGACCTCAACTTTACCTAGTGACTACAGCGACGGCAACCTCGTCGATTGTCGTCCGCCCTCTTGCTTGGAAATCAACCCAGTCTTCGACCTGCGATCAATCCCTCCTCGGATAGTGATCCCTTAGGTGCACAAAAATTGTTTGTATCTGATGTGCTCGAGGTGACATGGGCTCCTATTTAACCAAATGATCATGTAGTATTAATAGGTCATAGGGTAAAATTCCCTACCCTAAGTGTAACTACCATTTCTGCTATTTTCATTTTTCTCCTTTTTATAATATTTTATTTGTAATTGAATAAAACTCTATTTTGTGTTTCTTGATTATTTTAATTTAAATCTTGTTCATGAAAATTCTTCTTTCTTGTTGATTGAGCTGTTCTTATTGATTCTATTTTCTTCTATTTATTGTGAGCATTTTTATTTGAACCATATTGACTTGGATTTATCTCTTATTGAACCCTAAAACCCAATTTTATTTGTTCTTAATCCAAATCTGCTATTATTGGACCCTAATTCACCAACCCAGTACCCTAATTGTACCCTATAAATACAACTCTACTACAAACCCTAAAAATTGCAGATAATCGAAACCCTAGCTGCTTATTCTCTCTCTTCCCTCTCTCTCCTCGTCGTTTCTCTTTCCCCGACTGTTTCCCGCCCAAAAATCCAGAGAGCCCATTCTCTGAGTTCCTTCTCCGTCCAAATCCCCATCCTCCGGCGACCACCCCCCGTCGCCACTCCCTCCCGGTGCCACGTCCTAGCGCCGCCAGCCAAAACCCCCGAACCCCGACCTCTTCCCTGTCCTCGACATTAACGACAGTCAAATCCCTAAGTCCCGATCACCCTTGCTCCTCCACTTCGTCGCCAACAGCCAATCCCATTGCCCATTTCCTGATTTCCGCCGCGACGCTGCCATCGACCCATCTCGTCGACATCAGAGCTGTCGTCGTCGCCCTTGCGTCTGCCATCACCGACCTTGCTGCTGTCTCTTTGATTTTTGTTGCTGAGCTTGCAGAGTTCTCATGCTGTGTTGACTCTTTGCTCTTACACATATATTACACGTGTTAAATTGCTAATTCGTGGGTTCGTTGCTTCGGGATCCTTTTCCCGTTATTCTAGGTATTCGTTTTCGCCGTCTAACAGGCAACTCACCGTCCTCTTGAATTGTTAATTGTATGAAATTCAAGTTTTGTTGAAATTCTTGCAAGTAGATCCTTTTCATTATCATATCGCTGTATTGATTATCTTCTTTGGGTCTATTGAGGGTTTACACAAGCTAACCCCAATATTCTTGACATCGTGCCACTTTTGACTCTAAAGATTGGATCTTTCATGTATTCATGTATAATTGTTAATAGAGCTAACTGTATAATCATGACATAATTAATTATTGTAGAAACAACTACTAGGTTGTATGTATGATTGATTGTTTGTTGTTCGATCGATGATGATTTAGTGTATGCATATAATTTATTCTTATTCATCATGTTGATTACACTATTTATTGACTAATGAACCGATACCCATCACGTTTAAATTAATTTATTTCATGAAAACTACCCACCTGTATATTGCTTGATGAATATGTTGACTGCTATTTTTGAACCAGTAAATGATCTTAAAATGAATAATTTTCTGAATATGAATTGTAGTCTTATCATTCTAGTTTTCAGAACTTCTTGAATTTCTAAATTCCGAGTTGTGTAACAAAAGTTATGCCCGTTTTACTACAGCTATGTTTTTACTTTCAGATTTTTAGATTGTTGTATCTTGCATGCTTAAACAGTGAAAAGGCTGATCAAATGTTAAAATTTTGTTTTGATAATTTCCAGATTGTTTTTTTTTTTAGTTTTTTTTAATTTATTATTATTTTTTTATTTCCAGATTGTTAGTAATCATGTTTAGGAGTCCACAAAGTATTTTTTATGTATTTAATAATGAGTTTTTTGCTAATTCTAAAATTATAATAACATGACATCGAAATTCTACCTGAACATGAAATCTGTAAAGAACAATGGATTTGACCTAGCTACTGTTGTCGGATTTTAAACTTTAAATATACGTTGAAACCATGTGGAAGTCTAGTTTCTAGAAATTCTGACAGATTCACTTTTCTATTTATGAAACAGAGGAAAACTGCATTTTTGTACAGACTACTCTTGTTGTCCAGAATTTCACTTTTCAGTTTTTAAAAGATTAATTATTCCTATATCGTAATATTGCATGAATTAATGTATTTATGTTGCATTGCATTATCCCAATGAGTTATTGTTATCATTCTAATTGTCCTATTCCATGTTACCAACCTATTGTTTCCCTATTGATACTATCGTTCACCGAAATGTCCATTGATTGCATAATGTATTGTTGCATTGATAAATAATTAATAAGCCGGGGTTTAAAGGGTGATTTAAGTAGTGAACAAAGTAGAGACTGTACTTGGAGGAGGGGCATGTATTTTTCTAATTACCATTCTAGCTACCGTTTTATCGTGTGATTGTGGATTATGGCTGTTATCCCAATCAATCGTGTACTGTATCATTGCCGATGACCGTATTGTACACCGAAAGGTGAATAGTGTTTACCGTTTCCAAGTACATGATCTACGGAGTACACCACTTAAGTATAAACTAAATTGATTGCATGCATCGATCCTGTGGTATGGAACATATGGGACATAGTAGTACGTGCATTAGTTAGGATTTAAAATAATTAATAGACTTAAGAATTGACACATTCACTGATATTGCATATTGTTCCTCATTGTTCCTATTGATACCGAATATTGGCTAAGTGTTACCGTTATTGATCATTGATTACCGTTACCGAATATTGCATCATTGTTTATAGCCATTGTACCGATTATCATGGTATCGATTATTTTTATTGTCCTGTGTTATTGATTCATATTGATCCATTGATTTATTGTTATATCGTTATACCATTCTTCCTTGATTTCTCTACTTGCTATCCATGACTTGCTTTAAGGACAATTTTTCTTCTCTTTTTAGATGAAGTGTACAAAGGTAATGAAGGAGAATTGTCGGCTTTGATTGGAGAACATACATTCTAAAGACTTAATGCTTTCTAATTGCTTATCGCTTTAATGAACTATTGTATTGAGACTTTTTGCTATTGTATTTGGGATTTATTATTGTATTGGGCTTATGTCCCGGATTTTATTATTGTTTGGATTATTATTGTATTTGGATATTTTTATTGCTTCATTCCAAATATTATTGTTAATAAGATTATTATTGCCTGCGCATTTGTTCTGTATTGATTATATTGTTGAGTTGATCGGATAAACAGCTTATGGGTGACGTTAGTCATTCGTTGGGCCAATGTCATGTACTCGTATTCCGTATTTTGGGAAGCGGGGCGTGATAAGGTTTTTAAGTGATATCAGAGCCCGAGTTTGGATAATATATCAGTCAAACGTGACTAACGAAAGGAAGTTTGGCTTTGATTGATATATTAATCAGATTTGGGTTTTATCAGTTTGACTCAACAGTATGTGCAATACAGTGATCGCATGAACAATTGATATCCAACTTATGATCTGGAAACTAGTCTTAATTGATTCCTCTTTGATCCCTTCCATTCATTGTTCATTCTTTTCATACCCATATACTTTTGATTCCGGTGTCATCTATTCTTCTTCTTCCTGCTTGGTCCTTCGATCGACATTGCTTTATCTACAACGATATGTCTACAGCTTGGAGCTTCACCATCAAAGTAGCGCAGCGAAAGCGTGTGGGCCCATAACCCACAGGTCCCAACATTCTCATGTTGCTTCTCCTTCCTTGCATTGTTTGCTTCCTTTTTCCTTGATATTTTTTTTCTTCTATCCTTGTTGTTATTCATGTTAGCCTCTCATTCGTGTCTATTCTTGCATTTTGTTTCTACCTTTTGTGTTCCAACTTTGACTTCTTGCTAGGCATTATCCTTATCTATTCCTTTCCTGCTTAGGCTCTTTTTGACTTTAGTGCTACCCATTCATTTGTTTCCTCCCGCTTCGTCAATTTGCATCTCTTGGCTAGCAGCACTATGCCAGCAGCTTGAAACATTTCTACAGGTGGAGGTGCTGTTGTGTGTTCTCAAATTTGTGAGCAAAGTTCCTTGGTTATTGGTGGTGTTGATTTTGTTGCCGATCTGATTGTCATCAGCAATTCTAGACTTGATGTTATCCTGGGGATGGATTGGCTTGGTGCCACTGATACTGTTATTAACTGCCGCAAGAAGAAGGTGGTGTTCCAAATGCCATAAAGTCAGGAATTTGAATTTTGTGCCGATGACGTTAGTCAGATAAACAGCTTATCGGTGACGTTATTCATTCGGTTGGTCAATGTCATATACTCGTATTCCGTATTTTTGGGAAGCGGGGCGTGACACTAAGTCATTAACAAGTTAATAGCACTCCCGCCAGCAAGTTTGTCCCAACATCAATTTAACAAGTATATGGCTATTCTAACCCTTAGCAAGCTAGAAAATTAGAGTATCACGCAAGTTGCACCAATTGACAAAAAGTGAGTTAAAATGAGTATTCTAATCTTAATCCCATTATAAGTATACTTGCACAACTCTAACTTGAGTAAACATGATTCATGAGTTGTATAAACACCATCATAGGTCTATTCTAAAGCCCTAACATGATGGTAACTTATACACACAAACAGTGAGCTAACTATTCAACCTGCAGCTTATGGTGTTTTGGAAAAATCATCATTAATCATATACTCAATGTAATTTCAAATTCTAAGATTCTTTAGAAAGGTCATTAGATCTAATTTAACTTCTCAGTTAGAAATTTCCTCAAAATAGTTCATTTTAGTGAAGTAAAAATGACCAAAACCGAGGGACATGTAAAACTTCCAGAAGTAATAGAACTATCAACCAGTATCACAATAAAACTCATTTAAAATAACACATGATCTCAAAAATCTATAAAATCTGGTAGGAATGTCCCACACATATAGAATTATCATATATCCAAAATTTAGCCAAAAGTTCTATGCATAGAGGAAGTTATGATATTTTGAATTGGATGTAAAATTACCAAACAACAACTACACTGTTCTTAACAACAGCAGCAAGCTGTATTTTAAAGAGATAGCAGTTCATATTCAAAAATTATGAACCTTGGTAGAAATGTTCCACACTGACTTAGGAAACTACTATAAAATTTCCAAGTTCAAATTCTCTTTTACCATAGAGTTATGCTTTTCAGGATAACAAGTATACATAATGAAAATAGAGCTAAAATAATTTTATCCCAGTATAGAATCATGTTTTTTGTTAAATATCAATTCATCTCCAAAAATTACCAAAATTAGTGGGATTGCTATAGAAATATATATGAAACATGCATAAAAAGTTCAGCTTAAGAGTCCTTATAATTCGAAATGAATGAATTTTCAAAATGAACACAAAAATTATTGTGTCAGAACCTAAAATAGTTCAATATTTTCTTACCCAGTATAGATATAGCATTTTATAAAAATATCAAAAATTATTCAAAAATTATTTAAAATTGGAGAATTGATACAGACATATAAGAAAATCTACGGTAAAAATTTTAACTCCAAATTCATGATAAACATGGAGATATTATTTTTGTAAGTCAAGCATGTTAGATTCAAACACAGCAGAAAATTTATCTTACACCAGCAACATGTTAGAATTAATTAAAATATCAAACTATATTTAAAATTTACGAAATTTGGTGGAGTTATTAAAGACATGTATGAGAAGATATTGTAAAAATTTTAGCTCTAAAATCCCTCACATCACAAAGATATGAATTTCTAATCATCTTATGTTAAATCTTCACAAGATTCAACATTTTCCTAGCTATTGTTCTCCTAGTACCTTTTATAAGTTTTTAGACATACAAAAATCTTCATTCACAACATCATGTAACCCAAATCAGTAACACTTCATCATAATTTGAAATAAAAACAACTTGCAAGAGTTTAGAAAAGACACCCATAATTTGAAGTTTGTTGATTTCTTCTTCAACTTCTTCTTCCTTGTTTGGCTCCTCCTCCTCCTAGCTGCTTGTTCCTTTATTTGGCTCCTCCTCCACCACTCTCCACCTAGACTTGATGAAGAGTTCTTTTTGAAGTGTAGGAAAGCTTAGAGATGAAAATGAAGGAATTGAAGTAGGAAGGTTGATTGCATTTTTTTTTGGAAGAATGAAGAAGGAAATTGTTTTGATGCTAACTTAGGGTTTTATATGGGAAGGGGTAGTGGTGGCCGGCCAAGGGGATGAGAGGGGGTGGGGGGTGACCATATCCCATTGGAACTCATGAACAAGCCCAAGGTTATGAATTAGCACATAGTTTTAATTAGGTTTAAAATGGTGGTTTAGGGTTTAGTATAGGTTAGTATGAATAATTATACATATATTCATACATACATACACAATTCATTTATACGTATCAAGACAAGCATACCCATACTATAAAAAAAAATTGAACGTATATATAAAAAAATAGTTTATTATTATAGAAACACTATATGTTCCGTCTCAAATCTGTTTGAGATCAAAGTTCAATTTAATTGAAAATTTATCCCAACTTCGGTTCAACAAATATATCATTGTCGGATTCAAAACATATTAAATTATGTCTCAATACTTACTCAATTAAAATTAAGAAAAACCCATTAATACGTGTAACTCTTAATCATGCACTGACTAATGTACAACATAGTTATATACTATTTTGCGGGATCTTACAACTAAAGAAGAAAAAGAAGGGATCAATCAGGATCAGACACCAACGACGTAATAGATTCCCAGTTCCTAATCCCCCACATCAACATTATATGGTAAGTACTCAAAAGAGAAATGTCAAAAGTTTTTGCCAATATTCGTCATGCTCATCGTGATAACAAATTTTAGTCACAATAATGAAAATTGTGTGATTGATCCTTGAATACTTTTGTAATAGCCCAAGCCCGAATTATCCAGACCCGAGCACGTTAATAAATATCCATCAAATCAAATATACAAAGCAGCTAAATCCAACATATTTATACACATCAATTTTCAGTACAGCGGAAGCATATTATAAAAAATCCATCTAAGACTCTGATTTGAACTTTAGTTCATCACAACTTCTTACAACCTAACACCTAAAATATATGGGACATTACAACTTTACAGTTGACTATTACTAACGATAGATTAACATGACCATCGCGTAAACTATGACTTTTTCAATCATTGATTAATTTGAGGAGAAGGTTGAAACAGAGAGAGTTGCACGTGCAAAATCCACGCTCTCCAAACATTTACCCGGTTTGTTTTGTTAGAATATTTTTTAACCATGTCAATGAAACTTAAGTTGGTGATTTATGAAATTGATACGGCAAAAAAAGTCTCTAGCAAGAATAAGTTTTCCATAGAAATCTTGTTATATTTCATGAATAATTCGATGGAAAAATCATGTATTATAAATTGTACAAATTTTAATTTGAGTTAGGGAGTTACAAAACGTAGACTTATAAGTAGTAAACTTTTAAATTTAAAACAAATGATTGATTTAGGTAAAATCAGGGCCGTACAATTCCGGTGTGCATTTTAAAGCTTGTAAGGGATACAACGCAAACTTCACAGCAACTACGGGCCCGTAAGATGAACATGGGCCGCTTTCATGCCTATCAACTCAACAAGACCTACGAATTTGGGTTGGTTTACAAGCCAAGAAGATGAGTTCCAATTAATTAAAAGTTGTCAATCAAATCATCTATCTTTTGAAATTAACTCCTAGCCTATGAATACCTTCCACCTCCATCAGTAATAGGTAATCAATCTTTTCCCACCAAAACTCTAGCATTTTTTATGAGTTACCAAATTGAGCATCAGAGAGTCTTTCGCTGGAACCAACCCCGCTGTTTAAACTTTATGCAGGTGCACTGGAAATATTTCAGCTGTCCAATCCAAATTCAAGCGCTCTCAACGATTCAGACTCAGATCAAGGAGACTTCATCTATCACAATTCAGATCTGATTGACGATCCAAATTATAAGTTTCCTCCCCAAAAAGAACTCATAATCTAATTGCTCCCACACCAGAAAAGAGCAGCAACAACGATATTAGAAGGTAAGTCATAACACATTTATAGACAGAGTATGCTATGCCTACAGCGATTTGAAAGGTCGGTGTTGCTGCTAATTTTGGTATGGGAGCAAACAGATGATATGTGAATTCTTCTAGAAACAATAAAAGCAATCCTACTGACTTCTTGCCGGTGTTAACCGTTTCTTGATATTGAAGTTCGAAACACCGGGATTGTTCCCGGCAACGAACCCTTTAACGCTCAAGTCAATAATCAAGAAGATTATGAAAGAGTTTTGTGGAGAAAATACTGATTACGTTTTTATGGTGGGGGTAGAGGGGTATTTATAGTCGCCTTTGGAAACAATTTCGAGATAATCATTTATCTGTACTTCCCTGTGTTTTTTGATAAGAAACAGAGTTTAAATTGTTTCATGATAAGAGATTTTGTTTAAACCGTTTCTTAGAGATAATCATGAATTTGAATTACTCTTTAAATGTCCTGGGTTTTTTCATAATGGGCTGTCACCCTGACCTAGTAAGACATACCCGTTTTTGGGTTATTGGGCTTAGAGAAGACCCAGTTCCTATTTTCGAACCCGTTTGCAGTGCAAATTGTCGTTTTACACCTGAGAGCTTTGAGATTCATGCCCGATTTGAACGGTCCAGATTTAGTTCTATTTTTGGCCATATCACAAGCCCCCCACTCTCGAAGACTGAGTTTCAAAGCTTTTGAGGAGTAGTTCACCAATTTTTAATGGCTCATAGAATTTATCGACGTTTTCGGGGACGTTTAGAGCTTGCTTGGAGTGTAATGATGCTTTCCTAAGTTTGTAAAATACTCCGAATTATTTTTAGAATTTTCTGGATTTTTTGTGAATTTTTCAGATTTTTGATTTTTTCAAATTTTTAATCATTTTTTGAATATTTATTCAATTTTCAAATGTTAATAATTAATTTTCAAAAATTTTACTTAATTATTCTAAATTAATAATTTTTTTCAGAATTAAAAAATATTTTTCCGAATTAATAATTATTTTTATAATTTTTTTATTGTGTTTTTCCAATTTTTAATTATTTTTCAAAAATTTTAAATAATAAATTCGAATTAGTAATTAAATAAAGAATTAAATTAATTACCTGGCGACATGGCAGCATCTGAAGCGTCGATCAAATTAGGCACATGCGCTGAGGCGGTCCAAAGACTCTGCTACTGGTTTTGATTTTTGGATCGGGTACGCTTTTAGATAAGATTGTAGCCTTCGATCGCCTTGAGTGCGAAAAATAAGGAGATCAGATGGTCGATAAATGGCTTTTCTCCCATTTTACCCGATTTGGTGGTTACTCGGTTTAGACCGGGTACTGCGCCATGTGGCATGCTTGGATGGTGCCACGCGGGCATTTGACCGGTCAATGTTGACCCGGTCAAGATTGATTTGGTCAACGCTTATTTCTTTTTTTTTCTTTTTTTTTGCTTCTTGGCGCAGCTACATTGTAACTAACTATCGCGGAGCTACAGAGGTGTAACGCCTCGATTTCCATATATTGGGAAACCGTAACATAAGCCATAATCTTTTCCTTCAATTAGCCACAATACACAAAAAAGCGGGAAAATTTAAAACTTTTTATTCAACACAAATGTATTACAAGTTGGAATGTTATAAAACTGCAATACATTACACCAGTGTTACAATAATGTCATACAAGCCCAAGTGTTACAAACTTTCAATAAAAATTACATCAAAGTACAATGAATAATATATAACACTTGGTACTTTCATGTGGATGCTTCTCAACATAAATAAATTACAATAGGAACAACGGTAACAACATATATTACAATTGAAATAAAATCAACCCTTTGCTTCTCTTGCCTTGAGTCCTCCTGAATCCTGTACCTGTAGTTTTGCAATCCAGTACCTATTGAAATGGGGACGTCAGTACATATACTGACGCTTTAAGGCTGATGACCAGCAGCGATTCTCAACTTTAAACAAACAGATTGATGAAAAGAGAAACGTGTATATATATAATTGATGTGTCAGTGTATGCCATGACTTAGACTCTAATGCAATGATGCTCTTACTATAATGCAAGCAAGACTCTGGAACAGTATGCAGCCCATACTACATACGCCCCATATCAAGCCATTTCTTCATATATAGAGATTTGAACCTGCACTATAAATTCTACACTTGTACCCTTCTTGTTCCTGACAGATACAACGTGACTGGTGAGGTTGCAGATACGGTCTAATTCCGCTACTGCGGTACAATAGTGGTGTTTATGTTTGCCACTATTTACCCGGCGAACCAGACCTCACTCAAAAGCCAACACGAACCCCAAGATACTAGACAACCTTAAGTCGTGCCCTCAACTCATCATGAGAAGGCATAGAACCTGACAGAATCGTAGGTTCTATTTCCTTAGGAAAACCTCCCGTTCTTATCATGGCACTTCAGGAATTAACAGCCGAGATACGGATCCCGTGCTCCCAACTAATCATGAAAAAGCACCGCCCGTATCCCTTTGACAGGGGGATACATCCCAATAACACCACCTAGTTTTGGCCTATAGGAGAAGTCAGATTATAAGGTATCACCCTTAATACCAACTTTCACCCTTCGGCAATTTATAGAAAAAAATGGTTAATAGTTACTACCCTAACGATGTCACTAACCTTAACCAATCAAATGGGACCGTACGAGCTACAAGGTACTCTCAACCTAGAGTCATACTCTCAACTTGCCATGAGACAGCACCAAAGGATTCAAACAAGCGAGACATGCCACGGTGCTTCCAACTTATCATGAAAAAGCACTGCACGTGTCCTTCTTCAAGAGAGTGTAACAATTGTTGACACAATCTACCAAGTCTCAACCTAGACTTCACAAGATCTTCTCGGATCCACTCATCGCCTATCTATTCCAGATAATTACTCCATACGAGCCCAATGAGCTACGCATGAACAAACAACTACATACGAGCTAGGTGAGCTACGTATGAGACGAACCAATACTTATTACATGACTTATGAGCACAAGGAATTTTTATTACTCATAATCCAATGCATGATTCAAACTACTAACAATTCACGACAACTCTAGTTAACATGAACTAGAATTTTGTGTATAAGCTTACTAACAAAAACTTAATCTTTTATACACAAAAGCAACATAAAAAGCGTTCTAACAACCTAGATGCAATTAAACAAGCCACTCTTATCGGAATTCAACAAAATTAGAATTTTTAGAAAGGTAAGAACATCTGCTACAAATCTCTAGTTGAAAAGTTTCCCGAATTCAGTAAGTAAGAGGTACAAAAACTTCGAACAATCTAAACAGCGAAGCTTCAGCCAAACGGCTAGCTGCTGTTACTTGTAAAGGTCATAACTCCTACTCCGCTTATCGGAATCTAACCAAATAGGGCATTTTGGAAATGTGAGAAACTGTACTACAACTCTCCAGTTGATGAAATTCTCAGATTCAGTCATTAAATCGTACAAAAACATGGAACAATCTAAACAGCGAGCTTTCAGCCAAAAGGCCAGCTGCTGTAATTTTGTAAGGGTCATAACTCTTGCTCCGCTTATTGGGATCTAACCAAATAGGACATTTAGGAAAGGTGAGAACATCTACTAAAACTTTCTAGATTACCAATTTTTCGGATTCCTTATGGAACTCAATTCTCCGTTCATTGAACACAACACAAAGACAACAAAAGCACAACCAAAAGCTGAAACTTCTAAAGCTCGTAACTTTTTCTATACTTGTCGGAATCTAACAAAATTATACTTTTTGGAAAGGTGGGAACATATACTACAACTTTCTAGTTGATTACTTTTTCAGATTCCTTATGGAATTCAAATCCCCGTTCTTTGAACACAACTCATGAACAACAAAAAGCACAGCAAAAGCTGAAACTTGTAAAGCTCATAACTTTTGTTATATTTATCGGAATCTAGCAAAATTGGCCATTCTGGAAAGGGGAGAATATCTACTACAACTTTCTAGTTGACCACTTTTACAGATTCCGTAAGGAACTCAAAATCCAGTCCCTTGAAAACAATTCATAAACGACAAAAGCACAGCAAAAGATGAAACTTGTAAAACTTATAACTTTTGCTATACTTATCGGAATCTAACAAAGTTGACCATTCTGGAAAGGGAAAAACATTTACTATAACTTTCTAGTTGACCACTTTTTCAGATTCCGTAAGGAACTCAAAAATCCAGCCCTTGAATACAAGTCAAATCAACCAAAACAGCGAATTCTTTTTTATGCTCGCTGTTTTGGGAAAACGATTTGTTTCACCCATCAAACTAAACCAGAAAATTCTATAAAAATTTGAGCATGATAATAACACATATGATAAGCTCCCAAATTAATTTGGAGTCAAAACTCCAACTTTAACACAAGTAATTAATTCTAACTACGTACTAGTTTAGGGTTGATTCTTTAGTGTCTTATTTATGTTCTAATACTTCAATCTTTATATGCATTTTATTCTAGTCCACAATCACAAATATGCACAAGAAATTAGTCCAAGATCTTCTATTTAATAACAATACTAACAATAACAACAACAAATAAATCAAGTTGAGAAACCCCCACCCAGCGATTGGAAGAACTTGCTAGTTTTTCCTTCTCCTTCCTTGTTCCTTGTTCTTGCTCCTATTCAAGAACACCCTTAAGAAATGAACCCACTCTATTTTTTTTTTTTTTTGATCTCTTTTTCTTCTATATTTTTCTCAATTTTTTTCTAATTAAAAACAAGTAAAAGTAGAAGAAGAAATGTGAGATGAGAAGGAGATGGAGAGACAAATGAAAGGGTTTCTTTCCCTTTGGAATCATGGCCAGCCAAGGGGGGTAAAGGGGGTGGGGTGGGGGGGGGGGGGGGGGGGGGAGGGTTTGTGGTAGAGAATGAGCCACTTGTCCTTCTCATTTGTGGCTCAAACTATTCGGGATCAATTCGCAAATTAAAATTGCAATCAACACCCTAATCTAATCCTAACCCTACATTTGATCATGATTGATCAATAATAAGAGATATTTTTCCAAAATTACATACTACATGATTTCGTACAAACGTACGAAATCGATACAGTACATATATGTACATGTATCTGTCTATACAGATAATTTTTATTAGTTAAAACGAATAATCTCTACCAAAAATATTTTGATTCAGAAATAATAATAAAAATAAATTTGTTACCGGCTCGGAAGATTTCAGTATCAATTTGATACAATACAGATGTATACAGACTAGTATATACATATAGATAATGTTTATTATTAAAACTGGGGAATATCCACCAAAAATATTTTAATTCTGAAATAATAATAATAATAATAATTTCTAATATCAGCCCGAGATTTTATAGATATTTTCTCAAAAATGCATTTTACAGGATTTTGTACAAGTGCATAAAACTGATACAATACATATATATACTTACTAGTATATATACAGATAAGTTTTTTATTAATAAAACTAGATAATTTCCAAAAAATATATATTAATTTTTGAAAATAATAATTATTCAAATATAATATCCGACCAAGATATTACGAGAGGTCCGATCGGGGCATATGACCACTCATTTCGAAGAGGACTCGAAGATCTACAACTTCAGTTCATAATGTTTTTAAAGATTCGTCCATTTTCAGGGTGAAAACTAGCCCACAATGTCTCTGCCTGTGGAGAGTAAAAAAGAGGAGTTCTGTAGTAAAATAGACATTCTCGGTGCTACAGAGGTCAAATTGGAGCGTGTGACCCCTCGTTTTGAAGGTGACTCGAAGATCTAAATTTTCCCTTCCGAGTTCAGCTAAAGAATCATCTGTCTTTATGCTCAAAACAAGCCTGCAATGTCTTTGCCTCTGTGAAGTTTATAAAAGCATTGGCATCGGTGTCTACGAAGAGGAGTTTCGCTCTTGTTGGCTAAGCAGAGGAACTTCATCACGGAGGAGCAATGAAGAAGATCTTCATATGAACCTTGGGGAGAGTTGTTCAAGAGGTGAGTTTGAGGAGCAACTCTAGGGGTGAATGGGGCTCTGAACTCGTTGTGGGAGACGGCCACTCGGGAGGCGAGCGGGGCAAAGAGCATCACCAGGCTCTAGGAGAGAGTCGTTCGGGAGGCGATTTTGAGGAGCAGCTTCATAGGAAAGTTGAGCTCCAAACTCGTTTGGAAAAAGGCCACTCGGGAGGCGAGTGGAACGAAGAGCATCACCAGACTCTAGGAGAGAGTCGTTCGGGAGGCGAGCTTGAGAAGTCATTCTAGGGGAGAGTTGAGCTCTGAATTTGACGTTTTAGCCCGGCAAATTTGTAGGAGAAACCCATGGAGGGGGTTAGCGCCGACCTTGCCGTTTGGACCCAGCAGGCTAGTAGAGGCAACTCGAGGAGTGGGTTAGACGTCATATCCAATGCTTGAAGCTGAACTGGTTGTTGGAGAAGCTATTCGGAAGAGCTGGGCTCCAGCACCATCGCATGGAGTTAGGGAGTTGCTAGTGTGGCTCAGAAGAGGAGCTAAGCAATGAACTTAATGATAAGAGTTGTCGAGCCGAGAGAGCATCTCCAGGGGGAAGCTAGGCCCTAGATTCAGTATGTTCGAGTAAAATTTTGGAGATAAACCTGGGAAAGAGTTGGTCTTCAAACTTGTTTGTTGCAAAATTTAACCAGTAAAGACTTAATGAATCCCCTAAGGGATTGTGGGTCGACAAGCTCCCAAGCGTCCTATAGTCATACAGGACCACTGAGAGGACCCCGACGGGAAAATCCCCATTCAACCTTACTTACGGCTCTGAAGCCCTAATCCCCGTTGAGGTTGGACTACCCTCCCCCCACCTGTTATCTTTCAATGAAGAACAGAACTCAACCGACCTCAGAGGCAACCTCGATCTCATCAAGGAAGTCCGCGAGCAAGCCGCCCTGAGAAGGAATATTTATCAGCAAAGAGTTGGAAGTTCTACAACAAGAAAGTTCGACGTGCAAATCTAAAACAAGGAGATCTAGTCCTCCGCAAACTATAAATCTCTAATCCTCGAAAAAAAGGCAAGCTTGCTCCCAACTGGGAGGGGCGTACAGGATCTCCAAAGTGATCTGCACAGATGCATACCGACTTGAAGATCTGTGGGGGGGGGAATAATTTTAATAAAATGTTATTCCGGTTTCTAAGAAATTCTCTATTTCATTTATTATTTGAAATTTATATTTATGACAATGTATTTTAATTTTATTTTACATTTCTAAGTGATCAATTATTTATATTATATATTATTACCGTTTGGATGATTTTAATAAGTCTATTAAACTTGAATGCCCATTTTATATATATATGTATTATTATTATTATTAAAATTTGAATGTTTATTAAAAATCCATTTTTATGTATTAATTGTATTTGTACTTATTTCAAATAAATTCTATATTTTTAATGCAAATTATATTTTATTATTTTGTCCCCTATTGGATTTTAAAACCCAACTAATCCCCAACCCAATAACATTTTCATATACCCAATACCCTATTCTATTTAACCCATCACTTAACCATACCCAATATCCACTACCCAAACCCCTTGGACCCGTTAAACCCAAACCCATTTCTACCCTATCTCAGCCGTCTTCACCTAAACCTAAAAACCCAACCCTATACATATATATACCCTTTATCCCATCCCATGTTCTTCCTTGCCAACCTTAGCCTCTTCATCTCCCCCTAGCACCGCTCTAACCCATCGTCCCCTACCTCCTGCATCTCCTTGTCCCTGTGCTCCTCCCCGCAACAGCCGCAACCCTGTGCCCGTACCTTTCCTCCCCTTTCTCCTCCGAGGCCGACTACAAGAGCAGCCAGCAGCCATCGCCAGCCTCTGCTGTGACCCTCCCTGTGTTGGGCCATCCACCTCGCGACCTTCCGTCACTGCTGCCACCCTGTGCTCCCTCCCAAAGTTGCCAGCCTCCTTCTCTTCCTCTCTTTCCGACCCAGGCAGACCGCAGCAGCAGGAGTAGCTTCCCCCACTTGCAGCGCCACCCTCCTTTCCATCTCCCTACCTCTAGTCAGAGCGACGCTCAGCCCTGGTCCCTTGCCTTGCTGCACCTCAATGCCGCAGTGTCGCCTTGCTGTCTTCATCGTTTCCCCGAGCACACCCCGTTGCCTCTCTTGGTGTGCGGGTGTGTGTTGCCCGTTCCTTGTGTTTGTGATTGCTCAATCTGTGTGTTCGTGATTGGCTCGTGATCCATTCGTTCGTTCGTGAGTTTGTTGCCCGGAAATCCGTTCCCGTTATTCTTGCTCTTGCTTCGTCGTTTCCGTCGTCGTCTCTCAGGCAAGTAACTTGTATTCTTTTCTTTGTGTAATACAAGTACTAAATATCGCCTGTAGTGTAGTTGAGTTCTAAAGACAATTCGTGTGTGAATGCTCTGTTATATATTATCTCTATTGTGTTGATTCGGCCATAGTTTCCTCACGACATACATGACATGAAATAACCTAGGGTTGACCACTTCTTGTGGTATATATGCTTGTTGTTCATGTGATATCATGTGCTCATTCGTGTTATTCATTGTAGACTTGTTGTGGACTTGTGAAATACCCTATACCATATTTCTTGGACATCTAGTACACCATATTTCATGTTTGGTTATGATTTGGATGAGTTTTATGTGAACTAGTTAATTTTGTATATGAGAGATGTTCTCTGCTTTGCCGATTTTCCTTTTTTATCAGTATATTAGACCCTATTAAGGTCAGCATATGAATTTTATTTGTCAATAATATTTGTAGAGAATTCTGTCTACTTTCAAGATTTTCTGACAGATCTCAGTTTCATTTTACGAGTTGTGAGTTATGTCTATTTTACTACAGAGGTGTAGAGAGATTTCTAGATTTTATTTTCTATGAATTCTGAAGAGTAATCTATTTTATCATGATGTTAAAAGTATTATTTTGATCCAATATTTTTGCACAATACAACTAGACTTGATTGGGATTAACCCTGAATTTTTGTGGATTTGTTTGATGAGTTTTACAAACCGTTCTATGTTTCTAAACAATTACTAAACTTGCAGAAATTTCATACTGTTCAGTAAAGAACCTGATCTTCGACCTAATTCTGCTTGTTGTTGGTAAAATATTTGTGAATATGAAAGTTATCCTACTGTGTATGTTTTATCACCCTTTTGGTGGATTTAGATTTCAATTTATGTTTTGTGAGAAATTTCTGTTATCGTACTGCAGTGTTTATAACTCCAAATTTACAAAACCACTACATCTTGATATTTTCTAATTTTTGTTGACTAAACTATTTATATTAAAAAATTATGAAACTTCATATTTTGATTTTGCACATATAGAGGAATACCCCTGATTTTTCGTGGATTTAATTTATGGGTTCTCATGCTGTTTTTCTGACTTTGAATACAAATTTCTGATTTCTGACTGAACACGTTTTCTGGTTTCCAATCGGTTTCGAGTTATGTTGTTGTGAAATACCATATGAATTATATATATTTGCTGGATTCGGCTGGGAGTCTATTTTCTAGATATTCTGACGAATCTAGATTTTCATGTTTGTGGCAACGGGGATCTCAGTTTTGGTGCAGCAACGTCTTGCTGTCCAGAATTGGCATTTTACCATGTTTGAATATTTGCATGTTGTTTCTTGTATTGTGTGATTTAGAACATATTCCTTGCATCATATAAGCTCTTGATACATCCTTGCCCTATCCCAATTTTGTTCTCGTTATCTCGTGATCTTGTGTATTTTGTAATAAAAAGTAACAAGTCGGGGTTAAGGGAAAGATTTAGTAGTGGACAATATAGAAATGTGTACTCGGAAGGGGGCCCGTGTTTTCCACATTTGGAATTTGGTATATGATTTGGATTACATTTGGAATTTGGTATATGATTTGGGTAATTTGGAATTTGGTATATGATTTGGATTACTTGATACCTGAGTACACGGCCCTATAAAATACCCTACGAAATCTAAACACAAACTTGTTTGAATGTAGCAATCATGTGATAAAAACCTGGGACGCATGAAGTGCTACCTAGATAGTAATAAACACAAGACTTATAAGAACATGACATCTGTTATCTGTTATCTGACATCTGTTACCTGATTATCTGTCATCTGTCTGACTATCATCTGACACTATCATTTGTATATCTGTCTGCATACCACTTACCACTTGACACATGTTATCTGTATCTGTTAGTATACCATGCCATCTGATTTATTTTCCTTATTCATATTTTTTTTGAAGAAAATGGTCGAATAAGGCCACCATGTTTCATTAATGAGAATTAACCAAACAAACCCAGAGTACTGGGACAAATTACAACCTACAGAAAACAAAATAAAACATGAAGCAATATAACCAATACATACAATCAGGGCTCACTCTGACACCCTTATAGGGTGGGCCACAAAAACTACAACTAGGACGAACCTGCTACAGCTTGTCCCCGACCTCATATTATGTTGATATGCCTATACCTGTGCCATGTTTGTTCTGTTTTTATTTTATATTTGTTATTTATTCCATGTACTTGTATCTTGCACTACAAGCGGCCCGTAACTTGCATTAACACGAGTTTTGTTTTCTTTTTTCCTCTTCCTGCAATTTATTAAATTGCAGATTTTGGAGATCAGGTGCCAAATGGTGTGGGTGATATGAGATTCTAGTTGCTGAAGATTTTGCTATATCTATTTCTTTTCTTGTTGCTTATCTTGAATAATGTATCTTGTACTTGGATTATTTTCTATTTGGGCAATGTGACCCAGGATATTGACTTGTTCAGATCAGATTTATTTGAGATTATTATATTTTGTTTCAAGTAAATCTTGTTAGGTATTTTGATTCATATATGCATGCTTGGTTGACTTTTCTTGCTTCCGACTCTGATTATTCTTGTGAAATATTGTAAAGATCCTGACAGCTTATGGATGATGAAAATCATTCGTTGGGCTTGGTTACGAATCCGTATTTTGTATTCTCTTTTTAGGAAGCGGGACGTGACAAGGTTTTTAATGGTATCAGAGCCCAAGTTTGGCTAATGTATTAGTTTGACTGATATATTATACAAGCTTGGCTCGATCAAGTATCAGCACAACAGTACACAGACCATGCTGCATAAATGAATTATAATCAATATTGATCTGGATACTAGTCTTATTTTATTCTTTTTGATCCCTTGCTTATTCAGTTCCTTTGATTCCTTGTTTCCCTCTGTCTCTTTCAGTTGTCCTCATTTGTTGATTCCTTGTTGGGTATGATTTCGTTCTTTTCGTACCCATATTCCTTGATTCTGGTACTATCCATTCTTTTCTTTCTTGCTTGGTCTATCAGTTGGCATCGCTTGGTCTACTATGACTTGTCAGCAGCTTGGTCCATCACCAGGAAAGGAAGTGTCGTCTTTTGCTCCAAGATGCTGCAGAGTCTTTCCGATCAGAGTGGCGCAGTAGAAGCGTTGTGGGCCCATATCCTACAGGTCCCAGGATCCTCTTGTCGCTTCTCCTTCTTTGTATCGTTTGCTTCCCTCTATTCTCTTACACTCGTCTTCATCCGTTGACTCATTGCTTGGTTCATCTCTTCCTTGTCCATCCTTTCTTCAATTCGAGCTCTATCTATTTCTTCATCTCTTGCTTTGTTATCTTGCAAGTCTTTTGTTGTTTCTTCTTCATTTTTGATACCGGTTACTTCTTTCTTGCAATTCCATTTCGCCATCATGCACCCATTCATTATTTGATTCTTCCCTATTCATTCTCTCTTTGATTCTAATTCTATCTACTCCCCATCTTGCTTTGTTACCTTGTGTTGATTCTTCCTTTTAATACTGCTTGACATCATTGTTATCCACTTCCTTATTTTTCTGGTATTGCCACTGCCTTGTTCCTTTCCCTTTAACCCTCTATTTTGTTACCATTCTGCAAGTTTGATTTTGACTTGTCCTATGTACCGCCTAAGCAAATTTTGAAAACGAAATTTTGTTGTAAGGTGGGTAGGATTTGTAACCCATGTTTTCCATTTCTTCTATTATGGGTATATTTTCTTTTTCCGTGTATTTTTTGTATTTAAAATTTTCTATAACTTTCTTTTCGCTTTTAAATTCTTTTACACCAACTACATTTTTCAGTTGATCGAATTTTAACAAAATATTATTCCGGTTTCTAAGAAAATCTCTATTTCATTTATTATTCGAAATTTATATTTATGACGATGAATTTAAATTTTATTTTACATTTCTAAGTGATCAACTATTTATATTATATATTATTACCATTTGGATGATTTTAATAAGTGTATTAAACTTGAATGTCCTTTTTTTTTTATATATGTATTATTATTGATAATAATTTTTGAATGTTTATTAAAAATCCATTTTTATGTATTAATTATATTTGTGCTTGTTTGAAATAAATTCTATATTTTTAATGCAAATTACATTTTGTTATCTTGCCCCCTATTGGATTTTAAAACCCAACTAATCCCCAACCCAATAACATTTTCATATATCCAATACCCTATCCTATTTAACCCATCACTTAACCATACCCAATATCCACTACCCAAACCCCTTGGACCCTGTTAAACCCAAACCCGTTTCGACCCTATTTCAGCCATCTTCACCTAAACTTATAAACCCAAAACTATATATATACCCTTTATCCCATCCCCTGTTCATCCCTGCCAACCTCAGCCTCTTTATCTCCCTCTAGCACTGCTCTAACCCATCGCCCCTTACCTCCTGCATCTCCTTGTCCCTGTGCTCCTCCCCACAACGGCCACAACCCTATGCCCTGCCTCTCCTCCACTTTCTCCTTCGAGGCCGACTGCAAGAGCAGCCAGTAGTCGTCGCCAGCCCCTGCTACGACCCTCCCTGTGTTGCGCCATCCACCTCGCGACCTTCTGTCGCTGCTGCCACCCTATGCTCCCTCCCGAAGTCACCAGCCTCCTGCTTTTCCTCTCTCTCCGACGCAGGCAGACCACAACAGCAGGAGCATCTTCCCCCGCTTGCAGTGCCGCCCTCCTTTCCTTTTCCCCTCCTGCAGCCAGTCAGAGCGACGCTCAGCCCTGGTCCCTTGCCTTGCTGTACCTCGACGCCGTGGTGCCGCCTTTCTGTCGTCATCATTTTCCCAGAGCACACCCCGTTGCTTCTCTTAGTGTGTCAGGTGTGTGTTTCCCGTTCCTTGTGTTCGTGGTTGCTCGATCCGTGTGTTCGTGATTGGCTCATGATCCATTCGATCGTTCGTGAGTTCATTGCCCGGGAATCCGTTCCCATTATTCTTGCTCTTGCTTCATTGTTTCTGTCGTCGTCTCTCAGACAAGTAACTTGTATTCTTTTTTTTGTGTAATACAAGTACTAAATACTACCTGAAGTGTAGTTGAGTTCTAGAGAACTCGTGTGTGAATCCTCTGTTATATATTGTCTCTATTGTGTTGATTCGACCATAGTTACCTTACGGCATACATGACATGAAATAACCTAGGGTTGACCACTTCTTGTTGTATATAAGCTTGTTGTTCATATGATATCATGTGCTCGTTCGTGTTATTCGTGGTAGACTTGTTGTAGACTTATGAAATACCCTATACCATGCTACTTGGACATCTAGTACACCATATTTCATATTTGGTTATGATTTGGATGAGTTTTATGTGAACTAGTTGATTTTCTATATGAGAAATATTTTCTGTTTTGCCGGTTTTCCTTTTTTATCAGTATTTTAGATCCTATTAAGGTCAGTATATGAATTTTATTTGTGAATAAGATTTGTAGAGAATTCTGTCTACTTTCAAGATTTTCTGACAGATCTCAGTTTCATTTTATGAGTTGTGAGTTATGTCTATTTTACTACAGAGGTGTAGAGAGATTTGCAGATTTTGTTTTCTATGAATTCTAAAGAGTAATCTATCATTATCATGATGTTAAAAGGATTATTTTGATCCAATATTTTGCACAATACAACTAGACTTGATTGGGATTAACCCAGAATTTTTGTAGATTTGTTTGATGAGTTTTACAAACCGTTCTATGTTTCCAAATAATTACTAAACATGCAAAAATTTCATACTGTTCAGTAAAGAACCTGATCTTCGACCTAATTCTACTTGTTGTTTGTAAAATATTTGTGAATATGAAAGTTTTACTACTGTGTCTATTTTATCACCCTTTTGGTGGATTTGGATTTCAATTTATGGTTTGTGGGATATTGATGTTTTCGTACTGCAGTGTTTATAACTCCAGATTTACAAAACTACTGCATCTTGATGTTTTCTGATTTTTGTTCACTAAACTATTTATATTGAAAAATTATGAAACTTTATATTATGATTCTGCACATATAGCGGAATACCCTAAATTTTTCGTGATTTAATTAATGGGTTTTCATGCTACTTTTCTGACTTTGAATACAAATTTCTGATTTCTGGCTGAACACGTTTTCTGGTTTCCAATCTGTTTTGAGTTATGTTGTTGTGAAATACCATATGAGTTATATATATTTGCTGGATTTGGCCAGGAGTCTATTTTCTAGATATTCTAACGGATCCAGATTTTCATGTTTGTGGCAACGAGAATCTTAGTTTTGGTGCAGCAACGTCTTGCTGTCCAGAATTGGCATTTTACCATGTTTGAATATTTACATGTTGTTTCTTGTATTGTGTGATTTAGAACATGTTCCTTGCATCATATAAGCTCTTGATACATCCTTGTCATGCCCCAATTTCGTTCTCGTTATCTCGTGATCATGTGTATTTTGTAATAAAAAGTAACAAGCCGGGTTTAAGAGAAAGATTTAGTAGTGGACAATATTGAAAAGTGTACTCGGAAGGGGGCCCGTATTTCCCACATTTGGAATTTGGTATATGATTTGGATTACATTTGGAATTTGGCATATAATTTGGATTACATTTGGAATTTGGTATATGATTTGGTTAATTTGGAATTTGGTATATGATTTGGATTACTTGATACCTGAGTACACAGCCTTATAGAATTCCCCTACGAAATCTAAATGCAAACTTGTTTGAATGTAGCAACCATGTGATAAAAACCTAGGGCGCATGAAGTGCTACCTAGATAGTAATAAACACAAGACTTATAAGAACATGACATCTGTTTCCTGTTATCTGACATCTGTTACCTGATTATCTGTCATCTGTCTGACTATCATCTGACACTATCATCTGTATATCTGTCTGCATACCACTTGCCACTTGATACATGTTATCTGTATCTGTTAGTATACCATGTCATCTGATTTATTTTCCTGATTCATGTTTTTTTTTTTGAAGAAAAAGGTGGAATAAGGCCACCATGTTTCATTAATCAGAATTAACCAAACAAACTCAGAGTACTGGGACAAATTACGACCTACAGACAACAAAATAAAATATGAAGCAATATAACCAATACATACAAACAGGGCTCACTTTAACACCCTTATAGGGTGGGCCACAAAAACTACAAGTAGGACGAACCTGGCTACAGCTTGTCCCCGACCTCATATTCTGTTGATATGCCTATACCATGCCATGTTTGTTCTGTTGTTATTTTATATTTGTTATTTATTCCATGTACTTGTATCCTGCACTACAAGCGGCCCGTAACTTGCATTGATGCGAGTTCTGTTTTCTTTTTTCCTCTTCCTGTAATTTATTAAATTGTAGGTTTTGGAGATCATGTGCCAAATGGTGTAGGTGATATGAGATTCTAGTTGCTGAAAATTTTGCTATATCTAGTTCTTTTCTTGTTGCTTATCTTGAATAATGTATCTTGTTCTTGGATTATTTTGTATTTGGGCAATGTGACCCAGGATATTGACTTGTTCAGATCTGATTTATTTGAGATTATTATATTTTGTTTCAAGTAAATCTTGTTGGTATTTTGATTCATATATGCATGCTTGGTTGACTTTTCTTGCTTCCGACTCTGATTATTCTTGTGAAATGTTGTAAACATCCTGACAGCTTATGGATGATGAAAATCATTCGCTGGGCTTAGTCACGTATCCGTATTTCGTATTCTCTTTTTTGGAAGCAGGGCGTGACAGTGCCTCTCGCAAGATCTCATCAGTACGTCTTGCTTCTATATCTCTTCGAAACAATACTCTTCTCAAGTAGCCGAGCTCTGCTTTTTCCTGGAATAATTTCTCATATATGCAAGTGAGCCCCAACTCTGCCATGCGCGCCCTGACATGGAGACGGACAGCCTCGCCATCACAGGAATCACCCCCAGCATACAAAACAACCTGTTTGTATGAAATGGCAGGGGGTCACTAAGACAGTGGTAGCCAAATCAACTAGAGAAGAAATAACTCAAGAATTCAAACCCAACACATCGAAAAAGGCACAAGTATCTAATACCGAAATGGTTTTTCATTGCAATTCAAAGGAGTGAAAGATACATCAAGCGGTGACCAGTCCGCTATTAGGCACAAATAAAGAGCAACTAAACAAAAGCTACTGCGGAAACAAAGTAACGAAGTCAAGGATCCACCTCGGTAGATGGAACCCGAGGAGAAGTTGCCATGACGACCGCCTTCCCTTTTGCTCCTGCTGCACCCTGCTCCCTGCTCCCTGCTCCACACCCGTGCTGCTCCTGCTCCATCTCCTCGTCATCATCCTCTTCAAGACCTGGCACCGGCACCTCTCCTGGCCGCATGCCCAAGTGGTATCCCCTGCCGTCGAAAAGGGGGACACGCTCAACGACATCGTCGATGGCTTTGCGATAGGATTTCTTCAAGTTTGTAAACATGTGGTTCTCGGCCTCCAGCCTAACTCGAGCAATTGCTTCCTATGTGGCCCTAACTACCTCCTCATCTTTCCTTTTCAACTCCACCTCAAGTTGTGCCATGCACTCACCAAGTGCCTCTCCCTGGATCTCCGCCTCCTCCCAGGCCTTCACGACCTTCGCCTTCTCCGAGTTTGCCTTATCAACCAACAACTTCCAATGCCTTTCATCTTCCGCAACCTGCATGAACAGGTTGCTAAGATGGCAAGTGATCTGCAAAAGGAAGGTAAAACAACTTCAAGGGATAGAAGATGCAATTTTAAGAACGAGCGAACAAAAACCGAACAACAATACATACCGACATATTGGCCCGAGCCAACTCCATGGTAGAGATACTGGGTCCCTCTGCAGCCAACCTAGCCTTGTCCTTCGGAGTCGAGAGACGGCGAATTGCCTCCATGCAACTATCCCCGTCCCTGAGAAAATTGACGTGCATCTTGATAGCCCAGTCCGGGGTATAAATCGACTTCAACTGATCCGGGAGAGCTGCGTCAGCAAAAGCGATCAGAGGCAGACGATCTCATTCAAGAAGCAACATCATGGAAGCACCCCCCAGGGCAGGGTTCCTCGACGGTGCTCGGGGTGAGACCAGGTCCTCAACGGGCGAAGAAGGGGACGAGCTCCTAGTTTTCATCCCGCCCCCGAGTCTCGACACTGTCCTCTTTCTCTTCTGCCTGTCGGATGACATAGTGCTGAGCCCGGCTCGTTTCGCCGTGATCGTCGTGAAATCCATACCTGCTATGTCTGCCAAAGGGAAATGAGGTGAGGTGTCAAAATGAAGAGTAAAATGTGGAAGAAAAAAACACTAAAACACTTAAGCAAATAAAAGAGCCAAAGTCATACTAGCGTCTATCAGAATCAGACCCCCAAGAAAGAAGAACTCCTCAATAACCTGCCCCCGCGTCAATGGACTCTGCCTACGGAGGTTTTCACACAACTTCTTATCTACCGCCCCCAGTGCCGGTTCCGCTCTAACTCGCTTCGGCACAACTGTCTGCCACTTAGTGGGAGTTCCCCACGGCTCCGAACTCCGTACCACAAAGAACTTATCTTTCCAACTCTTAACTGAGTTGGGGACCTCAACCTTGTTTCACTCCACTACGAGTAAGGTAGAATCGAAACTCTGACCTGATCTTTTGGTAAGTTTAAAGCGCACCCGTAGCACCGCTAAACTCGGCTCAGCACCAATTGCTTGGCACTGAAGAATAAAGGTTGTAACCTGCTTCCACATATTTGGTACAAACTGCACCGGACTGATCGTGTACCACCTTAAGACGTCCCTGATAAAGGGGTGAATCAGGGAACGAAGCCCAGAGTGAAGAGCATCGAATGTAAAGAAGCAGTACCCATTGGGAAGTGTCGAACACACCCTAGTCCCAGGAGAGGATGGAAGACGCTCAAACTGAGGAGGAATCGTGAAGCAGTCTCTAATCGTATCTAGATCCGCCTCCGATAAGATACTCGAAACTGAGTCGGCTTCGGTCACTTCATAGTACTCAAGCTCCTCATACCGACGGCCATGCTCCACTAAATCCCCTAAGCCGTCAGGATACTGTCAGACGTGGGAGAGACCCGTTAAAGTGCACGGAAGCCTGCCAAACTCGTCAGGTCTCTTATCCACCTCTTCAACTTCCTCCTTCAGACAGGGTTTCCCCTTTACCCGCTTTCCCCTTATCTTTCCTACTCAGACGGGGAGTAGACACTTCCTCTACAGACCGATTTGGAGAATAGTCGTCGCCCGATATAACCCTAGACATTATAAAATAATATTTAAATTACCTTCGAAGTGACCCGTACGAATGGAAAAGCTCACCTGAGAAGCAAAAAAAATTGCCGAAATCCTTAAAGAGAAAAATTGGTTGGGAGAAGAGAAGAGGAGAAATGAAAGAATTAAAGGAAGGAGGGGTATTTAAAACCCCAGAGCTCATGGACCTGGACCTCCCCACTTTTCCTCCTTCACATTTTCACCCAGGCCCAAAGAAAGAGAAAAAATTTCTCTCAGGGCCCCAAGGGAAGGCCCAGGCACAAAAAAGAGAAAGAGAAAAAAAATTCTCTCAGGCCCCCCAGGGAAGGCCCAGGCTCAAAAAAGAAGAAAGAAAAAAGCCCAGCCCCCCCCCCCCCTCCCCCCGAATTTTTTCCCAAAAATGATCCTTTTTATGAAATTTTTTCCCGAACTGCCCTTTTTTTTGTTCCCTAAACGACCCACTCGCTTTTTAAAAAAGCGAGTTTGATTAAAACTAACTCGCTTTTTCAGAAAGCGAGTGTGAAACTTTTAATTTTCGAAAGGTTAGACTCGCTTTTTGAAAAAGCGAGTTATTTTTAACCAAACTCGCCTTTTCAAAAAGCGTGCTTGGTTATTTTGGTAAATACTTTCAGAAGTGGGTCAGCTTGGTAGATACTTTTAGAAAGTGGGTTAGTTTGGTAAATAATTTCAGAAAGTGGGTCATTTTGGTAACAAGTTCTTTCTATATCACATTGTCACTTCATCTTCTTTAGACTACTATATATGAAATCGTTTGTCAGGACTTTCTATATCCCATTGTCACTTCATTTTCTTTGGTCATGATTTTATAAAGTTAGCAACTGTTTAGCAGTAGTCGAGGATATACATAACTTGACATTATTTTAGTATACACATAATTTGTGTGTTTTAAGTTGTCGAGAATGAGCCCATAGATACTCCTAATTTCCGGTATATACATAATTGGCTTTTGACCTATCAATCATATGCGCTGAGTTCTTGCGCCAAAAGTCTCACACTCGCTTCCTGAAAAAGCAAGAGTGGTTAAAAGGGTCCATAATTTTTTTTTTGTATTTCACATTGGCGGAAATGACCAAGTTACCCCTTCCTTCATATAACCAGATTATCACCTTAGGGGTAAAAGGGTCATGCGATAGTGAGGGACGGATGAAGTTCATCCGTCTCTCACTTTCACAATTTTTTTTTATTTATAAACTTTGTATATTTAAAAGCCCGAGTTTATTTTTTCTTGCACTTGTTTTGAAAGCCCAAGTTTTAAAGAGAGAAAATTTCTTCTTTGTTGGGAAAAAATAAACTCGAGCTTTCAAAACTAGTATAAGCCCAGAAATGTAAATTAATTAGTATAAGCCCAATTCTCTAATTAAATAATCAAATTGTTTTGAGCCCGTGGACCAAGCCCACCTCCTATTGGGTCTTGATCCGCTAATCCAAACCCAAACTCTATTGTTGACCAGATCCAACAATTAATCCCTAAATCTCTCTTCTAAATCAAGTAACCCCCCAATTTACTATCCCACAATCAGCCTATTAATTGTAATTGACTCGATACTTGTTTACTTGATTACTTGTTTTATATGTCACCTGTTCCATATTGCTTTGTTCATATCATGTTTACATGTTGCATTTTTATTCCTATTTCATGACTATCGATTCCTTGCTATTTTCCTATTTTTTTCTGTTGTTTTGTTTAACATCTGTTTTCCTTAGCTTGTACCCCCTTGCGGCCCGTAACTTGTATTAACGGGCGTCTTCTTGTTTCCCTTTTCTTTTCTTTTGTTATAATATACTTGTAGGGCCAAACGGAGAATTACCAGAAGGTGTCGCAGATCAAGTGTTTTAGACTTATAATTTATCATGTTATTATATTAGTTTGTTTTATTTCATGAAACTCTTTATTATAATCCGGACTTGTTTGACCCGTAATTATTTGTATTTCTCAGTTGTTGGTTATTTATAGACAATGTCATAAACTTTTATTATCAAATTGTGATTTACATGCCTGCGTGGATTGTTTTATTATTCTGTTGTTGAGTTTACTTGTACAGCTCATGAATGGTGTGTTTGCACCATTTGCTGGGCCTTAGTCTCGCGCCCGTATTCCCGTATTTTGGGAAGCGAAGCGTGACAGTATAACAGCAGCTATGGACGAAGTTACAACCACCCTTTTAATAGAAAAATTTTTGGCGCAAGAACCCAGCGCATATGATTGATAGGCCAAAAGCTAAGATTGATTAGGAGTATCTATGGACTCATTCTCGACAACTTAAAACATACCAATTATGTGTATACTGAAATAATTTCCAGTTATGTATATCCTCGACTACTGCTAAACAGTTGCTAACTTTATAAAATCATGACCAAAAAAGATGAAGTGACAATGTGATATAGAAAGTCTTGACAAACGATTTCATATATAGTAATCTAAAAAAGATGAAGTGACAATGTGATATAGAAAGAACTTGTTACCAAAATGACCCACTTTCTAAAATGATTTACCAAACTAACCCACTTTCTAAAAGTATTTACCAAGCTGACCCACTTTCGAAAGTATTTACCAAAATAACTAAGCGTGCTTTTTGAAAAAAGCAAGTTTGATTAAAAATAACTCGTTTTTTCAAAAAACGAGTCTAACCTTTCGAAAATTAAAAGTTTCACACTCGCTTTCTGAAAATGCGAGTTATTTTTAACCAAATTCACTTTTTCAAAAAACGAGCGGGTCGTTTAGGGAACAAAAATAAAAATAGGGCAGTTCGGAAAAAACTTTCAAAAAGAGGATCATTTTGGGGGAAAATTCGCCCCCCCCCTACAAGGTCAAGGTCAAAGTCAATGTTCACCTTGTCAAAGTTGAACGGTCAACGATGACGTAGCGCAACAGGAATACGCCACGGGTCACTATACCCAGTCTCAAACGAGTAAACTTCGAACCGGGTAGAACTCGCGCTAGTTGGATCGTGGACCACCTGATCTCTCTGATTTTCGTGTTCGCCATGATGAAGTATCCAGGTCATCTAAAAAAGCGTACCCCGTTCTTATGATCCGAACCGGGTAGCTCATCCGTTGGATCACTTCAGTGCGCCCGCCCACCGTGATGAACGCCCCAGATTCTGCCACGTCACCAGGTAATTAATTTAATCATTTATTTAATTAATATTTCCAATTTATTATTTTAAAATTTTCGAAAAAAATTATAATTCAAAAAAGTTAATTACAAATTTAGAAAAATAATTATTAATCCGAATTTTTTTTTTATTCCGAAAAAGTAATTGTTAATTTAGAATAATTAATTACAATTTTTTAAAATTAATTATTTTTACCTCGAAAATTGAATTAAAAAATCCAAAAAATGATTAAAATTGAAAAATTATTTTAAAATTCTAGAAATTAATTAAAATTTTGGGTTAATTAATTAAAATTTTATAATTTTTTTTTAAAATCGAAAATTACTTTAAAAATCTGGAAGTTTTTTTCAGAATTCTGAAAAATAATTAAAAATTCAGAATATTATTTTTAAATTCTGAAAAAATTATATTTTTTTTTTAAAACTAATTTTAAATTCTAGAAATTAATTTAAAATTCAGATTAATTAATTAAGGATTCCAAAAAATTATTAAAAATTGGGAAAATCCAGAGAATTCCAAAAAATTCAGGAAAAAACATAAAAATCTAGAAAATTATAAAAATAATTATGGATACTCTGTGAAGTCAGAACAATGTCGTTACACCCCGAGCAAGATTCAAACATCCCCGAAGGATCTGATAAGTTCTGTTAACCATTAAACACGGGCGAACTACTCCTCAAAGGCTGTGAAACTCAGTCTTCGGGAGTGGGGGGGCTTGTGATATGGGTAAAATTAGAACAAAATCGGGACCGTCCAAATTGGGCACGAATCTTAAAGCTCTCAAGGGTAAAATGGTAATTTCAGTAGATACAGGCACGACAAGATAAGCTGGGCCGTTTTCAAGCTCAGTGACCCGATCCAGCCTTTAATAGGGTTTGTTATAACAGCCCTAACACAAAGAAGTCCAGATCCATCGAACCCTGTTTAAACCCCCTATTTCTAGGAGGTAACTGATTCTATCCTTCCATACACAAGAGAGATTTTGAAAACTCTATCTCTTCATTAAGAGATGAGTCCAGATTCGATCTCTTCATATGGATGGCATAACCGACTCTATCAAACTCCGGGAAGTAGAGATAGATGAATATCTTGAAACTGCTCCCTCCCCCCCTCCCCGGCGACTATATATACCTTGAGACCTCCTCAGAAACAAGGTAACTGATAACTTCGTTCTCAAAACCCATAATATCTTCAAGTTTCTGACTTGGGCATCGAAGGGTCTGTCGCTGGGGAGCAATTTTAGCCTTATAAAAGGTCGTCGACTTTGACCACACCCGGTGTTTCAAACTTGTTTACAGGTCCACGGGAGCGATTTTAGCTGTTCTTGACGATCAGATCTTGGAGTCAATTGCAGTTTTTCGTGGTCAAAGTCGACGAATACCAAAGATTCGTTCTTTACAGTTTTATTTATAAGAATTTACGTATCTGTTTGCTCCTACACAGAAATAAACAGCAACAATCAGGGAAGGCAACCTTCTTCCATTATATATGAGAACAAATGGATGTCAAGGCATGACTAAAGTATACCTAGAATTTAGAAGATTCAGAAAGGTGAGATGTAGTCGGAGCTACTTTTAAATGGATTAAAACCTTTTATAAGGCTAAAGTACAAAATACTACCAAAAAAGTTCGCCAAAATGAAAAAAAAACAAAAAATACACCCTCCATTTATTTTCATAATATTAACTAACCTAACGGTACCCTTTTGCGTCCAAGTTGGATAATTAAAAACTTAGGTTGTAAACATGAAGCAGAAAAACTGTAGTAAAGCAGCATGAGGGTCTCTCAAGAGCAAATCATAATCTTAAAACTGACTTCCAAGTTGTTATCCCCTCGATGTTTATGCACCTCTGTGGATAGAAATCAATTTTAAAAAGGGTCTAAAAAGAACTGCATGCAGCAGCAAAGTGATAACATGACTCATAAAAATTAGTATTGGATTAGTTGTCCGAGAACATGTCTGCAACGGACCTCAAACCTTTGCCGAATCAAGAACACAAGGCTTCCAAAGACGTGATATAAATTTTCTCATAAATGACTTTTACCCTAAAGATCTTATCCCTCCCAAAAGTTGTTCTTTGATATGGAAGACATAAATGGGAACAAAATTTTAGTGTACAAATAGGTTCAGCATATTTGAAAAGAATCATCTTCATCTACAACCAAGCAAGTTATTTTAACACCTATCTGCATACTAAAATTATCAGCAAGAAAGTTCAATTATATGTAGGTACTAACCTAGCACAAAATATTTCAGGAAAAATTAAAAAATTTCCCCATAGCCAGAGGTTTGTGTAGATGCAAAAGCACCTACCTTTTCTGTAAGTGCATCTAGTACTGACCCCTTTTATTCCAAAGTACCTGATTTACTATCCGGGAACAAATTTTAAGCTAGAAGCAACTATATAGACTCAAAACAAACACACAGACACCTAAAGACCATAAAAAGAATGTATGCAAACCCATTAAACTAAAAAGGAAATCCCTTTTTCCATCAACTTTTGCGCATTTTTTTAAAAATAAAAAATAATAATTTTTTTATTAAAAAAAATCTGTAAGCACAACACTAATGGGTGCAAGCATTTTTATCGCATACCGAAAATATATCATCCCCTTTGCCATTAAGTTTTTGTGCCATCTTCTTCAACAACAAAAAATATTTGCAAACACAAAAACACATGGGTGCAAGCACATAATTCTATTACAAATAGAAAAAACCAACAACCATGCAAACTGCAAATCAATGCATGTTTCAGAAAAAAGGAAAAAACGCAACGCCATGTTTCCTTCTTACGCCATCTTTCCTTCTTTCACTTTGGCATGTACCCACTTCACTACAAGGAATTTGACAATTACCAACGGACATCTATAGTAACGATCACTCTAAAACCGTGGGTATAGGCATCATATACCTACAACGTGTAGTAAACTGGAATTTTTTCCCAAAACGACCCATTTTTGCAAAGTTTTTCCCAAACCGCCCAACTTTTTTTTTTTATTTCCCAAAGCGCCCTACTCGGTCTTTCAAAGACCGAGTCTAGTGCAAATAGACTCGGTCTTTGAAAGACCGAGTCTTGCGCTTTGAAAAATCAAAGACCAAGACTCGGTCTTTCAAAGACCGACTCTATTTGCACTAGACTCGGTCTTTCTTGGACTTTGTATTTTTAATAGCGCAGATCCCCTTTCTTCTTCTTCTCTCTCTCTACTTTAACCTATTCTATTTCTCTAACCCATCTTCCTAAATCTAAGGCGACCTCCTACCCACAAAATCTAATCTTAATCTAAATATATTTACCAATATCTTCCTAACCCTCTAACCATCTCCACTATAATAACCCAAAACCCTTATTTTGAAAGATCCATTTTTTTTAATTTTTGCTAAATTTGAAGCGGATAGCAACTTCAACTCTTTTACCGGAATATCTACGGCTCTATCATTGACACTTGTGAAGGTATGATGAATATTGGCCTTTAATTTTCTAAATTTTGGTATAGATTTTGTTTGTGGTTAGATAATAACTCGCATATTTTAATAAATATACGTAGGTATGGATCTTGAGATTCCTATTTGGTTATACTTTGGTGGTAAAATAATTCGTGATCCAAAGATTGGTAGTTGCTATAGTTTGTTGGATCCGAAAATAGTTTGGGTACCCCGTACCATTACATTGGAAGAACTAGTTGAGAAAATATATGAAGTTACTAATTGAGATAGGAATCAATGGAATGTGAAGATTTTAGCTCGATACGCAGCAGAAAGAGGAGATGGTCAGTATTTTATGACAGTGCCCGTACCTACTGATAATGCGCTGGAGTCATTGATTACTAGGACTTTTGATCACAATTGTGCTTGGTCTGCATTAGAGTTATATATTCAGCAAATTCAAAATTTGAATGCTCAGCCACATGATATTCCAAGTGCAAGCTTCATAAGGGTAGTACCTACACAGCAGACGAGGTCTAACCCCGCTCAATCTTCACAACCAAATCCACTGTCCTCACAGGAAAACACCTTCACAAATACAAAAAATGCTGATTCTACAGATGTTGAGTTCCCCCCCCCCCCCCAACCTACACCGGTTCCTGACTATGTTCCAAATGACAGTGTATTTGAACTCTTTCAATATGCAGTGGTTAACAACAGCTTATTAGATGATGATGAAGAAGAGGAAGAAACAGACGATGATGAAAGTCTAGAAAGTGATGATGGAGAAGAAGATGATGATGTAGCAAATGTAAATCCTTCGAACAATAGTTCTAATGAAGTGAGAGCTACTGATAGGTATGCTAATGTTAACGCTCATGTTACAGAGGAGATGGCTCAAGCTGCTAGAGTACCCCCATTTCCACAAGAGTCTTCTGGTTCATCCAATGTAGACGAATTTTACGTTGGACAGGAGTTTGTAAGTAAAGAGTCCATTCAGCATGCTGTGAAGGTGTATTCTATCAAGAAACATCGTGAATTTGTCACATTGAAAACAACACCGTCACTATACACTGTTAAATATAAAATGGCACCTAGAAAACGTACAATAGAGGAGATCGTACACGGTCCCCCAGGAGTAAGTGATGGTGGATGTCCGTGGAGATTACGAGCTATTGTTCCAAAAGGGGGGAGAAATTTTGTGGTGAAGAAGATAGTTGGCCCTCATACTTGTACGAATTCCACGTTGAATCAAGACCACTGTAAAATTGATGCTAACCTTGTTAGTAATTTGATTGTGGGTGTGGTGAAGAAGGATATTGCTCTATCTCCGGGGGCAATTATTGAGATTGTGAAAATAGAATATAATTATCAGATTTCATATAAGAAAGCTTGGAAAGCAAAACAAAAGGCAATTGAGAGGTTGTACGGTACCTTCGAAGAAGCATACACGAAGTTGCCTTTTCTGCTAACAGCAATTCAAGCAGCAAATTCAGGGACCGTTGTCCACTGGGATAAATATGAGTCTAGCCCCAGCGAGGAAACATTCAAGGGAGTATTTTGGGCATTTGGTCCTTCGATTGAAGGTTTCAAGTCTTGCAGACCGGTTATCAGTGTAGATGGAACTCACTTGTACGGTAAGTACAAGGGTTGTTTGCTAATTGCTGTTTCTCCGGATACGAATGGTTGCTTATTTCCTTTTGCATTTGCATTGGTTGATGGAGAGAGTATAAATACGTGGACATGGTTTATGACTTGCATCCGGTATTATGTCACCGATCGCACTGAGTTGTGTGTTATCTCGGATCGTCATGCTGGTATATTGTCTGCTATGGATTTGCAAAACGGAGCTTGGAATGAACCGAATGGATTTCATCGATATTGCATGCGTCATTTTGCCACAAATTTTTTTAGTAAATTTGGTAGCAAGGCATTGCGCAAGAAAGCCAAAATTATAGCTTGTCAACACCAACCCAAAAAGTTCATGGCCAAACTCGCTGAACTTGAAACCGTCAATGTCGAGGCGGCTAATTGGTTGAAAGAGAAGCCGGTTGAGAAATGGGTACTTTATGCAGATGGAGGTCGACGATATGGAATGATGACTACGAACCTGTCAGAATGCTTCAATTCAGTACTGAAAGGAGTCCGTAGTTTACCAGTAACTGCGATTGTTGAGACGATTTTTTTATGTCTCAACTCTTACTTTACTGCTCGTCGACAGGAAGCTAGTAAGATTTTATGTGAAGGGAAGATTTTTGCTAAAAGTATACATGATTTGATTGATAGTCGCCGTGAAAGAGCAAATCAACATGTGGTTACAATGTTTCATCATCAGCCTGGAGTTTTTTCCGTCAAAACGGGTATACGCATGGTAAATGGAGAACGGAAGGGTGGGAACTTGCACACCGTGAATTTGGGTACGAAAACATGCACATGTATGAAGTTTCATCTATATCATATTCCCTGTTCTCATGTATTAGCAGCCTGTGCATATCGTGCAATCGATCACAAGCCTTATGTTGATAAATTTTTCCTTATCACGTCATTAGCACAAACTTGGGCACCTGTGTTCAGTCCTATTCTAGATGAAGCATATTGGCCTACTATCGACGGTCCACGACTTGTACCAGATTCTAGTTTGCGACGTTCACAGAAAGGCCGGCCTAAATCCACGAGAATACGCAACGATATGGATGTGAGAGATAGTTCTAGCTGGGGTACAAGAATGAAATGTTCAAGGTGCGGGTTGGAAGGACACAACAAGCGTCGATGTACTAACAAAGCATCTCAAAACAATTAAAATATGATTATGTGCTTCCTATTGTGTTTGTAATATTTATTTCGAAATGAACACTTAGTTTGGATAGTTGTGGTTTGATGTTGTGAATATAGTTGTGGTTTGTTGTTGAGAATGCTTGTTTCAATGAATTTGAAGATTGTTTCAAAGAATCTTGTGAAGTTTGTTGTAAAGAATGAAAGGGGTTGTGAAGAATTTGAAGAATCTTGTGGTTTGATGTTGTGAATATAGATATGGATGTGAAGAATTTGAAGATTGTTTCAAAGAATCTGGCTGTAGCAAAAAAAACACACAGCATCAAGACTCGGTCTTTCAAAGACCGAGCTTAGTATAACTAGACTCGGTCTTTCAAAGACCGAGTCTTGTTGCTGAGTGTTTTTTTTGCTATGAAAGACCGAGTCTTGAGTTCAATAGACTCCAGAGCTCAAGCAGCTCTCTGGAAACTTGTGCACAACACAGTCGGTCTTTCAAAGACCGTTTTAAAAACAAATAGACTTGGTCTTTGAAAGACCAAGTCTTCAATCAAAAATTCTCAGATTGAAGACTCGGTCTTTCAAAGACCGGGTCTAGGTATTTTTAAAACGGTCTTTGAAAGACCGACTGTGATGTTCACAAGTTTCCAGAGAGCTGCTTGAGCTCTAGAGTCTATTGAACTCAAGACTCGGTCTTTCAAAGACCGAGCTTAATATAACCAGACTCGGTCTTTGAAAGACCGAGTCTTGAGTCTGATAGAAAAAAAAACACTCAGCATCAAGACTCGGTCTTTCAAAGACCGAGTCTAGTTATACTAAGCTCGGTCTTTGAAAAACCGACTCTTGATGCTGTGTGTTTTTTTTTGCTACAGCCAGATTCTTTGTGACAATCTTCAAATTCTTCACATCCATATCTATATTCACAACACCAAACCACAAGATTCTTCAAATTCTTCACAACCCCTTTCATTCTTCCACAATCAAATACAATCCTCATTCTTGATACAGCCCTCATTCTTCACAATCCCATCATCACTACCACAATCAAATTCTTCACAATCCCATCATCACTACCACAATCAAATGCAACCCTCATTCAGCCAAATACAACCCTCATTCTTGATACAGCCAAAATTCCAACATGTTTAAAATTTTGAAGATTTTGATACAGCCAAAAAAAACCCTCAATCTTCACAACAAGACTCTACAACAATCTTTGAAACAATCTTCACAAAATCACCTCTTCAACTCCTCCGAAATCAACTTAACACAAAATAAGAAAATATCACCACACCACACCAACTTAACACATAATAAGACCACCATAACAAACCATAACTCTCTACCACATCTACTGCACAACCACTTCTCAACCACATCAACAATGTTGTTAATATCAACTTCATGACCACATCAACAATATTAATAACTTCATCACAAAGAGAAGAACATTTCAAAAAAAACTACAAAATCAAAATAATTAAAAATATTACAACAACTACCAAATTAAAAAATTAATACAACAAACCAACAATATTAATAACATCATAAGTCAAGGATCCGGTGTGAAGAAGTTGGGGGGTTTTCGTTGTCATCTACGACGTTGTGGAGTAGCCTGTGTGAGTGCGGACAACGGGATCTCCTCTTCTTGAATCTCATCCCCAACGTCTTGTTGTTCATCATCCCGTTCAATCTCATGCTCTACTTGTTCTTCGTGTTTTGAATCACTTTGAGGTTGAGGTGGGGGCCTATGAACAACTCTCTTTCGTCGTTGACCAGTACGGCCGCTGGTTCGATGTGTGTGGGTCCTCAGTATTGCATCTAATGTTGCGCCCTCCCCCACAAGATCAGCTTGTGCACGGCAACACGACAACATCTCCCGTACTATACCCTTCGCCTGATCGGCGATGTTGCTATTCAACATAGAAGCACATTTCTTGGCAAGGAACCAAGTCTGGGTTAACTGAGAAACATGAAAAGTTGAATTAGATGCACATACATATATAAAAATATATTGATATATAAACTTTGAAACTTTAAAACGAAATATTCAAACTTACAAAGCCACGAATAGTAGATCCCTTTGGTTGGTACATCGGCAACCTCACGGAATGTTCATCTGCTGGTTCGGTCCCTGGTCGACGGATCGGTACAACGACTCCAGCAGGAGTCTGCAACGGTGAGAAAATAAACTGTCTAGTGACTCTCTCGTACCAAGACATGTACACCCCATGCAACGAGAGGTCAAAGGGTGGAATGTCACCGATGATTTCTTCGAAACGGTGAACATTCCATCTCTGAACGTAATCGAAGAAGCAAGTGGCCCAATTGTGTCTGGGTGTACGGCCCATTCCAGTGATGTTATGCATCTCGGCATTGAATGGCACGGTAACTGGAATCCCCTGGTGAAGACCAAACTAGCGTAACACCCTATCGGGGTAGTAAAACTCAACAACCCCAAAGTTGATTAGCGGTGCTTTCGTGAGCCACAAATTACGCCTGAACGTACAGATAGGTGGCAGTCGAATCAGTCGCTCCTCTGTGTAAGGGGTCCACACCACACAGTCAGCGGCCAACCTATCGAGCTCATCGCGGTAGTATGTCAAGCACCTGTTGGGGTTGGCTGTCCATGTCAGTTTTCTTGTCCAGTACACACCGATCGGAGGTAGCATGTCAATATCTTCAGGAAGAACTTTCCAATGTTAGGATTGGATCCGTACTACGGGCCGACCTATGTGAATCCGCTCCCAACTCCATATCTGCAGTAAAATTGGAGGTACATTCATCTGGTTCGAACCTATACTGCACAGACACAGACTCCGATACAGTGACGATAGTATGGCACTGCCCCAACTGTAACGGCTTACCCTACCTAGGTCGGCGATTAAGGGTAAGAACATCAGTGCTACGGTATTCCCGGTCGAATTTGGAAACAAGACCGTGCCGAATAGCGTTAGAATATACGCCCTACAGTAGCACTCCACCTCCGCTGCAGATGAACCGTCATTCAATCTATCTTTAAAGGTGTCCTTCAACCACTTTAGACGGATAAATTTCCCATTTATCGCACCGGCTTCCACTTCAACCCCTAAGTACTCCTCCACTAAATACACTGGATCGAAGTCCATCGATCCTGTGACTACCTCTCCATCGATTGGAAGTCCGGTTAGTATGTCAACGTCTTGTAGAGTCACCGTCATCTCCCCGACTAGCAGGTGAAATGAGTGTGTCTCGGGCCTCCATCTTTCAAGCAGTGCTTTCAAAAGTGGACGATCGCACTTGATGGATGTCATCCTGGCAATATCGTAGAACCCACAATCTCTAAGTATCTCGTGTATACGTGGGTGCACAGGTAGCAGATGACCAGTCCTAAAGCGGCACTCCGTAGCCTCACCGTTCCAAACATACTGTGATCGATGCATCGGCTGGAGAGTGAGGAGTGAAGGGTCGAGTGGTCCGGGGCCTCCAGAAGGGATATATGACGACGAAGGGACTGAAGAGGAAGTGCCCGCCTCATTTGGATTGAATTCAACCTACATAACAATAACATTTAAATCAATAGACCGAAATGTAATACAATTCTATTAGAATCAACATTTAATTACTTACATTAGTAGCATCGGTAGGAGCACGACCACGACCACGACCACGATCACGTCCACCGCGAGTACGTGCTCTATCGCCACATGGATGTCTACTACTTTCTCCTACCTCCATGTTACCCCTTGTGCGTGCCATTTACAATAGACTACAAATCCTACAAGTTCAACAAAAATGTTATTAACTATACATAACCTAGATATAAAAACAAATTCTATATAACAATGCCGTTGATTCTCTAATTTCAGCAAAAAATAGAGTATAACAAATTCAACAAATTCTATACATAACCTAGATTCTATAAAATTCTAAAAAACTAGATTCAACACATACTATATGGAATTCTAGACAAAATTGATTCAACAACAAAATTCTATTCAACAAGGTTATTGAACTCTTTCAACTCTTTCAACAAAATTCTATACAAAATTGAACTCTTTCAACAAAATTTCTTTCAACTCTTTCAACATAATTCTATTCATTCCAACTTCAACTCTTTCAACTCTTTCTTTTTGAACATCAATAACTCAACAAAATTTGGGTATTAATACTAAAAATAATCAACTATTTTTTTTTGAACATCAATAACTCAATAACATCAATAACTCAACTCTTTCTTCTTGAACATCAATGCTAAGCAAAATTAATACTAAAAATAACATCAATAACTACTCTACATTGTCAACAATAAGTCAAATTCAACTAATGAACTTCACAATAGCATCAACACTAACACAAATTGTGCTTAGCAAAAGCTTAAGAAATATACCTTACAAGTAGGAGAATCCAAAGACGAAGACGAAATTGGCGAGAAGAGCAAGATCCTACAACCGAAATCTTCCAATTTTGGGTATTCGGGGTTTAGGGTTTAAAGAAATAATCGATTTTGGAGAATAGGATTGGGGAAAATCGAAATTGGATTAGAGAGTAATTGGTTTTGGGAAGTTTAACGATCGATTACGGGAGTAATCGAACTAAAAAGTAGCGAGTGCGACGGATTCATTGAGGGACAGAGCGAAAAGAAAAAAACAATCAAAAGTCGAGAGAAGAAGAAGAAAGGGGATCTGCGCTATTAAAAATGCAAAGTCCAAGACTTGGTCTTTCAAAGACCGAGTCTAGTGCAAATAGAGTCGGTCTTTGAAAGACCGAGTCTTGATCTTTGATTTTTCAAAGCGCAAGACTCGGTCTTTCAAAGACCGAGTCTATTTGCACTAGACTCGGTCTTTGAAAGACCGAGTAGGGCGCTTTGGGAAATAAAAAAAAAAGTAGGGCAGTTTGGGAAAAACTTTGCAAAAATGGATGGTTTTGGGAAAAAATTCAGTAAACTGTGGGTATAGGTATCCTATAGCTTTAGAGCTTTTAATCCGTAACTGTGGTGAAGATTAGAAGATAAAAAGATTTTAATCTCCCTCTCACACCAAATCCTATCTCCAAATTCCCCTCCTCCCGCCGCCGTGCCCCCTCTTCCCGCCGTCGTGCCCCCCTCCCCGCTGCCGTGCCGCCCCCAGCCACATCTCAACCCTACCTTGATCTCTCTCTCTCTCGATCTCAATATGTAGGATATTCAAAACTCACAATATGTCCCAGATTTACTACCACATTTTCTGAAGACAATTTGTATTCCCATTTTCATATGAAATATTATGGTTTTGATGGGAAGTTAATATTGGTCGACTGATTCTAGTTGACCAAGTTTGTTCATTGCTTTCTGGTAGGAGACTTCTTTCTTGGTTTTATTTGCGTCATATCTTAACATGGAACTGTTTTTGGAACTTGATGGCACGAATATGATGGCCATGTTTCAGGTATTTTGAGGCTTCTACGATTATCAGTCCTTTGCAATTCATTTTCTTCAGTTTCTAAGAAGCATCTTTGCTTTAACCGAAACACGGCACTGAGGCCTCCGCACCAATCAACCTCAGTAGTCGATGACATGGCAGGACCGATATTATTGTTCGAAAAAGGCGCTGCAACTCGATGTTGATGCCAAATAACAATGTTCGCCAGCGAGGTCTAACTTTCGCAATATTAATCCTTCCTGTTTCAAAAGCAAACATGAGAAATGTAATGATTTTGACTTCCAGACAATTATTATGAACTTTCAGACATTTATCCTTCAAAGTTCAAACTATGCTGCTTCTAATTAGGTCCCTGTTCCCATCAATTTATAACTTAAACTTCTAGCTAATTCTATAATATAATATCTGGGTTATCCTGACCATATCCTGCTAGAAAATTTTGTGTACTGCCCCACTTTTTGAAAATATTTGGCGCTCTGCCTCACTTCCGAAAACAATTAGCGATCTGCCCCTGTTTAGGACACGTCAGCATAAACCGTTATTGAAAATAACGGCATAGGTTATTTACGTGCTGTTATTTTCAATAACGGCATCTATTTTATATTTTTTTCCATGCCGTTATTTGGAATAACGACATCAGTATATTTCTCTTACAATTGTGAATCTTCTAACTTCAAAAAATTATAAGTGTGTAAAAAACATATAAATAATGCCGTTATCCTGAATAACGGCATTTGAATGACTGATGCCGTTATTGGAGAAACGGCATCAGTTATATATAAATGAACTCTTGCCGTTGTCTGGAAACAGAGAGAATGAAAAATAACTTAATTTATAAAAAAAAATTATAACTAATGCCGTTATTTGGAATAACGGCATCAGTTATAATTTTTTTTTTAATTAACTTATTCGTCAGAGATGATGAATAATAAGTTACTTTTTTATAAAAAAATTATAACTGATGCCGTTATTTCAAATAACGGCATCAGTATTGAGAATGCCTTTATTTGAAATAGTGGTATCTGTTATAAGGTTTTCACACTTGCAATTTTTTCTCTAAATGGAGACTACAAGCTGTCGAAAAACAAAATAATCTATGCCGTTACTCCAAATAACGGCATGACACTTTTTTTAAATATAGATGTCGTTATTGGAAATAACGGCACGTAAATAACCTATGCTGTTATTTCCAATAACGGTTTATGCTAACGTGTCCTAAATAGGGGCAGATCGCTAATTGTTTTCGGAAGTGGGGCAGAGCGCCAAATATTTTCAAAAAGTGGGGCAGTACGGCAAAATTTTCATCCTGCTACAAGTAGAGAACAAGTAACATTTTATTAGTTCATAGGTTGCACAATTGTGCTATCCTGTGATTTAGGTGAAACTGTCGATCAGGCTGACCTAACCTAGTGACAGTCTAACGTAATAAGAAAAAGAAAATTCCTTTTGCCTCTGATGATATACCGGGGTAGTGGGATGCATTTCCACCGGAGGCTACCTGTAATAGTGTAGGGGATTTCATTGAAATCCTGAAGGCAGAAGATAAGAAGGGTGGTGGATAGAGGTTGCAGAGAATTTAAGGAATGTATCCAGTCTTCTCTGGAAGAAATACGGGGTTCTGCTTCTGGTGGCAACATGCTATTGGATGGGGGTCCCGCTTATGGGGTCAAATCAATACGTTCTCAGAAGAAATATTCCATCCACAAACGCAAAGCTTATGGCTTACCGATATGGCTCATCATCATTTAGCTATTGCATTTATTTTTCTCTATAGTTGAAGTTGTACTTCTGCATCATTTGTGATTTGCAAGTAAACGTTTAATACCGTTTGTAGTATCTACTGCAACTGTGTAGATAATCGTTTGTCTATATACCCAAGTTTTTAGTATGCATAGTATGTTTGTACAAAAAAATTATGTATAAACTAAGTATGCACTTCAATAAGCCTTATTATATCTATATCTTATACTAATAGGAAAGAGTCTACTCCTCTCCCCTTTCTCTATTTTGAAATAAAGAAATAAGAGTAAAAGAAGGGATTCCTATTTAACTAACACGTGCACCACGCATGATTTTTATTAAAAATATAAATAAAATAAAAACACTAATCCCTCAAACATTCCTTTCTTCTCTCACTTTCAACCTCATAAAATCTCACGGTTCTTCCCAAACCTAACCCCCCCCCCCCTTCACTAAAACCTATAGCAATGGAGTTCCAACCATGGGTATAGGAAAGCAAGAGGTGTCGTTAAAACCTATACCAACGGAGACAAAACCGTGGGTATAACACCGAGGTTTTGTCCAACGGGTGAAAAAACCGTCGTTATAGGCTATAGTGACGGCATTCTGCCGTGGGCATAGCGCATTATTGACGACGGAAAAATATGTCCGTCGGTATAGGTTTTACGGGCTATATCTACGATTTTCTGCCTTTTACCCACGGATTTTTGCTGTCACTATATGTCAAATTCCTTGTAGTATTTGTGCCAAATTTTTTTATTAACAAATTATTCAAACAGAATAGAATAAAATAACAAAAATAAATATACCTTCCCACTATTGTCATAAGCAATCCTAAGAGCAGTTGCACACCGATAACACTGAACCACTACAGATTTTTCGAGCCGAGAGAAAGACATAGTTTTTCCTTGTCTACATTTGACTGCAAAATCAGCCTTAAGCATCCCTCTTTAGCCAATAATATATCTGAAATGAGATTTTCATCAGTCAGTGTAACCCCTGTTTCTGGCTGTATGGATTTTTCTTGTATTTTGTAGTGTTCCCTTTTCTATTTTAAAGTATTTTGGGTCTTGGGCTTGTTATGGCCCTTCTGTTGCAACTCCTGTATTATTATTATTATTATTATTATTATTATTATTATTATTATTATTATTATTATTATTATTATTATTATTATCCTTGTTATTTTATTACTTTTTCAGCCCATACGGTTATCCTAACCCAACCCAAACTCTCTCCCTTATTGGATCCTAGAGTACCCATTAACCCAAACCCACAAACCCATATTCTCCCTAACAACCAACCCAGATCTTCTCCCCCCACAATCCCCCATATCTTCTAACTACCCACAATTCACTCCCATTATTGTATCATTAAATAATCCTTCTCTTTCTCCCTCTCTCCCAAAAATCAAAACAGCCAAAACAAACCCTTCATCTTCTCCATACCACGAAACTCTTCATCTCCCTAACCCCTACTGCTGTTCAACCACTCCACAGCCAAAACCTTCACTTCCTCGACTGTTCATCCTCCACCCTCAGTCGAGCCGACGCCATCCAGTCGCCTCCGCCTTGCGCCGCTGTCGCTTCCCGACCGCGTCGCACAGCAATGCCTGCCCCCCTTACAACAAAGTCGAACACCTCATCGACTCCCCGCTAGTCGACTACCCTCATTGCCAGTCGACTTCATCCCCGAGACCCATTAACGTTGCTCTCCCTCTTGCCCTCGTCGTCATCGTCCAGAGCTCGAACCCCAGCCATTTTCGACTTCTCTGTTTAGGCACGAAACAGAGCTTCGCTCGAGCTCCATCGTCGTTGCATCGCTTCCCCACCGCCAGTGCCCCGCCATCAGCTGCCCTCGTCCTCGTCGCTACTATCGCTTCCCGGCCGCCAACATCCCGCAGTCACCGTTTCCCCCCCGCCACCTCTCTCTCTCTCCGTCGTTGTTGAGAAGAAGAGCAAAGTTGGATTTTTTGTGGTGTTTGCTATTCATGAAGAAGAGGATCTCGATCCGCTTTTGGTGTTTGGTGGGACCCTATGTTGCTGTTGGGTTATGTGGTATTGTTGTGTGTGTTTTACATGTTGTTCGCACATGTTTCTGTGTTTCCGTTCGTGGGTTCATCACCCGAATTCTGATCCGTTATTCTTTGCTCATTCGGATCTAATCGTCATCTAAGGCAAGTCCACTTGAACTCGTTTATTCTTCTAGTTCAAGATTATTGATCTGTGCAAGTAGTTCTCTTTCGATTATCGTAATATTGCATTGTGTACCTTCTGTTTGGGATATCGAGGGTTTACACAAGCTAACCCAAAGTATATCCTTGACTTCGTGCCAACATCCATTTATTCAAACCCAAGCTTGTATGCACACATGACATGAATAAATTGACTAGAAACTTTTATATAGAAATATATAGTGATTGAATACATGTTGATTGATTGAGATCTCATGAATTGAAACATGGCATGATAACTTGGCTTTGCAAACTGAAAAAATCCATCCTAATTGTTTTACATTAATGTTAATGCATTCCATGATTCAAGAACATGTATATTATTCGTTTTAATGAATATGTCTGATGACTTTTTATTATTTCTTATTGCCTATTGTAACGCCCCGCCCCAATACTCAGATAATTTTATTATTTTTAGAAGACAAATTAGATACTATGTAGTACAACTGCCCACCACAGGCTGCCTCTCAAAAGGTGGTTAACCAATTAGGTGACTCTTGATCATTGGCTAATTATATTTATACTCAAATTATCATATCAAACTTCCCATGTGGGACTAAATTTCTCAAATCCTTCTCAAATCCGTCTCAAATATGCAGTACCAGTCGACTGTACGATCGACCAGTCGACTGTTCGCTGCCAAACTGGGGTATTGCACCTATTCTGTTTTGCACTGAAGTTTCGACCCTGTTACAATAAGAATCAACCAAAACTATATAAAAATCAATTGTAGCCTAATGAATCTAGTTTTCAGAAAATCTTACGGATCTAGATTCCGATCTGTGAGATGTTAGTTATCACAGTTTTAGTCACTGCTGGTCTGTATTTTCAGAATTGCAATTTAGTGAAACACCGGCACAACTTTCAGTTGAAACACCATGATAATAGTAGTGTAATGACATGAAACTCTCCAGAAACTTAGTAGACATGCTTAGGATTCACTTTCTGATTTTTGTAGATTTATATATTGATTTTACATCTTGATTTCACATATAGAGTTTTGACTATAAGCTGCTACCAGAACCCTTAAGATGTTATTAATAGGGTAATCGACCTAGTTATAATAAGAATCAATTGAAACTTACTGAATATAAATTGTAGCCACATATGTCTAATTTACAGCCCTTTTTACGAAATCGAATTCCGAATTATAGTTTGTGAGTTATTGCTATTTTAGTAATGTTGTGTCTGCTCTTTCCAGATTCACAATTACATGTACATTATCATGCATTGCATCATTTTGTCGCATCCTTATCATCGCCTTGATACTCTTATACACACTTTCATGATCATGAATGACATAATAAAATATTAAACATGCTGGGGTAATAAGGGTTGACTTAGTAGTGGATAATCCCAGAAACTGTACTCGGTAGGGCCCTTCTTGTGTACTTGGACTATTGACATGGAAGGTGAAGAAATACTCGTGACCTCGTTAACTTGTGACCTTGTTATCATATTATCACGTTATCTTGTGACCTTGTTATCTTGTTACACCAAGAACACACTCTGTAGATCCTACCACTATGTCTAAAACGTACACTGTTTTGCATGCACCGAACCTGTGGTATGGGACACAGCAGTACATGCATTAGATAGGATAATAAAATGCTAATAAACCTAAGTTGACACTTGTACACTTGACCATTGTTTATTGACATTGTTATTACTTTTGGACTTTGTTCTTGCTTCATATTCCTTGATGTACTATGTTCCTTTACTCTTTACTTTTCACTACTTACTGTCCGTACTTGTTCTAACGAACATTTTTTCCCACTCTAGTTGATCCAACCACAGGTGCGCAAGGAGAATTACCAGAAGGCATTGGTGAGCAGTTCTTCTAGGATTGGAGCGGGAACTTACTTTGCAATAAATTTTTTCTTCCATGTTTATTTTATACCTCATTGTTACTTTTGTTGAACTTTGTATCCCGGGCTTTGTTGACCCGTATTTGTTGTTTATTTTCAGTTGTTGGTTATTATGTTAGACTACTGCATGTTTTATCTTAGCATCTTGTTTATGTGATTATATTTTTCTGCGTGGTTATGATTATTTCTTTCCATGTTGTTGAGTTAAGACTAGTGCATCTTATAGATGATGTTAATATCATTCGCTTGGCCTTCGTCACGGACTCGTATTCCCGTATTTTGGGAAGCACGGCATGATAGTCAGTGGCTAACTTTTATCATCTTTTCAAGTAGAGAGAAGTGTTGGATATTATGTTATATATTTAGTCTCATATCGGATTATGTATTAGTTTAGTATTTGGTTCCATCCTATATATAGGAGATATTGTACTCAATTATAATCAATCCAATAACCTTTCTTCCATCTCACTGTTTACATTAAGATGGTATCAGATCATTAACCCCCTTTTTTTTCTCCCTCGCTAATCCCTAATCCTAACTACACAAAATTCCTTATTTACACAAAACTCCAACAACAGCGAAAGCCACCAAGATGAGCAACGCCAACTCCCGTCAACCCCTCCAGCAACAACAGTAACTGACTGCAATTCCCCGACCAACTGCACCACCTCCGACTGCAACCACCCCAAAAATCCCGACTGCAACTCTTCTGAATCCCAACCACCCCAAAAATCCCAAATGCACCACCTCCAATTGAAATTCTCCACATCCCAAAAATCCCAAATTACCTATTAACATAATGACCTATTAAACTATTCCCCTTTCTCCTTCAGCCGCCACTTCATCGCCCTTATCACCATACACACAAGCCCGAGCCTTCAAACCATAATAAAACCCATCTTCTCGACCTCCTCATTAATCCCATTCTCCTTTACCCGATTGTTGGCTCCACACCCGCGACACCTAGTACCACCACCTTGTTACCCTAGCCGCAACCCTTCCACCATTCTTTCAAATCTCTTCAAATTCTAAACACTAATCTCTTCATCTTGATCATATACCCTACCTGAAACCCGTTTACACTACTCAAAACCCGAACAAGTTTTTCAAAACAATAAAAAAAAATTTAAAAAACCAAACAAACAAATAAACCAAACCAAACCAAACCAAACCAAACCAAGTCAAATCCACACCCGAAACCCTAACCAAATCCAAACCCGCAAAACCCTACCATATTCCAAATCAAATCCATACCTAAACACCCTAACCCTACCCTACTTCTCCCTACTCTAGTTTCATTTGCTGCTGCTGCCGCCACCGGTAGTCGTCATCGTCGTCAAAAAATAAAAATAAAAAAGAGTCAAAAAAAGAGTTTAAAAAAACCAGTTATTAGTACTTCTCCAATGGAATTCCAGTTTTGCCAGTATCTTCCCATCTCCACTGCCTTCCCCGTTACTACATCTTTCTCTTCACCCATCCATGATCCCGCCATCGACAATAATAGTGTCATCCCTATCCCTGCCCCACTGCTTCTTCTGACACCAACCACAATAGAAACATCCCCCGATCCTGATCCCGATCCCGACAACAGCAACATCACTGTCTTCATCCCTACTACAGCATCACCAGTCTTATTTTTCCTCACTATGCTTCTTCTTTCATGACCGTTACTCTAGCTTTGCTATCCTTCTGATATATGAATTTGTGAATTGAAATTGAAAATTAGGGTGTAGCCAAAACTCACACCGGCAAGTGAAAGTGATGAGATATGATTATTGAAATTGAAAAGACCAAGTTTGGATCATTGTGAAATGAAAAAAATAAGACCGATATTAGTGAGAGGGCTGACTCTAAGAGATTGATTTTGTTCATGATTTCATTAAATTAAGAATTAGTACATAGTGAAGAGGTGATGAAAGTGAGAGAAAAATACAAGTATGAGGGCCTCGAGTCTACGATGTGGGTGTGATTCACAGTTTGTATTCACGATGCGTCGTGACATTACGTGGGTACTACTCCGGAATTATCGAGATCTTGGCGACGCTTGTGGGGTGTTTGGTGACTGCGAGAGGATCGCGTGCCATGAAGGAGGCTGAATTGTCCATAGGTTGTCTTCACGATGTGTCGTGACATGACGTGCGATTCCCCTCCAGTTTTTCTGTACATGAGCTCGTACTCATAGGACATCTAGGATACTTACCATAGTTACAGTAGTAGATTAGGTCATAACGAGGGATTGAACCCTACAAGATGAAGAACGATTAAGAGGTTTGCCCTCGGACCTATATAGTATGGGATGCATAGAATCGGAACAAGTGCGCATTAGTGTCATATAATATAAATAACTGCATTAAGGACTAAGTGCACAATCACAACACGACATCAATAGGATATTCCCCGTAGTTTGATATGTAAACAAGTTTGTGTTTGTTAAATATGGAAAATCAATTATACTGTTTCCGGCATAGAGGGGATGGCCGTGTATAATATTCGTCGGTTGAATAAACTGACGTACCCACAGTTTTGTATGCAGGATAAATGGCATGATAAAGATTAAAGAAGAACTGATGCTTAGAGATTATTCCAAGTTGTTGTACTTTCATTTATTTAAATGTTATAATTTTGCTTCCGCTGTAAAGTGTAAAGATTTCTTGTAACTCTGATGTAAAGTGAAAAGTTTTAAATTCCTTGTCAAATTGTACGAAAGAAGTGTAAAAATCCTGTGGAATCTCGAATTCAATTGTATTTTGGAATTCGGGGTGTTACACCCTTCCCCATTCTCTCTCTCCCCATTACTGTCTCTCTCTCCTCTCTGTCTTCCCAACCGAAGTAGAACACCGAGCCCCCTCCTCGTCTTCAACCTCCTACCTTGCCATTGCCGAAACCCAACCCCCGCAGTCGACCATCGCCTTCTTCCGCTCTCTCCCATCAGTCTCGCGAGCCCTACCGTTATTCCACCGCTCGTCGATTGCCTCCTCAACTACCCCTATCCTCGACAGCCAGCGTGCCACCATCCTCCTCCTGCTCGAACCACCCCCGAGCTCGCCGCCATTGCAGCCTTCCGCTCGACCAGCCCCCGCTTATCACCTTGCCACCTCGAGTTCGCCCCCGTCTCTCCATCGATGCCTCACCCTTGCCACCCTCGTCGAGCCTCGCCATCAGCACCTTCATCCTCCTCGACTTCGTTGCCATCGCTTCCCAACCACGACAACTGCAGCGTCGTTGCTCCACCTCCGACTTATCCCCGAGTGCCCTTCAATCTCCCCGTTCCTCCACCATCCTGCCTCTCCCGCTCGAGCAACCACCCATCGATTCTGCTGCCGCCTCACCCCGCCTCAGTCAACCGCTCGTCGTCCAGTCGACACCCCTGCCTCCAGCCATCACTGCACCCGAGCTCCTCTGTTCTTGGTTCAAGCCAACAGTGCATCAAGTTCAATCCCAGCAGTCCGATCATCATGATCATGATCATCATGTCCCCTTGATTTTAATCTTGGTCATCTGATCTGCATTGATCATCATCACCATCATCATCAAGACAGTTGATCTTGGCCGTCCGATCTCCCTTGATCATCGCGATCGTGATCATCATCAACATCTTGATCTTGATCTTCGATCTCAGCCGTCCGTTCATCTAATCTTGATCCTCATCCAGATCCGTGCCAATCTGTCTGATCAGATCTTGATCATCATCATCAAGTTCATTGCCGACCGTTGATCGCCATCTTAATCTTGATCCACATCGAGATCCGTGCCCGATCGTGATCGTCTCATCAAGGTTCGCTTGGTTCGCAATCGTCACCGAGATTCCGATCCTGTTATTTTTTGCATATTCGGATTTATCGTCATCAAAGGCAAGTCCACTTGAACTTGTTTATTTTTCTAGTTCAAGATTATTGAATTCCGCAAGTAGTTCTAACTACAACAAATACGCCATTTGATAGCATTTTGTAAATGCTATCAAAGATCTACGACAGCATTTCGCAAACGCTGTCATTGCCCCCGCTATAGAAAGTCCATAGCATTTTGGAAAAACGTTGTCGAATTTATGGCGTTTTGGAAACGCTATAAATTTGATAGCGTTTTGTAGATACGCTATCGTAATTATAGCGTTTTGAAAATGCTATAAATACTATAGAGTTTTGTTTCTACCTATTGGGTTGATAGGTAGAATTGATTTGGTTGGGTTGATAGCTAGAATTGATTAAAATTTTCTGCAAAATATGTATTTAACTGCAAAATTTTATCTTCTTCTGTTCTTCTGTATCATTGATTTGGTTTGACTCAATAACATATAACATCATCAGAGTTGTGTAAATTTGTGTTAGTAACAACAGAATGTTTTTCAATTTATCAATAGGTCCATCATACAGCATATGCAATTGCTCTAAAAGCAGTACTTTTTATCTGTATCAGCAAATGTACATTGACTTCTACCCAACAGAAAAGATCGAAGAAAACATATAGCTCAATAAGTTACAATTTCAGAACTATGAAGGCAAATAAAAGGATGCCCTCATAATTTGAACAAAACAGGAGGGGAAAAAGAAAAATGAAAGGAAAGTTCAAGCCTTAGCTACAACACTACACTGAACAAAACCTTATAGATTAATACCCCCTTCTCTGAACCCTTTCCTTTTTTACTTTTCTTTAACTTACAATAGCTTGAAGAAGTAAAAGCTGCGCTAAAATTGATCTATTCACGTCCTTGCTGCAGAGCGCTCGTCTGGTCCAGCAAGCATAGTCCGCCAACATGACATGGTTAAAACAAAAATGCTTTGCTTCCAAACTACCATGAGGGATAAACTTGTAAACAAGCAACCATTGATCATCTTCAATGCAATGTCCAATCAACTTCACTAAATTTGGATAAAGAAGATCACCGAGAAAATTTACTTCGGCCTGCAGATGCACAAATTGTTATCATTCAATTATAGAAGTACAATAAAATTAAAATTAAAAAAATAGAAATAGAAATAAAAACCAATGTGAGTCAACCTATAAAACAAAGAAAATTGCTAACCAACCACTCTTTATGCCCTTGAAGTTCATCAAGATTTAGGGTCTTGACAGCTACAGTTAGCCCTGTACCAGGTTTCATAGGAGCAGTTCAATTTTCTTCAATCCAACCTTTAAAGACACAACCAAAACCTCCTTCACCAAGAAGACTCTCTAGTCTGAAGTTTCTAGTGGCTGCCTTAAGCTCATTGAAGCCAAACTTCCTAAGTTGAGATTCAATTTTCAATTCCTCGCCTACTTTGCTTGTAGATGAACTACTTTCTGCATTACTGGTAGTAGTAGAACCAGACACTATGGTAGCAGTTGGTTGGTCTCTGCTAACATCATTAGCGGATTTACTTACTGCACAAACCAATCACAATACAAGTGGATTATTTATTTATTTATATATTCTTCACACACACAAAAATGGCATATCATACATGCATATATCACTGGGGGAAAAAGTTAGAAATATGAACTTCCATTGGAAAAATGGTGCTAGATGTCCTTTTCATTTTATAGTGCTTCATTTAGAATTATGTACTTAAGGCTTCAAAGATTAGTTTGGTTTAAGATTATAAAACTTGACCATAATATCTTCCTAGAACATCACAAAGACCACAAACCTGATCTGATGTACCTATGGTAAAAGAAAAACAAACAACATCTTTTTATATTTCGACATAGATGATTGGGTATTGCTCGGATTGACTTTAAAGCAAGTGTGAAGGAGAGTCCTCTCCTAGCTTGCCAGAAAAGTGACTGACGGCACTACCACCACCTTTCACTCCACAAAGCTAGAGAACAATAAAAGTAACAAACATTAGAAAATAGTAACTACTATGCTAATTAAACTGAAATTTCAAATGTTTATATGAGCCAAATTTTTAGCATTGAAATAAAACCATATGTGCAGTTTTAATAAACACCTCGAATTTTTAAAATACTGAAAATGTCTGTCTTTATATATTTTGAATGGTGAAAATTATTTTTGATGTATTTTATTTAAATATTGACACTGGTATGAATATTTGTGGTAGATTGGTATTATTGATATATTGGAGCTACGTGTTGAAATTTTATGTGAAGAGATATTGTTTATTTTTATTTTATTTTATAATTGTGGAGGATTATTATGCGATAAATTTAGTGTATTTTTGTATTGTTGGTATTATTAAAGAATAGAGTTGGGGTTATTTGAAATACTTTGGAGGTCTGAGGGCTTATTTGTAATTAACCCTTTATAAATATTTATTTATAAACTTTTTTTTATAAAATCCCCTAAACCCTTTCCCCTCTCCTCCTCTTTTCCCTTTTTCTTCTTTTTTCCCGATTGAAGCCTCCGGCCGCAACCCATTCGGCCGATCTTCCCCAGCCCAAATCCGACCAAATTTCTCCATGATTTTCAAATTAGTTCTAGGGGATGACTAATTGAAGGGTCCTCTACGTCGTGGCGGTGTCCGTTTTTCGAAAGGATTTCGAAAAGGTAAACCCTAGATTTTATTATTGTATAAAATTTAGTGTGGTTAATTTATTTTGAGTAAGAGTATTATGGTAGAGAGATTAGAAGATGTTGAGAAGGGTAGAGACGAGAAATTAGCAATTTCTTAGAGATTTTACAAGTTGCTAATAAATTAGGGTTTTGGGTTTGTAAAAGAGAATTATATATGTGAGAATTATCTCCTTTATAGTAGTAGAATTTTAGTAGAACCATTAGAATAATTTGGGGGTGATTTTGGTAATTTCATGGGGATAAAATCCCGTAGTAATTTGAATATTACGTACAATGCACGTGTGCATCCCAGGCATTCAATCAAACGCCTGATTGATGTTAGGATTAGTGTTATTATTTCTTGTGGTTGATTTAGATGATTTGAGCCTTAATTGCGTTGAAATTTGATAATAGGATATGTTAGCAAATTTGGAGGTGGAACGGCGTGCTGGCGCTTCGAGTCTTCACGGGATGCTATGTGAGTATGATCTTTTTATTTTATATGCATAAAGTGATATGAAAATTTTAAAATATGGATTGGTGTGTGACGTGTGAAGTAGATTGAATATAGAAAAGTACATAAGTATGATACGGAGTAAATTATGAGGTGTAAGAAATTAGTATATATATGTATGGGAGTGTGTTGTTGTTTGTAGATAAATATCGATATGCTTCGGGGTTGTAATGATTAGATTTATGTATGTGAATGTATGGGGATGTGTGATGTGTGATCTCATGACTGATGTGATGAGATGGAACGCACGGTGTATATGATGTGATATTGTGATGCGATAACATGATGATACGAGACATGTGGTGTATGTTTGTGTTATATATGTATCATGGTATTGACTCGTGATATGATAATTGATGAAATTAGTAAGTGGGTATATGTTTACACTATAGTTATGTTCAAAGTGAATTAATGAACAATAGTATGATATTATAAGGATATGAATTATATGTTTTGATACTCTTATGATATGGAATAACATAATGTAGTTCTTTTAGTAATGTTATAACTTGGCATATGCCTATATATGATACAATGAGGTAATGAATAATATGGTATCCTTAATGTGGGATGTTATGGATAAATAAATATTTTTGGCGCATTAATATTATGCAATAATATGATATGATGTTTTTAAATGTTGAATGACATGGTGTATGCATACTGTGGTATAATGATATGATGGTTAATATTGTGGACACCGGATATGCATAGGGTAAGATAAAAGATAAGATGGTACGTGCTAATAAAATGTGTTACTAATTCATGTGGTTAACGTCAAAGACATGACTAGTTGTGATTCAAAAGTGAAATGCTTGTGTTGATAAAGAAAGATGAAATGACTAATGCTAATAACAGATGATTTTGTTGACCAGTACCTACAGCAATCCTGGGGGTTTGGGCTAGACCTCCTAACGCCCAAGGACCGGCTTGGGAATAGTTGACCCAAACTATGTTTGGGGTAAGTGGTTTTTATTGCCCAAGCTATCGGCTTGAGGCCCGGTTTCCCTCGATGATACCCCAGGTGGGACATGGGAGTGCAGATACCTCCGGTGGGACCGAAGAGAGATATGATACCTCAGGTGGGACCTGAGAGAGAGTTGATACCCCAGGATAGACCTGGGAGAGCAGATACCTCCGGATAGACCGGAGAGAGATATGATACCTCAGGTGGGACCTGGGAGTGCAGATACCTCTGGTGGGACCGGAGAGAGATATGATACCTCAGGTGGGACCTGAGAGAGAGTTGATACCCCAGGATAGACCTGGGAGAGCAGATACCTCCGGATAGACCGGAGAGAGATATGATACCTCAGGTGGGACCTGAGAGAGAGTTGATACCCCAGGATAGACCTGGAGAGCAGATACCTCCGGATAGACCGGAGAGAGATATGATACCTCAGGTGGGACCTGAGAGAGTGTGGTGTTCCCTCGCTAGTTCGGCTAGGAGGAAGATGTAGCCTCGGACGAGTAAAACTCTGTGTGAGCATCGGGCCGCATGTTTACTGGGCTGTCGGCTTTCAGTATGTTGGGATACTGTGGCTCACTGGTCGACAAACTAATAAAATAACTAAGTGTTAATAAAAATGTGAAAGTACAGAAAGTGAATTGTGAATTGTGGATGAGAAAGAAAGTAGTTGTGAATGAAGTAAATGTGAAGGAAAACGAGTTATGGGTTAGTGTATGAAAAGAAGTGATAAATGTAGTATGTGGTTAATTTAAATGAAAATAATAAAAGAGACATGTGTTCTTATGAATAGTACGAAGTAATTGTATTATGTATGTGATCATTAAAGTAAAATATACAGTTGATATGAGTTGTACCTTGGAATTGTATCAAGGAACTACCTACCCGCTATTTCTGTGGAAATGGTGGGAACTACCTGCCTTCGCATAATTCGCAGGTGAGCTGGTATGATAGTGGTAATGATTAATGGAAATAAAGAATTAAGTTAAGTGAAGATGATAAGTGATTGAAGTAAATTAATAACCAAGCTATCGGTTTGAGATGTGATGTGTTATTACCCAAACTGTGTGTTTGGAGTGCGGTGATTATTACCCAAGCTATCGGCTTTGGGGTGTGATATGTTGTGATCCAAATTGTGTTTAGGGATATGGAGTATATTGTGATAAGAATGAAAGTGAAGTTAATGGTATTTTGTGTTATAAGTGATATGATAATGTTGTAATGAAATGTAAGCAAATTGTTATGTGCACTGAGGTGTTATATTTTGTGTTATAAGACATGAATTAATATGATATTATGAGAAGAAATGCACATGTTCATGATGTGATACGAGTTATAATACAATAAGATCAATACCTGTATTATGAGGTTGGTAATGAAAATGGTTATTAAAGAAAGTATGCTGTGTTATAAGTTGGGGTGCCTTGGAATTGTGACTAGGAACTACCTGCCTGCTATTTCGGAGGAAATAGTGGGAACTACCTGCCTAGGCACAATTTTCAGGAAGAATGAGTGGGTTGTTAATATGCTAGATGCATTGTGAGTTGAAATAAAAGTAAGTAATTCGCAAGGTGAGGGTGAAAGTAAGCTATATGATGAGATTGGAATGAAAAGAAAATAAAGGGTAAATTTTAATGGGAATAAAAGTTAATATGTTACATGATGTGCTGTAAATTATGGTTAAGTGTGATATCTCAAATTGGATGAACCTGCTGTCATACAATGAACCAACGTGGTATTAGGAGACTGAATAATGTGATGATACGTGGGGTGAATGTGTTATTAGGAGACTAAGCATGGGGAAGGTTATGCGATTAAAATGAAAGCATATGAGGATATACGATGAAAATGAATAAGATGATTTAAAGTGGAATGAATGTGAAGTAAGGTTATGAGATAAGTAGGAAAGAATACGAGTCGTGTGTATAAATGAAAATAAATGGTGAATGAAATACGTGGTTGAATAGTATGAAGAAAAGGAGGTAGTGACCTTATGTGATTATTAATGTAAATAAAGAAATGATGAGGTGATGGAAATTGTGAAAAGATAGAGTATTAGCGTTGGAGAGTTCAAAATGAAAAGTAATAGAGTGTGAATTAATATGTTGCTATGTGATTGAATGTGAATTGAAAGAGTTGTATGTATATATATTTATATATATACACAGTTACATGTTAATATGATGCATATAGTGAAGTTATGGTTTTATACAGATGGATACAGTTTGGCAGAATACCTTGATATAAATTCGTATGTATGGCGTTTTATGTGCGAATTTAAGGTTGAATTTCTTATATTGATATTCGTAAGTTTAAGTTGTTTTCTTTTTATAATTTAATTGAATTATGAGTTTAGTAAATTATACTCACACTAGAAATGGCTAACCCTTTAGTATTTGGGGGGTTAGGGGAGTCCGAGGACTACCCTAGATCCCCTACTGTTACAGGTTCTCATCAGTGCAGAGGTGAGGCGCAGATGGTACGGTGAAGTTTTATTTTAAAATTTTTGTACTAATTAGTTATGATGAATAGTTGAATTTATGATTTAAATTGTAATCTGAATGTATATGCGTGTATATGATGATGATGAGTATAGTGTGGGGTGGTATGGTATGTTTGTGACCCGTACCCATCTCGTTGTGGAGTACCGGGCTTTGTGGTAGGTTTTACAAAGATTTTTCTAAATTTTTACCTCGTTTTTCAAAGAAATTTATAGTTTTTATTTGATATTTGATAATCCGTTATGAGTTTGGCCCCCAGAGCATTATATTATATTTCTTGTGTGTTTTTGCTCATTTTGGTCTGGGGAGCCCGTGAAATGATTGCATGTATTGTGAGCTACGAAATTTTGAGCAGAATTCCGTAAGCTATTTGTGTTTCGGGGCAAAATTTACAGGGGAAGCTTTGTCGAAATTTTCTTTGAAATATAACTTTCTTAGTTTATGTTTAAAGTAATATAAAAATTGAAAGAATTGAGTTTGGAGTCAAAAAAAAATTTGGGGCGTTACAAGTTTATGTTGAATAGTTTAACAGTCGGGCATCATGGTAACCTGGTCTAATTTCCCATGGAGCATAATTCACTTCTAATGGTGTATTACTTTACCTGCATTGATGTAGAGTATGATTCCGTAGCTTTTGTGGTTCTTCCTTTACAAAGCTTTATTCTCAGCTTCCCCACATTGAATACATGAATTGATTCTGATGGATGATTATGTCCATTCATTTGCACAACCACCACCTGATTAATACAAAAGAAAGAGATTCAAATGCAATAATCTCCCAAAGGATGGTTGAGGCTAGGTTATTCAATTTTAAAAATTGACCGAAATAAGCCTATGAAATATCCACCAGCTTCAAAGAGATATACCACTCCTAAGTCCTATATGAAGATGAGAAGAAATAAGAGTGAAATATTACACCTCAATTTCAAACAGGTATGTCAAGATGACATAGTTTACTGAATAGATATAAGATAATTAGAAGTGCTGAAGGATAAGTCAAAGCCTTACATTAAACTCATTGTCTTCATTTCTTAGAAGTGACTCCACGAAGGATCCCAATCCTGCAGCTATTTTGAAGAAATAAAATAAAGTTAAGCTGAATTCATTAAAATAAATTTATTTGCATGAAATGCATTTTCATATGTACTAGACATTGTCGTTGTCATTGTTAGATTTCCCAACAAAGTGGGTCCATGGTTGAAGTGCATAGCTTCATCAAAGATGTGACAATTATGAACTACTAAAACCCTCCTAATTCTCTTGAAAGATGATTGCATTATGCTGGAGGGAAACTACAATCAAACTCTTCAGGTACATGCATGTAACATAGAGTAATACACATAAAACTTTATAATTTAATGAAAAAATTGAGAAGATTGTAAGTGATAAGTTAATTAACATGGAAAATACTAGAGTTGATACTCACATTTAAAAAACTAAAAATATTTACTCTAGGAAGGAAACTTCCAAATAAAAGAGTTAGCAAAACATTTAAGTAGATACTTTTGGACTGTCTACATTTTCTGCTATAATGGTAGCAATAATATTTGCACTCAACTGAAAACTCTAGCACCTATTGTCAGAATAATAATATTATAAATGGTGAAAGAAATTATAGACCCTAAAAGAGAATCAGGCAATGCAATGAAACATAGAAACCCTAAACCCATGAGCTCATTTTTGCCAGCTGATTACTAAGAACAATAGCCTGCTTTTACAATTAAGTTGATTAGAGGGCATGACACGAAGATAAGAATAATACAAGTATTTAAACACCATGATGCAGGGTCAGTAAGAGTTTAATACTTTCATACTAAGAGTTAAATACTTTCATTTTCAAGTAGCATTGCAAAAAAGCGATTAAAACAAGTTCATTACTATACTACATGCAAGTGCTCAACTAAAGTATGTAGCACACTGTTATTTTCTCTTGTATTTCTAAGAATCAGGCAATGCAATGAGAATGTGCCACATCAAGTAGTGGAGCACAACATGTAGTGCGGACATAATAATTACAGTAACATTACTCAATGAAATACATCGTCTTTGTCATCGACAAGGATGTATATATTGTAGATATTCTCCCATCACTTATTTTTGACAAAATATGTAATGAATGTAACAATATATTATACCTTGCGTGTGGGGATCCTTTAATAGGTTTCTGGCCATACTTCCTCCATGAGAAGTCATCCATGGGTGTCTCTGCCATCTTCATCCCCACCACCATTGGCACCCTCACATTCCTCTTCACCTTCAACTTCCTAACTCTCTCCAATCACAACTGATTAGCCGCTTCAAATTATACAAAATATTGAATAAACATACAAAATATAGAATAAACATAGAAACCTTAAACCCTAATTTCACTTACCTGCAAAGATCGAGACAGGAATTGTACAAATTCGATGAAAATTGATTCGCAACCATAACCCTAACAATTTGATTGATGAAGGGAGGCGCCAAAGGGGGCGGGTGGCAGTGATGGGGGAAGGAGCGACAAAAGGGGAGGGGAAGGGTATGCCAGCGCCGAAGGGGGGTGGCAGCGATAGGGGAAGGAGCGACGACGGTGGAGGAAGATGGGGACGGCGGCACCGAACGGGCGGGTGGCGGCGATGGGGGAAGGGGTGACGAGGAGGGTGGGGTACGGGGACGGGGACGGGGACGGCGATGGGCGATGCGGGAGGAACGAAGGATAATTGAAGAAAAATAAGAGGAGGAGGAGGAGGAGAAAATGAACAGTTATTGTGATTTCGATCGGGGAGGAGAAAATGAATTGGTTTGAGAATGATTTGGATTTTAATTAGAATTTTCTTTGTTACCCTTACCACTTCAGTTTATTTACAGATATTATAGCATTTCTAAAATGCTGTAAAAAATACAGCATTCTAAAAATACTGTCGTAGCTAAGAATAAATTTCAAAATTAATCAAAGATAGCATTTTATTCAGAAATGCTATTATTGATCACTTTCAATTGCATTTACACTTAAACTCTATAATAAATCCACTATAAAAAGCCATGTATGTTGTAGTGTCTCTTTCAATTATCGTAATATTGCATTGTGTACCTTTCGTTGGGGATATCGAGGGTTTACACGAGCTAACCCAAAGTATCCTCGACTTCGTGCCAATATCCATTGATTCAAACCCAAACTTGCACGCATACACGATATGAATAACTTGGCTAGAAACTTGTATATAGAAATATATAGTGATTGAATACATGTTGATTGATTGAGATCTCGTGAATTGAATCATGGCATGATAACTTGGCATTACAAACTATATAAAAAAAAAATCCATCCTAATTGTTGTACATTATTGTTAATGCATTCCATGATTCAAGAATAAGTAGATTGTTCATTTTGATAAATATATAAATGATGACTTTTTATTATTTCTTGCTGTCTGCCCTGTTTTGTACTGAGATTTCGATCCTGTTACAATAAGAATAAACCAAAACTATATAAAAAGGAATTGTAGCCTAACGAATCTAGTTTCTAGAAAATATTACGGATCTAGATTCCGATTTGTGAGTTGTTAGATATTACAGTTTTAGTCACTGTTGGTCTGTATTTCCAGAATTACAGTTTAGTGAAACACCGACACAACTTCTAATAGAAATGCAGTAGTAACAGTACTGTAATGACATGAAACTCTCCAAAAACTTAGCAGACATGCTGAGGATTCATTCATATTTTTTCATAGATTTTTATGTTGATTTTACACCTTGAGTTCATACATAGAGTTTTGACTATAAGTTGCTGTTAGAACCCTTAAGCTGTAAAGATTAGGGTAATCGACCTAGTTATAGTCAGAATCAATCGAAACTTACTGAATATGAATTGTAGCCCCATATGTCTAGTTTACAGCCCTTTTAACGGAATCGGATTCCGAATTATAGTTTGTGAATTATTGCTATTTTAGTACTGCTGTGTCTGCTTTTTTCAGATTCACAATTACATGTATATTATCATGCATCGCATCTTTTTGTTGCATCCTTATCATCGCCTTGATACTTTTATACACACTTGCATGATCATGAATGACATAATAAAATATTAAACAAGTCGGGGTAATGAGAGTTGACTTAGTAGTGGATAATCTTAGAAACTGTACTTGGTAGGATCCTTCTTGTGTACTTGGACTATTGATATGGAAGGTGGAGAAATACTTGTGTAATACCCTGTATTTACAGCGAACAGTCGACTGGTCCATGTAGCAGTCGACTGCTACTGCATAGTTGGGCCGAATTAGGCCAGATTTGAGAAGGATTTGAGAAATTTAGTCCCACATGGGAAGTGCACAAAAAATAATTTGAGTATAAATATAATTAGCCAATGATCAAGAGTCACCTAATTGGTTAACCACCTTTTGAGAGGCAGCGTGTGGTGGGCAGTTGTACTACATAGTATCTAATTTGTCTTCTAAAAATATTAAAAATTGTCTGAGTATTGGGGCGGGGCGTTACAAATGGTATCAGAGCCGACTTTCGACACCGGGTGTAGAAGAGGTCAGGGCGATCTGCGGTGTTGAGAGTCACTTATCTCCGGGATCAGGTAGGATCTGCGGTGTTGAGAGTGATTTATCTCCGGGGTCGAGGACTATTCTACATCGGCTAGAAAGGCGGATCCTACACTAGATGTGTGCCCTGTACTCAGCGAGGACGCTGATTTCTAAGGTGGGGTGTATGTAATACCCCGTATTTGCAGCGAACAGTCGACTGGTTCATGTAGCAGTCGACTGCTACTGTATAGTTGGGCCGGATTGGGTCAGATTTGAGAAGGATTTGAGAAATTTAGTCCCACATGGGAAGTGCACAAAAAATAATTTGAGTATAGATATAATTAGCCAATGATCAAGAGTCACCTAATTGGCTAACCACCTTTTGAGAGGCAGCGTGTGGTGGGCAGTTGTACTACATAGTATCTAACTTTTCTTCTAAAAATATTAAAAATTGTCTGAGTATTGAGGCGGGGTGTTACAACTTGTGACCTTGTTATCATGTTATCACGTTATCTTGTTATCATGTTATCTAGTTACATTGAGTACACGCTCTGTAGATCCCACCACTAAGTCTAAAACGAACACTGTTTTGCATGCACCGAACCTGTGGTATGGGACACAGTAGTACGTGCACTAGATAGAAAAAATAAAATGCTAATAAATCAAAGTTGACACTTGTACACTTGATCATGACAATTGTTTATCGACATTGTTATCGCTTTTGATTTTGTTCTTGCTTCATATTCCTTGATGTACCATGTTCCTTTACTCTTTATTTTTCACTACTTGCTGTCTTTACTTGCTCTAACGAATATTTTTCCCACTCTAGTTGATCCAACTACAGGTGCATAAGGAGAATTGCCAGAAAGCATTAGTGAACAGTTCTTCTAAGATTTGAGCAGGAACATGCTTTGAAATAAATTGTTTCTTCCATGTTATTTTTATATTGCATTTTTACTTTTGTTGATTTGTATCCCGGGCTTTGTTGACCCGTAATTGTTGCTTATTTATAGTTGGTTATTATGTTGGACTACTGCATGTTTTATCTCAGTAATTATTTATGTGATTATGTTTTTCTGCATGATTGTGATTATTCCTTTTTCATATTGTTGGGTTAAGACTGGTACAGCTTATGGATGATGTTAATATCATTCGCTGGGCCTTCATCACGGGCTCGTATTCCGTATTTTGGGAAGCAGGGCGTCACATAATTAATGATTAATTACTAAACCTTCTTATTTACTAAATGAGAAATTAATGATGTGGCATGCATTTCATACATTGCGCAACTAACCATTTTTAGGATTTTCCAATCACATGCATGTCACCTCATTAATTGCTCATTTACTAAATGAGCAAGTTACTCATACCCCTTTTCCCCAAATTATAAAGATCGTATATATTTATTCAGTATATAGTTTATTCTTGTACATGAGCCAAGTAAAAACATACAAAAACGATCAATAGCATTAATGATATTGGTAAAAATAGAACCAAATTGGCACTGTTCAAATTGGGCACGAATCATAAATCTCTCAAGGGCAAAATGGTAAATTTTAGCAAATACGAGTCCGTAAAAGAAAGTTGGGCCTTTTTCAGCTCCAACAACTCAAAATAGGCTTATCATATTGGGTTTCCATAACAGCCCAACATGAAGGAGTTCAAGTTTATCCAAAGTTGTCATCTTAAATTCCCTATCTCTAGAGAGTATCTACTATATCTCCATCCATAAGAGATGGTTTAAAAACTTTATCTCTTTATCAAGAGAACAATCATAACTCTATCACTTTACATGGAAGAGGATAACCAATCTTATCAAAATACCGGGAATTAAAGATAAATTCAATATCTTGAAACTGGCTCCCTTAGCTACTATAAATAGCTCATGACCTCTTCGGAAACAAAGTAATTGCAATTTTTGCTCACAAAACTCTTCATCTCTTCTGAGTTTCTGACTTGGGAATCGGAGGATTTGTTGCCAGAGCCAACCCAGTGTTTCAGACTATTCTACAGGTTAGTCGGAGCGATCACAACCGTTCAAATCAGATCTAACCGTCCACAGCAGACAGATTTCAGAATCATGATTAGTTTACGGCGATCAGCTTCGGCGAAAAGTAAAGGTTAGATCTTTTATTGTTTTCCCTAAAGAATTTACAGTATATGTTTGTTCCTAGATAGAAAATAGCAGCAACAAATTGGCGCCATCTATGGAAAATATAAAAGAAATCTGACCAAACTTCGCCGGTAAATAACTAGTTTTTCAACCATGTTTCCAAAGGGAAAAGGGAAGGCGGTGGCCTCAAGCCAATAAGCCAACCCTCTTCCTCCACCTCCTCCTCATGCAGAGGACCTCCTTCTACTTCTCAACAGGATCAAACCCCTAAACCAAATCAGCACCCAGGGGTAACAGGGAGGAAGAAGCACCCATCACAATGGCATAATTATGAAACTTCAAAGATTAGGTCCTTCAAGCCATCCACGTCGTCCATGGTAGGACTCGAAAAACCAGCATTCACTGCCATACTCTTTCATGACCAGAGGAGTCTCGTGAATCCACTAAGTTCGAAGAACAAGGCAACGCAGTCGACCAGTGCCTCGAAAAATGGAGGACTGTCTAACACTAATGAAACATGAAGAAGGAAGACTGGAGGGAGCATACCGCCTCATCTGATCCCCCTTCTCCAGAACAATCCTCGAGGCTCACGTCCCAGAAAATTTCAAAATTCCATCTATTGAGCCATACAATGGCGAGTCTGACTCGATATGCCACCTTGAGAGGTTTAAAACCCTCATGATGATCCATCAAGCATCTGACTCCCACCTCTGCAATACTTTTCCAGTAACCCTGAAAGGATCAGTGCTTGAGTGGTTCTCTTGTCCCTCTCCAAGGTCCGTCTTCTCCTTCGACCAGCTTGAGGAACTCTTCCTCACATACTTCATCACTAGTTGCAAGACAGAGAAGACCAGTGCCTCCCTACTTAACTTGAAGCAAAGGGATGTGGAATCTCTCAAGAGTTATGTTTGGCACTTCACGGCCGAGTCCCAGTCTATCCCTTCACTCTACTCATTCGTAGACATGCTCCCTTCAGGTACAATGTAAGTCATGTCCTCCTCAAAGGTTCTCTCGCCAAGAGAGCCCCTAGGGACTTCCTAGATCTCATTCAAAGAGTTAAGAAGTACATCCGAGTGAAAGATGCCATTCGTTCCTAAGAACAGAAGGGGTCCTCATCCGGGAACAAATGGAAGAATACCAATGAAGAGGAACTGAAGAAGTCACAGAAGGATGTCTTGGGCCAGCATCACCCTCCTCCAGTGCCTCATTTTGAGAAGTTCACACACTTAATGCTAGTATCCCTGCAATCATCATGGAAGTTGAGAACGACAGGCTCCTTTAACCTCCCTCAAAGATGAACACTTCAAGTACGAGAAAAGACAAGAACAAGTGGTGTGCATTTCACAAGGACCACGGATACCTCACAGATGACTATCGAGCACTCAAACAAGAGCTTGAAGCTCTGTTTCGGCGAGGAAACCTCATCAAGTTCACCCAAAGAAACAACACCAAACCTCCTCCTATAAGGGAAGATAACAAATGACCAGAGAGGCCCTTTGAGTCCCAATACTCAGGATGCTTGGCAGTGTTCCACTCCATTTATGGGGGAGCAGTGGGGTGATTGTCCAACTCCTTTAGGAAAGCATTTCTTCGTGAGGTAAATTCGATTCACAACCCCCCCCCCCCCCCCGGTACGAGCTCTGGGTTCCGATAACATTCTTATATCAATACTTCAAAGGCATTCGAACACCTCACTGCGATGCACTTGTAATCAGCATATGCATGTCAAATTATGAGGAGGGTTGCGTCCTAGTAGATAATGGCAGGTCGGTAAACATCCTCTTCCTAGATGAATTCGATGGTCTCAAACTCTCATGGTACTGTCTCAAATTTGCTAGGTACGACCTTCATGGATTCTCCAAAGCCTCGGTTCAGATTGAAGGGTTAGTCACCCTTGATGTGACTGTGGAAAAAGCTCTAGCCACTTGCACAGAAGCACTCAAATTCATGCTCGTTAAGATGAATTCTTCTTATAATGCCATCTTTGGTCGTCCGGGGCTAGCAACCCTTCACGCGGTTGCCTCAACCTTCTACATGAAGATGAAGTTCCCCACAATAGTAGGGGTAGAAGAAGCCAAAGGGAGCCAAGAAGCTGCTCGAGTATGTTACACCGCTACAATGGGGGCTCAGTCCTCCCCCTCGATGCCATGGCACACCAGCATGATAGGGGACAAGCTAGATCTGAGCTCGTAGACGAACTAGAAGAAATCTCATTCTCTGAAAAGGATCAAGCCAAGAGTTTTCGAGTAAGCAAGGCTCTCCCCCATCAATTTAAAAAGCAACTCATTGCTTGCATAAGGAGGAACCGAGAACTGTTCGCTTCGACCACCTCTTACATGTCAGGCATCTCCGAAGATCTAATCATGCACCGTATGAGCGTGAACCAAGATGTTAAGCCCATCCAACAAAAGCATCATAAGGTTTCCCCTGACATATAGCAAGCAATCAAGGTGGAAGTCGAGAAGCTCCTAACCGCCGGCTTCATTCAAGAACTTAGTTACCCTGTGTGGCTCACAAATGTAGTAATGGTAAAGAAAGCCAACGACAAATGGAGAATCTGCATAGACTTCACCAATCTCAACAAGGTGTATCCAAAAGACTCATTCCCTCTACCTAGCATAGATGCCTTGATCGAAGCCACCTCCAGTCGTGAGCTCCTAAGCTTCATGAATGCCTTCTCGGGGTACAACCAGATCGGAGCATTTCCAATAGACATCCCAAAGACGTCCTTCGTCACTGATCAAGAACTTTATTACTACTGAGTCATGCCCTGCAGGTTGAAGAATGCCAGAGCCACATACCAACGCTTGGAGTAACCAAGAATTCAAGGAGCAAATTGACCAAAATATGGAAGTCTACGTAGATGACATGCTCGTCAAGAGCCTCAAGAAAGAATACCATGTGCTCGATCTCCAAGAAGCATTTGATGTACTACAGAGACAGAACATGAGGTTGAATCCCTCAAAATGTGCCTTAGGATTCGTGGTCAACCAAAGAAGAATCGAAGCCAACTGTGAAAAGATCAGAACCATACTTGACATGGCTCCCTCATCTACCATCAAAGAAGTCCAAAAGCTCACAGGATGAATCGCCACTATTGGACAATTTCTCTCCAAGTCTGGGGAGAAGTGCCTCACGTTCTTTAAAGCTCTCCGAGGAGCAAAGAATTTTGAGTGGGGAAAAGAACAATAGGTAGCCTTCGAACGTCTCAAAGCACACCTTGTCAATGCCCCACTCCTTAGCAAGCCCAAGAAGGGAGAGGTCCTCTACCTCTACTTGGCTACTTCAGATCAAACCATGAGTTTCGTCTTGGTAAAGGAAGAAGATCGAGTGCAGAAGCCGATCTATTATGTGAGCAAAGTACTTCACAATGTCGAGCTTTAGTACTCTAAAATGGATACGATGACCTATGAATTAGTCACAGCCACCCAAAAGCACCACCCATACTTCCAAGCACACTCCATCTAGGTTGTTACAGCCGCTTAAGTAAGTACTCCACAAGCCAGAAAGCTCCAGAAGACTTATGAACAAGTTTATTGAGTTGAGCCACGATATCACCTATAGACAGAGAACAACAATCAACGCTAAGCTTTGGCCGAGTTCATCGTTAAGAGCATTATCCCTTATCTCCCCAAGGAAGGAGAAGGCACCCCCCCATGCACACACACTTTGGAGTTGATGGGTCCTCTTGCCTCGAAGGGAGCGTAGCCGGAGTTATCTTGCTCGATCCCGACGAATTCACTGACAAGTATTCACTACGCCTCAACTTCCCAGCCACTAACAACGAAACCGAGTATAAAGCACTCATCGCCGGACTCCACTTAGCACGAAAAGTAGGGGCATGAAGAGTCAGGGTTTTTAGCGACTCCCAATTGTTCCTGAATCAAATCTGAGGTGACTATGAAGCTAAAGATGACCACATGATCGAATATTTGGCCTATCTGAAGAAGATCTTGTCCATATTCAAGAAATCCTAAGTCACTCGCATTCCATACGAGGAAAATAGGCAAGCAGATGCCCTCTTTAAGTTAGCATCTTCATCGTTCGATGGACACGACCACACTGTGCTCATTGAGGTCCTACTCAAGCCAAGCATTGAAGATGAGATATTGGAGCTCATGTTTGTCACCCCCCAAACACTCGGTGATTGTTGGATGAAACCATTGATTGACTTCCATGACAAGGGATTCCTCCCATCGGACCTTAAAGAAGTAAGAAAAATCTGGGTGAGGACCGAAAGATATACACTTGTTGAAGGAGTCCTCTACAAGCAATCCTACACCCAGGTTGACGGCCGACCTAACTTATGATGCCTCTTCCCCGACTATTATAGAACACAAGGTTCAACAATTCTTGTGAAAGAACATAGTCTACTAGTTTGGGATCCCCCAAACACTAGTCACTGGCATTGGAACACAATTCGCCGACAAGGGATTTTGCAAGTTTTGCACCGATCTGGGGGTTAAGCAATCTCCTCTATATGACACCTCTAGACCAATGGCCAAGTCGATAATGCCAATCGGCAAATATTGGATGCCTCGAGAAGAGACTTGGCGAAGCTCCAAAGGGACTATGGGTTGAAGACCTCCCAAGCATGCCCTGGTCCTATAAAACCACGAAGACAATCCCACGGAAAAATCCCCATTCAACATCACCTTCGAGCACTCATCCCTCCGAAAGTCAGATTACCTTCACCTCGCTCCTTCTCCTTCAACGAAGAACAAAACTCAAATGAACTCCGGGGCGATTTAGATCTCGTTGAATAAATGCGAGAGAAGTCCACCCTACGAAGACACATCTACCAACAGAACGTAAAGAAGTTCTATAACAAGAAAGTACGCCCGGCCAACCTCAAAGAGGGGGACCTCGTCCTTCGGAAGCTCGAGATATCTGACCCATGCAAGAAGGGAAAGCTCACTCCAAACTGAGAGGGACCATACGAAGTTTACCAAGTGGTCCATCCAGGAGCTTACAGACTTGAAGACTTGAGGGGGAAGAAAATACAAAGGACTTGGAACGCCGATCTCCTGATGAAATACAATGAGGACAATTAATGCCCTCCTTTAGTAGTATTTTTTAGTTAAAACATGTAATAAAGGCCGATACTTATAACAGTCATAACATGTAATAAAGGGTAGCAACCAAAGCAGCCACTTAGTTTGATTTTCAATAAAAACTTAGTATATTCTTTTGCAAAATTCTTGTACAATTCTCTGGATGCAAATAATGAGTCGGACACCAAGTCTTCCCCCAAGCAACACCAACAACTCATTAAGCCCCCCATGGGACGAGTTCAGAGTCCATACCTATGACTCGGGGTTGCTCTAGCAACTTGCCACCAAGAAAGTTTGGAGGTTGATGAGTTTAATTTCTACATAATTTTATTACTCTTTTTATGCATTAAAAATGTGATTCTCATTTATTTCTTTGAATTTCATCTTCTTTCTACTTAACTTATTTATTTGTTTGTTTTTGAAGGAATGAGATGGATGTTAGGATTGTGGACTCAAATATACATAATCAGGGAGCTTGGTGTTGGAGAAAGAAAAGACACAAAGCAATTCGCAAAAAAGCAGCACCCGGTCAGACACATTGACGGTTGTTTCAAACTCGAAGATTGAAGAATCTCAATTTTTGTTCTAAATGAAAGATGTCGGTCTTCGAGTATTCTTCGAAACAAGTTTTCATAATTCATGAAAGGAGTTATTTAGCTCCGGGAAAATTATTTTTATGCAGCTGCACTCAGAAATTAGAAAATGCAGTCGACCGCGTAAAAAACGAAACTGACCACTATACTCTCTGTTTGGAGATAGACATGTAGTCGATCGCAAAAAAATGCAGTCAACGGCATCAAGCAGCTGTGTGTTATTTGGGTTGCGTGTTTCGGATCCAATTGGCTGTATTCGTGTATATCCTTTTAGGGATTCTTTTGGTGCTGTAAATATAGGCTGATGTGAACTCTAGAGGGAGGTTGGAGGCTAAGGGATTTGAAAGAGACGACTCATCACACCATTGGAGAGCAAGAGCTATAGCGTTTGACAAGATCGTCTACAGTTCTTTCTTCTCTTATATTTTTCTTTATTCAATCCAATATGATGCTTGTTAGTTTTAGTTTTACCATGAACTAATTTTATTTTATAGGGTTTCGATGTAGCCTAACTTTGAAAACACAATTTGGATTTCATATTATTTTATTCTTCTATTTTTCCATGGTTGTGTGTTTAATTCTGTTTTTAATGCTTACAATTGTCTTGCCAACTATTGTTCGATTTATTTAGTCATAAGGGATGCTGAGGAGTAACTTGTGATTTAGAATTCTGAATTGAACCCCCTTAATTGAGCAAATTAGAGATAATTGACTTAGATTAATGTGACTGTAGAGAAATCCATATAAATTAATGAATCTTCAAATAATTAGATTCACATAGAGATGTGACGAATTATTAGTTTGGGATATGTTTGGTGTTATTCGAGAGAATGCATTGAATAATTAGGTTATTTTTGTTTACAACTTGGAAGAGTATAGTTTTGAGTTTTATGGAATTATGAATTGTGTGGGATTAGATAAGCGAAATCAAAAGCTCTAGAGTTAGTTTTGCTATTAATAAACCCTAAAAATTTATATTTAGTTATTTTTAATTAGTTTAGTTTTGCCTTAGTTTAATTTAATTTAGTTGTTGTTTTTATCAGATTTTTTGTTCTCCAAATAGTAAATAATATGGCGAATTTGGTACTCAATAAAATAATTAGTCATTGTGGGTTCGACCCTCTTTTTTTTTTGAACTATACTACTTGTTGCAATTTTGTGCGCTTGCAAATTAATCTATCATGTTTTTGGTTCCATTACCGGGGACTAATTATTCTTTTATTGATATTGATAATAGCTAAATTTTTACTAATTTAGATTTTATTATGTGTAGAAAGATTGGTTTGATTGGTTTTTCTTTTATTTAATAGCTATATTCCGGGACTTAGATGTATATCACCATGGCGAGCGAGGGTAATGGAAAGGAAAATAAGGCTTTGAAGACTATGATATGCCCTCGGTTAATAGGGCAACAACAAGCATAAAGAGGCCGACTGTAGAAGCTAACAATTTTGAGGCTAAACTGGCGATCATTCAAATAACTTAACAGACTGTTCAATTTGGGGGACTATCGCACGAGGATCCTAATGTTCACATTGCAATCTTTCCAGAAATCTGCGACACTTTCAAGCATAATAGATGTCAGATGATGTTATCTGTTTGAGACTCTTCCTTTTTTCACTTAGAGATAAGGCTTGGCTTGGCTAAATTCTCTACCACCGGATGTTATAATTACTTGGGAGGGATTAGCACAAATTATTTTGGCTACGTATTTTCTACCGACAATGACAACGAAGCTAAGAAATGATATTACCACATTCACTCAATTTGAGAATTGAGTATTTTTATGATACGTGGGAGAGGTATAAAGATATATTTAGAAAGTGTCCTCATCATGAACTTCCGACATGGCTGTAAGTCCAAACATTCTATAACAGTTTAGGAGCAACACATTAGTCTATTGTAGATGCAGCAGCTGGAGTGAGCTAAACTCATGAACAAGCTTATGAGCTTTAGGAGGAGTTTGCATCTAACAATTACCAATGGTCTTCGGAGAGAACAACGCCGAGAAAAGTGGTTTGAGTTTTTGAGCTTGCTCCTATTACCACATTAGCGGCACAAATGACTACTTTATCTGAACAACTAGGTATATGAATGTTAATGCTGTTCAAATTAATATTATTTTTGATCATTGTGCAGGAAATCACTCAAGTATTGATTGCCAAGTGGGAAATCCTTCTGCTCACCAAATTTCAAATAAGCTAATTACGTGTCCAACTTCCAACATTAAAACAATCCTTATTCCAATACGTATAATCCAGGATGGAGAAATCACCCTAATTTTTCATGGAACAACAATAAAAGGGCAACTAGACCACCTCAAAATTTTCTACTGCAAGAAAAGAAGCTAACAATTGAGGAGATATTCATGCAATACATGCAAAAGACAGATTTGATGATGCAAAAGGCAGATTTGGCAGTCCAAAAAAATGTGGCTTCAATTAGCAACCTTGGGGCTCATATTGATCAACTTTCAAATATTCTTACAGAAAGGACCACTGAAACTTTGCACAACAACACCATGACCTATCTTAAGGAGCATGTCAAAGCAATAGTATTGATAAGCGGGAGAACAATTGAGCAGCTACAAGCAGAAACTGCCGAACAAAACGTGCTTGAAAAACAAGATGAGTTCGAGCCAGTTTTATAGGAACAAATGCAACAGGTGGCCAACCACCATGTTGGGAATTCTAAGGAGATGAAAGGAGCTTCAAACTCCATGACTTTCAGGGAGTTTAATTATGAAACTAATTCTAAATCTCCTTATAATTCACCAAATATTTTTCTGCAAAGACTTAAAAAGAATAAGCTTGATAATCAATTCTCTAAATTTTTTAAATATTTTTAAGCAATTGCATATTAATATTCATCTTATTGAAGCTTTAGAACAAATGCCTAAATATGCTAAAAAAGTTAAGGATATTTTATCAAACATGCGGAAGTTGGAGGAGCATGAGATGGTGATGCTAATGAAGAGAGCAGTGCAATTCTACAAAAGAAGTTACTTCCTAAACTTAAAGATCCATGGAGTTTTACGATTCCTTGCATTATTGGAATTTCTTATTTTGATAAATATTTGTGTGATTTAGGGGCAGGTATTAATCTTATGCCTTTTTCAGTTTTTAGGAAACTTGGTCTTGGAGAAGCAAAACCTGGTACAATTTCTTTACAATTGGCGAACATATTTATTAAGTATCCAAAATGGATAATTAAAGATGTATTGGTGAAGGTAGACAATTCATATTCCCAGTTGATTTCATTGTGCTTGACATTGACGAAGATGAAGAAATTTTTATAATTTTGGGGTGACATTTTCTAGCTACAGAGAGAGCTTTGATTGATGTCTAATAAGAAAATTTATTTTGAGGGTTAATGATGAGCAAGAACGTTTGATGTTTTTGAATCCATGGAGTTTTCTGCCGAAGTTCACTCGTGTTTCAAGTTAGTGAAATTGATTTAGTTGTGGTCGAGACACATTGGGCTGGAGTTGCAAAGTTACCACCAGATGTGTGTCTAACAAATTCAGCAACTTTTGAATCCGAGAAGAAAGAGGTTTTAGAATATGTTCGATATTTGGAAGCTGCACTATCTATTCATCTTTATTCTCAGCTGAAATTCGGGAAAAGGGATATCAAAAACATCATCTTCAAGTAAGAAACCACTCAAACTCGATTTTAAACCGCTGTCATTTAGTTTGCAGGATGCACAGGAAAAACCTAATCCACATATTAAGAAAGTTATTAGAAAGGAGGTTCTTATGTTGTTGGATGTTAGCATCACATAACCATCTCAGTTATCATGTTCGACTGAATATTTTAAACTTAGCGCTTCTTGAGAGGAAACCAATGTTCTCTTTCTCCTTTCTTTAGACTTGTTTTTTTCTTTTTGTTTAATTTATTTTACAGTTTGATTTCATTTTATAGGATTGCATAAGTTTGGGGGTTTCCGGGCGAAGTTGTTTTCTAGATCTATCTTAATGATTTTGGGTAGGATGGAGTCGGAATATGGAATAATGTGTCACCTACCGATCGAAGAAAATTGTAATAGCTTTCACATACAAAAAGAATCAAGGAATTTGGACATTTACAACTCCATATATCACTAAAACAATGAACACCACTCATCCAGAATTTCAACATGAATCAGTGAAACAAATCTATCCTTTTCTCATTCTTCTTCTTTTTCTTCTTCTTTTCCAATTGAGGACAATGTGATATTTAAGTTCGGGGGAAGGGGTATGAAAGGAATTTTCAAATTATGTTTTTGTCACTAAAAAAGAAAAAGAAAAAGAAAACTTAAATATGATTAACATTACACTTTTGGGTTCTTTATTGTGCTAATCATTGCATTTTTTTTTAATTTAGGATTTGCAATATCTTATAAAGCAAGATTAAACATACTTATTTTTTTAGGATTATTGAAGTACAAAATTCCTTGTAAAGTTGTGTGAGTCGTGTGACTATGCATAAAAGATGAGTGTGGTACTTTTCTTGTGATTATCCCATTTGGTCTAGTCCTAAACAAAGTTTAAGTAAATATAGTGATAATGATTAAACAATTGAATAAATAAAGTTCTGTCAACTCTAATATTTTGAGTTGCTTAGTAACTATGGGTAATCATCACCAATGTTTACTTTTACGTCAAACGACAACTTGAAATATGAGTATGCAAAAGCACTCTAAGTGTGTGACTTGTTGAGTAACCGGGTGCATCTATTACAATTATTTGCATTTGCGTCAAAAAATGAGTTACAACTTAAAAGATAAAAAAAACCAAACAAAACAAGTATAAAAAAACCAAATACAGATACAAATACAAATACAAATACAAATATAAATCCAAAACAATAAAATCTCTAGTTTGCTACCTTGTTTATTGTAGAGAGAAGGGGTGATTGTAGATTGAGTTATTACATGATTCAGTTGTGTTAATTGCATGACAAATATGATTGGGCTTAGAATTATATATGAATAACCACACTGGAGAAAGTGAGTATACTTATTTTCCTTCATTTGTTGTTGATTATGTATTAAGTTGAAGATTTGACACATGCATGATAAGCCCTTTCGGTGCGATGAGTTGAGTCTAACTATGATTACTATCTTTTAATTTATGGTTTTCCTTTTTGCTCGAGGACAATAAAAATCTTAAATTTGGGGGTATTTGATGGGTGTAATTTCTACATAATTTTATTATTCTTTATACGCATTAAAATTGTGAGTTCTCGTTTATTTCTTTGAATTTCATCTTTTTCCTTAATTTTATTTATTTGTTTGTTTTTGAAGGAATGAGATGGTTGTTTGAATTGTCAACTCAATTATACATAAGCATGGAGCATGGAGTTGGAGAAAGAGAGGATACAAAGCAATTCGAAGAAAAGCAACACCAAGTTGGACACTTTGACGTCTGTTTTGAACTAGAAGATGGACAAATCTCAATTCTTTTTCTAAATGAAAGATGTCGGTCTTGAAGTTTTCTTTGAAATGAGTGGTCATACGTCACGAACGAAGTTCTGTAGCTCTAGAAAAATCATTATTTATGTAACTGCACACAGAAATAAGAAAATGTATTCGACCGCACAAAAAAAGTAGTTGACCGCATCAAGCGACCATATGTTATTTGGGATGTGGGTTTCGGATCCAATTGGATGTATTTGTATATCTTTTAGAGATTCTTTGGGTGTTATATACAGAGGTTGGTGTAAACTCTAGGGGGGGTTGGAGGCTAAGAGATTTGGAGGAGATGACTCATCACATCGTTGAAGAGAAAGAACCATAACGCTCATCAAAATCATCTAGAGTTCTTTCTTATCTTCTGTTTTTCATTATTCCATCCAAAACGATGTTTATTAGTTTTAGTTTTTCCATTAAGAGCAACTGTAGTCGTTGTCTATTTAGCCAAAAAAATGGAAAATTTGGCTCGAGGGGTGCTGTAGTCGTTGGCTATTTTGCAAAAATTTAGCTTTTGGGGAACAGTAGCGAGCTATATTTGGCAGACGATTGTGCTAAATGGAAAAAATAGCCCGACGAAACATTATTTTCCGTTTGTGAATCGGACGGTGTATAATTTACCGTCTTAAAATATTTTTTATTAATAAAATAATCGGACAGAAAATTATACACCGTCCCAAATTATTTTTTTATTAATAAAGTAATTGTACGTGAATTTATACATTGTCCCAAAAAAAAAATTTACAACGTCGAACGGGAGATAATTTCCAGTCCGAAATTTTTTTCCAAAATTTTTTTTTGACGGTAGATAATCTACCATCCCACTCATTTCCTATTACAAATATTTCTCAAAAAAGAAATGGTCTACCATCTGTGTGAGAAATGTGGAGAATTTTTTGATTTTTTTTTAAATTTGAAAATGTGACTATCAATGAATGAGACGAACTTTTTTTATGAATTTTTTTTTTGAACGTCGGATGGAAAATAATTTACAGTCCCTCCCATTAAGATTTCGAAAAGCCAAATTTTGGCTAACAACGACTACAGACGAAAGCCATTTTTGTTATTGCTATTTGCCAAATGTGCAAAAATTGGCTTTAAACGACTACAGATGCTCAATTTTATTTTCTAGGGTTTCGATGTAGCCTAGCATTGAAAACACAATTTGGATTTCATATTATTTTATTCTTTAACTTTTTTATGGTTGTGTGTTTAATTTCTATTCTTAATGCTTAAAATTGTCTTGATAACTATTGTTTGATTTATTGAATCATAGGAGATGGTGAGAGGTAACTTGTGATTTAGAATTCTAGAATTGAACACCCTTAATTGAGCAAATTAGAGATAATTGACTACGATTAATGTGATTGTAGGGAAATCAATAGAACTTAATGAATCTTCAAATAATTAAATTTGCATGGAGATGTGATAAATTATTAGTTGAGAATATGTTTGGTGTTATTCGAGAGAAGATATTGAATAGTTAGGATTTTACAACCTGAAAGAGTAGAGTTTTGGGTTTCATGGAATTTTGAATTGTGTGGGATTAATTAGGTAAAATCGAAAGCCCTAGAGTTAGTTTTGCTATTAATTAAGAGTAATGCTAGAGCCACTACCAATTTCACTACATTTCTCTTCACTACCTTAGGTGGCACACTCCAATAGGTAGGGGATGATAGAGTAGGTGGGAGAGCTCTCCAATAGAAGTATGCCACCTAAGGTAGTGAAGGAAATGGTAGTGAAAATGGTAGTGGCTAAAGCATTACTCATTAATTAACTCTAAACATTTCAGATTTTGTTATTTTTAATTAGTTTAGTTTTGCCTTTAGTTTCATTTAATTTAGTTGCGGTTTCTGTCAGATTTTTGGTTCTCCAAATAGTAAATCATATGGTGAATTTCGGTACTCAATAAAATAATCAGCTTTTATGGGTTCGACACTCGTTTCTTTTAAACTATACTACTTGTTGAGATTTTGTGCGCTTGCAAATTAAATCATCAGAGCTCAACCCGCCATTCGACCTACTCCTGAAACTCGTTATCAACCCGTTCGGAGTCCATACTCATGGTTCAAGAATTTTTCTAGCAACTTGCAGCTAAGCATGCTCAGAGCTCAACTCGACACTCGATCTGCTTCTGAAACATTCAAGAAACATAATCGGAGTCTATACCCATGGCTCGGAGTTGCTTTAGCAACTTGCCACTGAGCATGTTTGGAGCTCAACTCGTCATTCGATCTGCTCCTGAAACTCGTTATCAACCCGTTCGGAGTCCATACTCGTGGTTCAAGAGTTGCTCTAGCAACCTACAACCATGCAAACTCATAGCTCAACTCGTCACTCGATCTTCTTCTGAAACATCTAATGGGCAAGTTCGGAGTCCATACCCATGGCTCGGAGTTGCTCTAGCAACTTGTCACAAAGCAAGTTCGGAGCTCAACTCGTCATTCGACCTACTCCTAAAACTCATTATCGACTCGTTTGGAGTCCATACTCATGGTTCTGAGAGTTTCTCTAGCAACTTATAACCAAGGAAGTTCAAAGCTCAACTCGCCACTCGATTTGCTCCTAAAACACTTAAGGAACTAAGTTGGAGTCCAACCCAAATGATACTCCCACAACTTACCATATGATAACTTACCACACAAACACACAAGTGGTCCAACTTTCTATTAGAGTTGTCCCTAGCCACTCTCTGACAAAGAGCTACTGCTCAAAGAAGATAAGAGACGATACTTGAACACTTGGGGGCGTTTGGTATACGGATTGGAAAATTCCTATGAATGAAAGGATTCCTGGGAATGTGAGGGTGGGAATGAAGATTCTCGAGAATGTTGCATTATCACGTTTGGTATAATACATTGCATTTCCGGGAATCCTTTATTATTGTAATTTTTTATTCTAGTTTTTTTGGGTTTTTTTATTGTTTGTTATGAAAATCACATGAGAATTCTCAAATCCCAAGATTTTAGGGAGGAATATTTTTTTTATTCTAGTTTTTTGGATTATTTTACTGTTTGTTATGGAAATCCCATGGGAATCTTCAAATCTCATGGTTTTTAGGCGGAATGGAAATTCTTCCCAACAAAGGATTTTGATTCCCTTGGGAATCTATCATTTCTTCCAAAACTATGTTTGTCACATACCAAACAAGGTAATCTAAGAGGGAATATGGGATTCTCTTGCACATTCCCACGTACCAAAATGCCCCCTTAGAAGATTTGTATTTCATATCAACATCTCATTACAAGTCCAACAAGGTACATTGAATGGAAAGATAAAAAAGTTTACAAGGCTCCCTCATAGTCACCTCTACTCCCTCAAGGCAAGGGGATGTTCCACTTAAGGGACACTAGTAGCTTATGGGTTCCTCTTGCACGAAAGAACTACCTCAATCTCTTGAATGATTTGAGGGAAGCAGCAAACCCTGTGTTGGATTTCAAATTCAATCACAAAGTAAATATGCAGCAGATAAAATTTAAAAAAAGATCGAAACCCATCCATGGATCCATGCGAGAACCATAAAACGAGTTAAGAGTTTTACCTCAATGATGAATTTATTGTCTTCACAGTATGCCAATCACGAGCACTGCAACGCAGCGGTGCCTCTACGGCATCCACACGAACGGATCAAATCAGGGCTCTCTCTCATGCCTGCGGTGCTAGCTGCGGAAAGGGGATGTTCCTTATGATCTCTCTCTCACTCTCTTGTCTTCACAGTATGCCAATCACGAGCACTGCAACGCAACGATGCCTCTACGGTATCCACAAGAACGGATCAAATCGGGCTCTCTCTCACACCGCGGTGCTAGCTGTGGGAAGGAGATGTTCCTTACTATCTCTCGCTCTCTCTCTCTCTCTCTCTCTCTCTCTCTCTCTCTCTCTCTCTCTCTCACGCATGTTGCAAACCCTAAATGAGTAGTGAGATGTGTGGGCCTTCTAATTTGGGTTAGCCCAATTAACCTAATTAATTGTCCAACGAATTTTAGGAGCCCAAGTCTTACTTGGATTTTGAATTATATTCATCTAATGAATTTAAATCTCAATTTGATCCATTCTAAGTGTGTAACCCAATAGGTTCCCATTATGTTGATAGTAATACTAAAATTCTATTTTAGTGTTGCAAACAATGTGCGATATCTAGCAATACATCACTGCTACTCAAGTAACAGGAATACCAGTGATTTAACATAACCTATCCGTGATCAATGTCACCATGTAGTCTAGCCCTTTTGTCCAGATATTTTAATTGACCATAAGGTATAGAGCGTGTCACTCTTGTATAGTTCAATCGTTGGTTTCTTGATGTCAGAGTAGACTCACTAAAACAAATGAGATCAATATTTCATATTGACTCATTTGAGCACGGTCATGCATTTTGTAGTCTCACTCAATCAAGGGGTCCGTAGATATCACTCTTGTTATGTAAGAGGGTCAAATCTAATCTAAGTTACTCACATCCCTCTGCATGATTTGTAGTATGTCTAATAGTCGGCTTTATAATCACCTTATTACAGGCAACATTTGACACCATTAAAACATATAACTTCTCATGTAGGAAACTATAGTGATTTCAAGTCAAAAGACCACATACACCATGGTCACTGTGAGAACTGCTTATGACACTCATGTAACGATTCATACAGTGTTCTCATGGTGGGTCAGTCCAGTACATTATTACTCTAATATGTACCCATGTGAAGACTTGATATCTCATATCCATAACCCGTGAGATATGGTCATCAGTCTACGCACATACTAGTCTCTATTTATTATTGTTGTCCTAATTCACAATAATACTTGACTAGGGATATTTAAGAATAGCGTTCTGATTTCAACCAATAGGATCTCACAATCAAGTCATGCACTTGATGTCCCACGGTATTGAACCTACTATTCTACGGACTTTATTATGTTTGTTTAATCACACTAAACAACTCAAAAAATGCAATGCCTCATTTATGAAATAAATGTCATGATACAATGTAAACTAGCAAGGTCAATATAAGGTTGGCTTCTAGGTCATACACCAACAATCTCATACTTGCACTAGAGCCGATCAGACATATATCTAATTCCTAAAGACTTAGTATGACCCTCATGCTTTCGCTGTGCAAGAGGATTTGTCAGTGGGTCAGCGATGTTATCATCTGTCGGTACTCTGCATATCTTCACATCTCCTCTATCGATGATCTCTTGAATGAAATGGAAGAGCCTAAGTAAATATTTGGATCGTTGGTGTGATCTAGGCTCCTTAGCTTGTGCAATGACCCCATAGTTATCACAATAGAGGTCCACTGGGTCTACAATGGTAGGAACAATGCCATATTCTGTATTGAACTTTCTGATCCAAACGGCCTCCTTGCTGCATTGGAGGCAGTAATATACTCGACCTCTGTGGTAGAATTGGCTACTATAAATTGCTTCGAACTCGTCCAGCTCACAGCTCCACCATTTAGGCAAAACACTAAATCCAATTTCGATTTGGAATCGTCCTTATCGAACTGGAATCTAGTGTCAATGTAACCCTTTACAATAAGTTCTTCCTCTGCTCCATATACAAGAACAAATCCTTAGTCCTTCTCAAGTACTTAAAGTGTTCTTGACAACAGTCCAGTGACTCTCACCGGGATCTGACTGGTACCTGCTCGTCATGCTCTAAGCATATTAGACATCTGGATGAGTACATAACATGGCATACATAATAAATTCAATTGCAGATGCATATGAAATCTTAGTCATGCGGTCTCTCTCATCTTCAGTGGAAGGGCATTGAGCCTTAGACAGGCTTACATCATGCGACATAAGGAGAAATCCTTTCTTGGACTCATGCATATTGAAGCGTTTCAATACTTTGTCTATGTATGTATTCTGACTCAAACCAAGTAGTATCCTCGATCTATCTTTATGGTTCTTGATACCTAATACATAGGTAGCTTCACCCAAGTCTTTCATGCAAAAGCATTCCTAGCCATGTTTTTATAGACTGTAAAGTAAGGATGTTGTTCCCAATGTTTTCTACATACAATACCAGAAATACAACTTTGCTCCTACTAACCTTCTTGTAGACACAAGGTTCATCTTCGTTCTTGACGAAACCAAACTCTTTGATTACATCATCGAAATGAAGATTCCAGCTTCTAGATGCTTGCTATAATCCATAAATGAATCGTTGCAGCTTACACACCTTTCCAGTATCCTTTGGAGTGACAAAACTCTTAGGTTGTGTCATGTACATCCTCAAGAAGATTTCCATTTAGGAAAGCAATTTTGGCATCCATCTGTCATATTTCATCATCATGATATGCTGCAATAGTAAGCAAGATCTGAATGGATTCATCTGTCATATTTCATCATCATGATATGCTACAATAGTAAGCAAGATCTGAATGGATTTAAGCATGGCAAATGGGGAACAAGTCTCATCATAGTCTACACCATGAACTTGTTAGAAACCTTTAGCCACCAACCGCCTCTTAAAGATATGCACATTACCATCCATGTCAGCTTTCTTTTTTAAAACCCATTTGCACCCAATAGGTTTTACCCCTTCATGTGGGTCTACCAATGTCCATACTTGGTTAGCATACATAGATTCCATCTCAGATCTCATGGCCTCAAGCCATTTCTCAGAGTCTGGGCCTTTTACAGCTTCTTCATAAGTCGGAGGCTCATCTTGATCCATGAGTAATACATCACCATATTTAGTCACAGAAATCCATATCTCTCGGGTTGATGTTGTATCCTACTAGACTTACATAGGCCTTGTGCTACTTGAATAGGTAGATGTTCCATAAAAATTGGTGGAGCCTGCTATTTTTCCACCATTGATTCGCTGCTTCTTTGTGAATTTTAAATTTCTTCATGTTCTATCCTTCTCCCACTAGTTCTTTTGGAGGCAAATTCTCTCTCTAGGAACACAGCAGTCAGTGCGACAAACACATTGCCTTCGGTGAAATTATAAAAATAGTATCCCTTGGTTTCCTTCGGATATCCTGAAAAGAAGCACTAATCATATTCGGGACCAAGTTTATCAGAGACTTGGGGCTTTACATAGGCTTCACAATCCCAAATTTTCATAAAAGTCACACTAGGATGGTTCCCAGTCTATATCTCATATGGTGCCTCTTGAACCGTTATAGATGGACCATAATTAATTGTGAAAGCAACCGTTAATAGAGCATGTCCCCAGATGGAGCTTGGAAGATCTGCATGACTCATCATGGATTGGACCATGTCTAACAAGGTCTAGTTTCTCTTCTTAGAGACATCATCCCATTGCAGTGTTCCGGGAGGAGTGAGTTGAGATATTATCCCACACTTTTTTAGATGGTCATTAATCTTGGTTTAAATACTCACTACCTCGATCTGATCGAAGAGCTTTAACACTTTTACCAAGTTGGTTTTGTACCTCATTCTTGAATTCTTTAACTTTTGAAATGACACTGATTTTTGTTTCATCAGATACACAAATCCATATCTACTGAAATTATCAGTAAATGTAATGAAGTACTGAAAACCTTCTCTGGCCAATGTGTTGATAGGTCCGCAGACATTACTATGTATGAGACCTAAAGATCACTTCCCTTTCATCTTTTCAAGTGAATGGAGCCTTAGTCATCTTGCCCAATAAACAAGGTTCACATACCTCATATGATTCAAAATCAGATGAATCCAAGAAATTATCTTTATGCAGTTTGGATATGCGGTTCTCATTTATGTAGCCCAAATGACAATGTAAGAAGTAAGTTGGGTTCATATCATTTGATTTGAACCTCTTAGTATTTATATTATAGATGGACATTTCGAGGTCGAAAATATAAATTCTATTACTCAGTTGTGCATTACCATAAAAGATATCATTCAAA